>CM050166.1:79721651-80274151 GCA_027410445.1 Discoglossus pictus | reverse complement strand
GAGTTTATCTTTTTCATTTCGCCTGGACGGGGTTATCCCTGTTTTTCAGATGTCATCAAGGCCACAGGCCGCTATTATGTATTTAACTCGTTTTATAAGTATGTATATATATAATTTGTACGACGTTGGGTTGTGTGTGTGGTGTTGCACTTTTATATGGGTGTGGGTATATATATTTGTATATCATATATATGGGTATGTAGGTGTTTAGATCTGCATTCATATAGGTGCGTCTTGGTATGCGTATGCATATATCTTTGTATGTTGCGCTCTTTGTGTATGTAGTCCTAGCAGCATTGAGCAATTTTGTATTCATTTTTTCATTAGCTGGTCAGTTCTGGTATGGTAGACCTGCTAGTATCCCTGGCTCTCCGTAGGCAATTGCCTTTTCCCATAGTATATCCACTGTGTATTCACAGGGTCCCAGCTCTATCGGTTCTGGGAGTTAGGCTATGCGGTATTACGCTTATGATTTTGGGCTAGGTCGTATAACAAATATATCTTCGAACCGGTTACTGGGAGTCTTCTTCCAATGTATTGTCAGAACTGATTTTAGTGTTCGGTAGCGTCAGTCTGCCCGGTTCTCCCGCTGCCTGAGCAGGCATGCATTTGTAGTTACCCACTGCAGACAGTCATGGTCTGTTAGCTAGACATGCAAGAACAGGGCAGCACCTCGGCCGGTGGTTTTACTAAGCATCCCAAGCCACCGTAGAGTGAGCGGGCGCTTCCCTTAGAACAGTAGCTATGTATTCTTAGGGTTTCGGCTATAGGACTGGTTTTAGTCTGGTTGTTTCGCTCAGGAGGCTTCCTGGCGCATTTATGTATTAGTCCCCAAAATATCAGTTGTTTGTGGTACACCCTCTCCTGTATAAGCACCACGGCAGTTGCCGATGTATGACACGCAGTAGGGGTAGTGTAGTGTGGGCAGAAGCCCATGAGTCTCAGGCTAAGGTCATTTCCTTGCCCTAGTCACAGTAGGGTGCCCGTGGGTGTCATGCGGTTCCGATCAGCTAGGGTGTTTCTATTGCGGCATCGTTAGCCCAGCATTGATATCGTGTACAAGGTTAAAAATGCAGTGGTTCAGCACCAGGCGGGGGGGGGGGGGGGGGACTGTGGGCCCTAATAATTTGTCCTGGTTTTGAGCTAGTGGGTTTTTTACATGTCGGGTTAGCCCGTTATCCTGTCTTATCCCGGGCACTTAGCCTGGAGGGGTGAAACAGCATTACGCGGATAGGTTTCCCTTCACGGAGCATAACCTAATCCAAAGAAGGCTAGTTTTAAGAAGGTTTTATGTGCGGTCGGGCCCTCATTAGACAGGCCGGGCAGTGGCCCGTATCTGGCGCGGGGGGCGGATGCCGCTACATACTCAATGGAATGTTGATACTGGTCTATGAGTAGGTCCGGTTTATCAAGTATAGTGTTACAGTCACGTGGTAGAATGCCAATGACCATCAGGGGGTAGACGGTTATCCATACACGACTGGTGTGTTTCAGTGTAGATTGGGCTGGTCAGTCACCGCCTAAGGTTTTGCCTCGGCCCGTGGTAAGGGAACAGGCACGACATGCCAGATTTGGGGTGGTTTCTTCCGGTTTGGTTGGATGTCCCTCTGAGCATTGCATTATTACAGCCCATGGTGTCAGAGTTGGTTACGCTTGGGCGTAGTTACGGCAATGGAGCTTATCGTTAAAAGAATACAGGTAACAGGGCTCAATACAAGGGGTTGTCTGGGCCGGTTTAATGGTGCATGAGCAACGATTGGGAAGGACATTATGGTTTACCTGGCGGGCGCGAGGGTCCGTGAGTTGGACCCGGCAAGGTTGAGGTTTCTCGGTTAAGGCCGGGAGGAGGATTCCCCGAAGGTGGGACGTCGGGTAAGAGCTGCAGCCTTTCAAAACGGGCCGGGCTGAGGGACCTGACGTAGGAGATATCGGTATTGCAAGTGGAGCAAGGTGTCACAGGCGGTATGGCAAAGGGATGGAAGGCAAGTGAATGCCTTTCCCAAGGGCCGGAGATACCACTGTGGGGAAAGAGGTCTGTGGAAAGCACGAGGCTTTGTGGTTCTGTACGGGTATCTCTCCTTTCAGCAGGTAAGCTGGCGGGGAGAGATTGGCTTAAACAGACAAGGCGCTGGTGACCTCAGGTGTTTTGGTCGTGGGATCCTAAGGTGATCAGGTGGCCGCAGGGGTCCGAGGGTAACCAGGTGGAAAAAAGGAGGTAGTTACAATGTCCGAGGTACACTGATAGCTCTCCTTTTGTGGCAATACGGTTCTTGGACCTCAACGCGTGAGTTGGTTGGTGTTGTTCCCTACGAAGAAAAGGTGGTTCCCTATGGAGATGATTCTGCATCTTGGCGGCATGCGATCAGAGCCGGGTACATCCCTTGGTGGAACATGGTATCCGCTGGCTTTGTACATGACTGAAACGGTAACAGCGACGGACCTTTGGGCCCCGGAGCTTGGAGAAGGGACAATCGTAGTACTTGATGGATATTCGGACATCGGACCAAACAGGCGATTTGCCTCAGGTGCCGTTCTATTGCCCAGCTTGGGCGTGGGGCCCAGGTCAGTTGGTGTAGTGGACATCAGACCAAACAGGCGCTTCGCCTTAGGTGCCATTCTATGGCCCAGTTAGGGCGTGGGGCCCAGGTCAGATGGTATAGTCGACATCGGACCAAACAGGCGATTTCGCCTCGGGTGCCGATTTATGGCCCAGCTTGGGAGTGTTGCCCAGGGCAGATGTTCTGGAGATGGTAATGTCATCAGTGGGATGAGCAGGTGACGAAGGGCAATGATGTCGCCTAAAGTGGAAGGCTCCATGTGGTGGTAACATCCCTGATATACACCCGGATAACCGCGGGTTTTATCGAGGGTGGAAAAGAACCAAGCTTGGTAACAGCTGCCAAAGGGGTTAGCTTAGAGGATCGGTTGGCAAAGGGTCAAGTAAGGCTCATGGAAAAAGCAAATAGGCAAGCCCAGAAGTAATTTGCTGGAATAACGATGAGCTAAGGGTCTTCCGGATTAACTATCCATATTTAGCGGGTAGAGGTCATGAGTAGCGGTAGTTTTTAGAAGTAGGGCTCGGGAGTTAGTCGGCTGGCCTAGGCGTTTTGCGGGGGGAGTCGTAGTCCGCAAAGGTAGTCTGCGGCCTTCTCCGTGGCGGTGGTGAGGGGAGTCGCCGGGACAGTGGTAAAGTGGGGGTGATCCGACCCTACGGGGGTACGGATGCTCCATCAAGGTAGGCCCTGGACGAGGGTCAGGGCGCAGAGTGTACTGTCTCGGTCGGCAGGCTCCTCCCCTCTCTTTATGTATATTTAAACAAATGGTAATGTTATTATGTGAATTTGGGTTTACCAATAAACGCTGTGGCCAGGATCTCCCCAAAAAAGTGGTTGTGTCTAATTATTTAATTAGAGGGTTTAGGAAGTGTTTGTGCCTAACAAATTATTTCTAGGAGAAGTTATCCCAAAGGGTCATACGTACATACCCACTGGGCCTTTCACGGGTCATGTAACTATGCCATATAGGGTCATCCAAGATGTGCAGGTCATAGCAGAGAAGTCAGAAAAGTCAAGCTCCATTGGGGACTGAACTGACAACCCACTCCAGTATCTATGCCAAGAAGACCTTAAGCATAAGCATAACCAATAGATGTGTGGGTTTTGCTGTGGTCCATAGGGTCATGGAGAGTCGGACACGACTGAATGAGTAAACAACAAAGTTGTAACCTGGAAAACCTTAAAGAAACAGATGCAAATAAATACCAAATTGTTGCTATAATTTAAAAATTTGAATAAGTTAAATTGAAAATTTAGCATTAATAAAAAACCAATATGAGTATGTATAAAATATTATTTTAATATTATTTTAATTTACATTTGAAATTATTTGATATTGATTAATATATGGGTTAATGTAGCAGATAATGTCAAATCTTATTTACTGTTTCTCAATTTTACCTAAACTATAAATTGACTATTTTTTATTTTATAAATAAGATTTGTGTGAATTGAATAACAAAGATTGCTATATTTTCTTTCTCATATTTGCCTACCAAGCCCTATATCTATATTTAAATGATGTGTAAGGAAAAAGTCACTAGACTACATTAAACCACTCCTTTTTTTTAAATGGAATTTTTATTACAATCCTTGTTTTGAAGACTTAGATTCACTTAGTAACCTGACTTGCTCATATCTTCTGGATTTTTAATAAGTAACTACTTTGCATTTTAGTTACTGTTTTAGCATTTAAAAAAATTATATAAATTAAATATTTTTGCAAATGTGCTTTAAATCATTATTCAGGCCTTTGGAAAAAGGGAAGTTTATTTCTTCTCCACCCTAAGTGTGAGTGATCTATAAGGCATGGTCCTGCTAGAGATTATGGTAGACTGTTAGCTTTCAGTTTTCACTGAGGTTTACTACAGTAGTTACTGTTTAACATCCCCACCCACGTTTTTAGTTTGTTTAGTAAATCGATCTCAGGTAGGCAGCACTGTCGCCATTGAGTAAAGCTAATATTCTATAGCATATGGTAACGTCTCTTCAACTGAATTTAAAAATAAGAAAATACAGAGCTGTCTGGTTCGTATACTTTCTTTACTAAAACTAATACGGCTGGCCAGACCCCAAGTGATATAATTAGAGGAATGCTATTGTGGGGATCTTAAATTCAGAAGAAGAGTTACAAAAGGTAAGTAAATAATACTGTTAAGAAGAAAAAAAAAGAAAATAAGCTCCTCTGAAATGTATTTTATATACAAGTCTAACCTTATGGACACTCTGTGTAAATGAATTATTTCCAACCTGTTTCCAGGCAGTCCTTTTTTGGCACGTGACTTCCCTGTCACTGTGCTGTGTTTTCCTAGGTTTCATTATAGCCATGGGATATACTTCCAATTTAGTGTTTTAGTTTTTTTTTTACGTGTGCGACTTAAACTATTTTGCCTGTGACAAATAACACTTTACAGCATTGTATTTATATTATTGTGAAAAAAAGATCATATTGTACATTGTGCAATTGATTTCCTAACACAATTGATATATGTCAACCAAAGCAACATTATTTTCTTGTTGATACAAATAGATAGCTTCAATTTGCTTTACTATATTTTATTTAAAAATTATAACACTTTTTTTGTATTAGGCATATTTTTAGTACGCTGGGCATATTGCATTCAATTTGTGTAATATTCAACGGTGTAATTTACATTTCTAACAGAGCTTATTACATCTGTGTTTAAAAGAAATCATTGAATTGTTGCAAAAAATACAAAAATTGTCTAAGGTTTATTTACATTATTGTACTTTATAAACTAAGGGGATGGATGCAATGTGTTTGATAAACTAGCTACATTTTGGAATTGCCACAAATATACATGCACATATAAAAAACAAATCAAACAAAAATCTGTGTATTTTCTGTTAATTCCTAAATGTAGTTAGCTATCCTATTCTATGTAAATAAATGTACCACACATACAGCCTCATTAAATTGTGATTCGGTAAATTTAAAAGGGCTCTATTTAAGCACACAGCATATTTTATTTACAGAAGTTTTTAGTTAGTGAAGACCTTGCTTTTGGATAGAAGTTCACTAACTAAAAACTTCTGGAAAAAAAAATATGCTGTGTGCTTAAATAGAGCCCTTTTAAATTTACTGTATCACAATTTAATAAGGCTGATAATTTTTACTGAGCCAATAATAATTCCACCTCTTTAGGGTACCTTTAATATACCTATGTATGTATTATTTTTTCATCGTACTAATAAATGTCCAGTTATTTTGAATAAAGCAAATAACAGTTTTTATACAAAAGTATTAATGATACCATAAATAAGCAAAACAGAGTGAGCTGATATTCTAAATGTATTGTATGTGAATATAATTCCCACTGCGTAATTTGCATTGTTCTACAATAAGTAATTTTTTCCAGTCCATTTTTTTTTATTTACACTTTCAGCCTTATTAAATTGCGATTCAGCTAATTAAATAGGGCTCTATAAAGTACAGAGCATATTTTTTACAGATGTTTTTAGTTAGTGAACTTCTATCCAAAAGCAAGGTCTTCACTAACTAAAAACTTCTGTAAAGAAATATGCTCTGTGCTTATATAGAGCCCTATTCAATTGGCCAAATCGCAATTTAATAAGGCTGTTAATGTCTGTTTTTTGTAGATAATTACAATATTGTGTAAGAGACTTGTATTATACATAGGAAATATGAAGACTGTATTGCAAAATGAAAAAAATATCAAAACTGTATACATTTGGGATTTGGTGTTATAGGAGGAGATGTATCTGATTAAAATAAAAGTAGTTCTCTATGCTATCTCTAAAAAAAGTTCCAGTAATCCTTGTTACTAAAGTTATTAAGAAGATTGGTTAATTAATAGCCATGTTTTATTGTTTTATATAGGCCTGTGGCAAACACACCTGTGCATGTTTAAATACTGGGAGTAATTTATTTATTTAAGTCAAATTTATGTTTCAAAAATATATATTTCTCACAAGATTTATTACGCACTGTTCTATCCATTAGATTCAAAGGAACTGAAGCTAGAACTTTTTTTTTTAAATAGAAAACATCACAACTTCATATAAGTAATTTGATGGTCCTGCTAAACTGTATGTAATAGCCTGTATGTAATAAGGAATTCTTAATGAAAAAATTATGGGAGTAAATAGACAGTTTTACAATTTGACTCATAATAATTGTATTAAAAAACAAATACTATGGAAGCTCATTTTAAGCAGATAAATTACATATATTATCCTAGAATTTTATTCTAGAAAAATTTAGTAATTTTCTTTTCTTTTTTTTTTTGTTTACAAATATTGTGGTGCTTCATGGGAGTGTTAACCTTCTTCCATCTAGCTTTATACCATTAGATAGCTATATAGACAGCCAGATAAGATAGATACTAGCGACTTGCCCGTCAACAATGACGGCAATAAAATTGTAAGCCAGGCGCTCATTGCCTAAATCCTGCAATCTCGGAAGACAATGCCTCAACGGGCCGCAAACGGCTCACATATGTGATAGACATATGTATCCAAATTATCAATGACTATTTATATCTAGAGTCAATAAACTAAAATTTGAAGACACCAGATGATTCTTATTTCCCAGTTTATATTTATTAATGATATAGTTACAGTATGTGTGTGATAATATGTTTAGTCTGGTAAATGTAAATTAATTAACAAATATTATGACCTTAGAGCATTTCTAGTGCTATATGTAATAATTAGCTATATATTATGACCATAATCACTTAGATGAGAGCATTCACACTAGTAAGTAAAGTTCTATGTTATTCTATGGAGCATTGTTTTATTGGAGAGATTGATTCACTGAAAAGGGTCCATGCCTCAAGTGAACACTTCTAATAGAAAATGTTATCATAGGGTGTAAGGGTAAGGATTAATACAGTATCTGTTAAATGATACAATGAGTTGGTCTATTCATCAAACTTTTGTATAATGTAAGAATTTTATGAATCTGCACCAATATAATACATTACCTTTTCTAATTCTATCTTTCTTTCTTTCTTTCTTTCTTTCTTTCTTTCTATCTGTCTACATATCTTTTGATCCTTCTCTATTTGCACAAATTTATCTGACTAATATTATCTTAAAATATTTCTATTAATTTAACTTTTATTAAACCACATTTCTCAAAGGTAATGTTTAGTCAGGAATTAAGAATTATAAAATTCTGTTTAGGAATTACGTTTTGTACATTTTGTTTCTTTTTAGTTTTAAAAACAAGGCTCTTCTTGATCATTTTGCTAGGTTTAATATATCTTGTATTACTGTTTATATGAGTCAGATCAATGACTGAGATCCACTAAGCATTATAGGGAATGTGATATATGTTGCTGTCCTTTATTTTCTACTAGCGAATTGCCCGTCAAAAAATGACGGCAATGAAATTGTAAGGTAGCTAATGCTGTTTAGTGTGTAATAATGAAATATATAATACATTAATAAATGAATATACTTTACCTATTTTAAAGCATTGTGTGGAAGAGCTGTGAATGTGTTTTGATGTTGCTGCAGCATTAGTGGTGTGGAGCTGCTGTGTAAGCGTGCTGAATGTGTGCAGTGTAACACTGTGCGTGCGCGAGCCCAAACCGTTGTCGTGTACTTCCGCATTGGCGTCAAATGGCGAGTAATGTGTGTTATACGTTTGTATCGGAATATCCGTAGGTGTTTTGTGGTGTTTTGCGAGTTTCTTGTGGTGTTTTGCGAGTTTAGAGTGCTGTAGCCTCGTTTTCGTTTTGTTCGGCGGCCATTTTTTCTCTCGCTTCGTTTTTTTTTTAGTCTCTAAACTGTTTTATTTGAAGTAAAATCGAGGTGTAAGTTGTATTTTTGAGGTGCTGGGTGCTCCCTCTTGGTGTAGGTAAGTTTTTTATGTATGTGGTGTGTGTATGTATTGTGTTTTACATTTTGTAATGTTCGCGAGTTGCGTCCGAGTGTTGCGAGTCCGTAATGTGTGTGAACGTGTGTCGTATGTTGTTTGCGAGTGTCGTAATGTGTGTGTCGTACTGTTTGGGTTGCGACGTGAAGTTTGCGAGGGTCGCAGTTGCTGGCAAGGAGCGCCTTCGGCGCTCCATGCCAGCAACTGCGGCCCTCGCTTTGCGAGGTCCTCAGGTGCTGGCATGGAGCGCCTACGGCGCTCCATGCCAGCAACTGAGGCCCTCGCTTCGCGAGGGTCCTCAGTTGCTGGCAAGGAGCGCCTTCGGCGCTCCTTGCAGCAACTGAGACCCTCGGGCAGTGCCCTCGCTTTGCGAGGGCCTCGGCTCGCTGCGCGAGCCGCGGCCCTCGCTGCGCGAGGGCCGCAGCTCGCTACACGAGCCCGCAGCGTTAGCAACAACTCGTACGCTCACAACTATATATGTGATTGGAAAATTGTAGCCCCTTGCTTTCCTTTGCAGCTCCTTATTGCATCCTCACCCTTTTGTGTGCTTTGAGAATATAAATATCATTGACAAAAATCCTCAAAGTTTCACAATGACTGAAACAGTGCAAACCATTCCACAATCCGTGCAAAGCTTACTATGTAGTTGCAATTATAAAAGAAACAGTCAGAATATATTGTTGTTGCTTTAATTTGTATCTATTTAAACAGAACAATAAACAATGGGGTAGTAGCATTTTTCATGTTTTGCAGCACCAGGTGACTTTTTAATAGCTTAATATTGTGTGAATTTTTAAAAGACACAACCACAGCATATAACAGGACATTGTGCCGTACTATTTTCTATTTTATCCGTACAAACCTTTGACTAATTTTGAAGTATATTTTCTAACTTTAAATATATGAAAATAATGGAACAGAGACAGCCTTATATCAACAGAATAATATTTAAATATTTGACTTTACATCAAGATCTGTCTCTTCTGTGGGCTTGAAAAGCATAATGATACCCAGTCCTACCAGCGGATCTTCAGCCTTATTAAATTGGCGATTCAGTAAATTTAAAAGGGCTCTATTTAAGCACACAGCATATTTTTTTTTGCAGAAGTGTTTTGTTAGTGAACTTCTATCCAAAAGCAAGGTCTTAACTAACTAAAAACTTCTGTAAAAAATATATGCTCTGTGCTTAAATAGAGCCGTTTTAAATTTACCGAAACTCAATTTAATAAGGCTGCTTGTTAGCACTTCCGATTCTCTTCTCCGGACAAGTTCCTCAAATTCAGTAGAAGTTGCAAAATGTATCTGTAAAATAAAAATAATAAAACCTTCCCACTAAATGAAACACACCATTTATGTGTTCCAGAAAGAGCATCATCTTTATTTTTTGAGTCCCATTTTTATACATTTCTCACATACAGTTAAACAATTACATATTTACATAAGCAAACATAATGTGGGCATCCTTTTAGGCATTCAAATCTCCCCCCTAACTTGGATGGGCCAATCAGGTCTTGGCCTCAGTAGGCCCTGACAGCATTGGTCGGCGTCTTCAGGTCTGCACCAATCGTACCTTATCCTTTTGCCAAACAGTAAAGTTATCAACCCTCTTTTTGGGCTTCTTATGGGTCTGAGGGCTGTTGCCTCGATGTGCGTGGGCCAGCTGAGGCCTGGGAGCTAGGGTAAGTGGGCTAGCAGATGATAGGGCTTTCCACATCGGGTTATGAGGGTATAGGGCGTCTGCTTAGTCTCCGGGTGAGTACATGGTTATTGGGGGGTAGGAGACAGGGTATTTCCTGACTCCAAGAGTATGCAGGCTGGGTTGGAGGAAGCTGACATGCCACCCCTCTGCCAACCTCCATTGGGCTGACCTGCTTTTATTTTTGAGTCAGATGGAGGTCTGCTTGACTAGCCTATTGTGCTTGGGGAGTCTGTTACACCATTTAGCCGGCCAGGACTTCCATAAGAAAATTTAGTAACTCGGCTTCTCATAGAAAGTATGGGGGCCTTGGGCTGATTGACAGATTCAAGTAAAAACAAAGTAGTGTTTAGGAGCAAGATAATGGTTTAAAGAGATATCAGTTACTAAGTTCTTGACCCTCTTGTCTTTTGAAACAAAGTGTTTCAATCATTGTTTAACAACCTGGTTAAATCTATTTGATGTCTCAATCAGTCCTGTAGACAATACCCATTCAAGACTGTACAGAGACCGGCCAGATACTGGGAGAGAACTGGGTATCATGGTTGACTACTGGAAGTGGTTACTAGTTCATCTTTATAGTGACAGTACCCCTATTTTTTTATTATGTAGCTTATGAATAAAATATAACACACAACATGCATGTATTAAAAACTATATTGAAGGGTAAAACAGGGATTTGGGCTCTAGGGGTCTAGACACATTATTATTATTATTATTATTGTCTTTATTTATATCGCGCCAACATATTCCGTAGCGCTGTACAGGGGTTTAGTACATGGCAAAAAACAAACTTAACACCTTATAAAGAATGGAGGGCCCTGTTTTATGCATATAATCAAATGCACATAGTGCTTGTTTCCAAGACACGGACACACAATTGCAAACTCGCAAACTTACAATCCTAGGGCCTCATTCTATTATCGGCCGCAGCCGTTGCGGGGCCGCAAGGACCGGCCGCAAGCTATTCGGCTATTCTATTCCCTTACGGCCGGGGATTCCGGCAGGCTTGCGGCCGGTGCCTTGCTATCTCTTGCGGCCGCTCGCGCCGGAGGAAAGCCTTTGATCTTAAACGGCCGCAAGAGATTTGCAATTCAATTGCTCCGGGAAACCTCTCTGCAAGGCTAAAAGCGAGCCGCAGTTACTTGCAGGAAAAAGGTCTCGCTAGCACCAATTAAGCACATAAAATAGCTCAAATAAAGCCATCCTGCACTTTGAGAAGACTATAAAGGGATTTTAGGTGTTAGAAAAAATAGCACATAATTATCCTGTACTCAAATCCGTAAAATATTTTATTTTTAATATCCGTAAAATATCCATGTAAAAAGTCCAGAGTGCTTGGAGCACTTCAGACACACCCACGCCGCAGCCGGCAAATAAACAGTTAATTTGAACTCGGGTTTGGGCAGATGTGCAAGCTTGAGAGTGGGTTCCTTTTAATCCTCATGTCCCCCAATATGATCCCTAGCATTTACAGAGCTGTACAGTGCAGGCTTGAATTTATTTTTGCGTTTTTAGATTTCACAGATTACGGCCGGTTCCAAGATATGCGGCCGGCCGTAAAAGGAGATCCTTGCGGGGCCGTATAATAGAATCGCGAGTTAACTGAACCCCCGCAAGGAATCGCAGCCTTACGGCCGATTTACGGCCGATAATAGAATGAGGCCCTAAGGGTTTAGGTGTGATACAAGAGGGTGACAAATACAAAATTACAACGTGAATGCAATTTGTTTAGTCAATTGGAGGGGGCTGTGTGTTTTACTGTAGATTGTGGGTGGGAGTGTTATTAAGCTGTGGAGTGTGCAGTTGTAATTATAAAGGCTGAAGGTGATATGATTTTTTAAACAGATGTGTTTTTAGTAATTTTTAAAGGTTTTGAGGCAGGAAGATAATCTAATGGAGCGAGGCAAGGAGTTCCAAATAGTAGGGGCAGCACGAGAAAAGTCTTGAAGATGGGAGTGAGAGGAGGTGATGAGAGAGGAGGAAAGAAGAAGGTCGTTAGCAGAACGAAGGGGGCGGTTGGGAGAGTATTTTGAAACAAGAGCAGAGATATAAGGGGGTGCACTGTTGTTGAGGGCTTTATGTGTTAGGGTCATGATTTTAAATGTGATTAGGGAAGCTATGGGAAGCCAGTGGAGTGATTGACAGAGAGGAGCTGCAGACACTGATCGTTTGGTATTGAAGATGAGTCTAGCGGAGGCGTTCATTATGGATTGGAGGGGAGACAGACGAGAGATGGGTAGGCCAGCAAGGAGGGAATTGCAAGATATGATGAGAGAGTGTATTAGAATTTTAGCTGTGTCTTGTGTAAGATAATGACGAATTTTGGAGATGTTTTTTAGGTGAAATTGACAAGATTTTGTTATCGATTGGATGTGAGGTATAAAAACGGGCCTGGGAGGTGGGAGTGATGATGGTGTTGTCAACAGTGAGAGATATTTGAGGAGTGGAAGCTGTAGTAGAGGGTGGAAAGATTAGGAGTTCAGTCTTAGACATGTTGAGTTTGAGTTGACGGGTAGACATCCAGGAGGGTATGCTAGAGAGGCAGTTGGGAACATAAGCTAGAAGAGAGGGGGATAGATCGGGTGCAGAGAGGTAGATTTGAGTATCATCTGCATAGAGATGATACTGAAATCCAAAGGATTTTATGAGGGTGCCAAGGGAGGAGGTGTAGATGGAGAAGAGGAGGGGGCCTACGACAGAACCTTGGGGAAAGCCAACCGACAGAGGGAGAGGTGAAGAAAAGGGGCCAGAGAAGGAGACGCTAAATGTACGATCTTTTAGATAGGATGTGAACCATGAAAGAGCTGTGCCCTGGATGCCAAATGAGCGGAGAGTTTGGATTAGAAGAGGGTGGTCAACTGTGTCGAAGGCAGCAGAGAGATCCAGGAGAATTAGAATGGAGAAGTGACCCTTAGATTTGGCAGTTAGCAAGTCATTGGTGACTTTTGTGAGGGCTGTTTCTGTTGAGTGTTGGGCACGGAAACCAGATTGGAAGGGGTCAAGAAGGGAATTGGAAGAAATAAATTGAGTGAGGCGATTGTAAACAAGCCGCTCAAGCAGTTTAGAAGCCAGGGGAAGTAGTGAGATAGGGCGGTAGTTGGAGACAGAAGCTGGGTCAGATGAGGGCTTCTTGAGAATGGGTGTAATTATGGCGTGTTTTAAGGAGGATGGAAACCTGCCAGTGTTTAGGGAGAGGTTGAATAGATGTATGAGAGCTGGGATAAGTGCGGTGGATAGGGGAGGGACTAGCTGTGAAGGAATAGGATCATGTGAACATGTTGTAAGGTGAGAGGTTAATAATAACGTAGATACTTCATCCTCGGTTACAGGTCAAAGGAATCCATAGTGGAGGAGGGATTGGGGAAGGGGAAGGGTTGGGTGTTGTCGGCTTATGGAAAGGATGGTGGGATAGGGCCAAGCTGGGAGGAGAGCTCATTTCGGATAGTTTAAATTTTAGTTTTAAAGTGGCTGGCAAAGTCATCAGCAGTTAGACAGGAAGGGGCAGGAGGTGGAGGTGGGCAAAGGAGGGTGTTGAATGTAGCAAATAAACCTTTAGGGTTGGAGGGCAGGTTTGATATTAGTGATGAGAAGTAGTGTTGTTTGGCAAGATTGAGGGCAGTCAAGTAGGAGCGCAAGGTAAACTTGTAGTGGAGAAAGTCTGCTGAAGTGCGAGATTTCCTCCATAGTCGTTCTGCAGTGCGTGAGCATCTCTGTAGATAGCGTGTTTGTGCAGTATGCCATGGTTGTGGATGAGAGCGAGGGCGTTTGATTGTGATTATGGGGGCAAGAGAGTCAAGGGTGGAGGTTAGAGTAGCGTTGTACTGTGAAGTGGCGATGTCAGGGCAGGCAAGGGTGGTGAGGGGGCTGAGAAGGGGTTTTAGTACATTTGACAATTGTTGTGGGTTGAGTGCTTGCAGGTTTCTGCGCGTTCTGGTGGCAGGATTTGAAGAAGTGTGGTGAGCGGAAGATGAGGTGAGGTTGCAAGTTAGCAGGCGGTGGTCAGATAGGGGAAGTGAGGAGATGTCAAGGTTGGAGATTAGTAAAAATAAGGTCAATGGAGTGTCCACCACTGTGACACATCTTGAAATGTGTTTGGGAATCTCTTGGGAGTAATGTGACCCCCATGGATCGGGGCTTGTGGCAAGTTAGTGTTTTTACCATCCATTTCATGGCAACCAGAACAGTGAATATGATATTTTAATAGCCTTTTAATGGCTGTTAGAACAACCAGGGAGAAAAACCCACTGGAGCCATAGGAGGACCTTTGGATCCTTACATTTTAAAGTCCTTACAAAGTCCTTAATAACTCTACACTCTCACTATATAGCTGCACTTGTCTCCCAACCACCCGCTCTGATGATGGCCTGCTTTCCTATAAGAAAGTAGTAGGAGAAAATATCTTATGCAATGTTGGAGCAGGAAGATCAATTTCACAGTATTTAGAAGCCATGGGCAGAATATAATAATTTAGATTTAGCAACATTTTGGTAATAAAGTTATAGAGATTAAGCTAAAGAAACCCCCAAAAATAATGTTAGACATTATTTTATAACTTATGTCATATAATGTAAAGCAATATTTAACTATTTTGTGCTGTGCTCTGATATGTATTATTATTTATGTTTATAACCTGTATCTGTTTAAAAAAACAGTAGCATAGTGAATTCATACAAGTACACAATACTGAAAATACAAACAATATGGCTGAATTGTTAGTGAATGCAGTACTATATAATAACAAATGAATACTGTCAAGCTTGTTAGCTCAAAATTAGCTCAACAATAAAAATAACTATCCCAGGCTGTACTTGTTTGATTACGATTTGATTCTTTAATTTGTGCAGGAGATAATGCTTGCATTGCATTAGTATATACTAGCGAATTGCCCGTAAAAAAATGACGGCAATAGAATTGTAAGTCAAGGAATGGTGTTTGGCACACAAATTAAGTGTTTTGGCTGTGTGAGTATTTTTTGCGGTGATTGTGAGCCTCGTGGTGAGCGCCTTTGGCGCTCATCGTGTGGCTGGCAATGAGCGACGTTCAGCGTTTATTGCGATCGTGTATTGTGGTGTTTTGTAAAGTCTTGTATTTCTGTATGTTTTAATGATAATTCATTGATAAATACATTAAATGATAAATAAATACACCTTATCTATTTGTAATTAATATATGCAGCAAGCAATGGTCTGAAGGGTTAACAATCTGTTTTGATATTCCTGCAGCATCCAATGTAGATTTGTAGTGTTGTTGAGCTGAGGTGTAAGTGTCAGCAATGTGTGCAGTGTGTAGTGTAAATAGGCTGCGTGCGCGAGGGGAAACCGTTAGTGTAGCAGGGTACTTCCGCATTCTGTAAGGCAGTGTTGTAAAATGGAGGCGAAAGTGTATGTGGTACGCGGGTGTGGATGATTTAGTGTCCTTGGTAATGGTGTATGTTGTAGGTCGTACGGGTTTTAGTAAAAGTCGTATGTGCCTAGCGGTGTTTTGCGGCTTTAGGGGTCGTGTAGCCTCGTCTTTGTTAATTCTACTGAAATCGAAGTGTTAGTTGTGTTGCAGATGTCCTGGGTGTCCCCCCTTGCTGTGTGTTTTTTGTGTATTTTGAATTTTTTTTATGTTTTCGGCTGTGCGCGGGTTGTCCGTTAAGGTGGTATTTTTGCAAGTCCGTAATGGATTTTTTCTAAGCCCCCCGGGTCGTATTTTTTTTTTGTGTAAGTTTGCAATTTTTTTTTTTAAAGTCCCGCGGCTCGTATTTTTGGTGTAAGTTCGTATTTAGTCATTGCGTGTTTTGTCGGCATTTGAGGTGTGCAATGAGTCTTGGGCTCATTGCAGCCGACGTGGGAGCGTTAGTAACGGGTTTTGCCAAGCCCGCCTGCTGACAACTATATATGTGATTCCTTTGCTACTTCTGTTGGGATGCTGCTTTATGTGTTCATTACTCTTTCTGTAAAAGAATACTTTCTCACATTTTCAACCTTTAAATTCAGAGAATCACATTTATCATTATATTTTGCCAGCATATTATATTAAGCTTCATATTGTAGCTTTGTGATCTGACTATAATCATCAGTAAGTGTTTTCTTTGAAGAGCAACAAGATATGTTTTATTTAAATAATATATACCCTACAACAAATGGGAATTGATTCTTTGCAGACTCCAGTTTATTATGTGCTCAAGATCATTGATCTCTGAGACGCTCAAACAGGCTCTTATTGGTTTTCCTTTACTATCCAGTTACATATTTCTAAAAAAACATTTACCTCACTTGTAGACTGTTTTCTCTTGGGAAAATAACCTACAACCTAATAGCTTGTTCATACGAATTGTCTTATAATTCCAAAAGTATTATTTATTAAGTGGAAGAATATATTAAACATACTTATTGCTACCAAATATGTTTTTATTACTGCACACTTTTTTCTATTGCCATTCTAAGTGTGTGGAAATCGTGTTTTTAATGCTAAAGAGCTAATTGGATATTATCAGCCTTATTAAATTGCGATTCGGCAAATTTAAAAGGGCTCTATTTAAGCACAGAGCATATTTTTTTTACAGACGTGTTTAGTTAGTGAAGACCTTGCTTTTGGATAGAAGTTCACTAACTAAAACACTTTTGCAAAATGTAGTACAATACTTGGTCTGTACTTTTAAACACAAATTATTTACGTAAGTTTTATTTTTTACTTTTTGATGTTAGTATTTTTAGAGGCACACCAGATTAGTACAAAAGTGAATAATGCATACGGCCACACGTTGTTGTGGAGCTGTGGAGCATTTTTTTTGAAAATTAGAATTAGTTAACACACACCATGTACCACTATACAAATTATATGCCAGTGAACATATACAGCCTTATTAAATTGCGATTCGGCAAATTTTAAAGGGCTCTATTTAAGCACAGAGCATATTTTTTTACAGACGTTTTTAGTTAGTGAACTTCTATCCAAAAGCAAGGTCTTCACTAACTAAACACGTCTGTAAAAAAAATATGCTCTGTGCTTAAATAGAGCCCTTTAAAATTTGCCGAATCGCAATTTAATAAGGCTGTATATGTTCACTGGCATATAATTTGTATAGTGGTACATGGTGTGTGTTAACTAATTCTAATTTTCAAAAAAAATGCTCCACAGCTCCACAACAACGTGTGGCCGTATGCATTATTCACTTTTGTACTAATCTGGTGTGCCTCTAAAAATACTAACATCAAAAAGTAAAAAATAAAACTTACGTAAATAATTTGTGTTTAAAAGTACAGACCAAGTATTGTACTACATTTTGCAAAAGTGTATTATGTTAGCGAATTGTGAAGGAAGCAATATTAAAGCTATGTCCTTCATAAAAGTTTGCTGTTATTATCTCAAATTTCCATAAAAAGGTTCCTGGCTTTCTTTATTGTTTTGATTAGCAATTAGGAAAGACGTATTAAGTGTTTGTCATTTATTGGGGTGTGGTGTAGTTACCCACTTGCATATTGCCTATTTAACCAAGGATAAATGTCAGAGCAATCACATATATAGTTGTGAGCATACAAGCCGTTGCTCACGCTTGCGGGCTCACGTAGCGAGCCAGCAGCCCCTGCGGGCGAGGGCCTCGGTTGCTGGCATGGAGCGCCGAAGACGCTCCTTGCCAGCAACTGCGACCCTCGCAAAATTTACGTTCAAACGCAAACAACCACACAACAACCGCGACCACACAAACAACACGACACACCAACTACGACCCTTGCAAACTTTACCTCGCAACGCAAACAACATACGAGACACGTTACCACACATTACGACATAAAAAGCTTACCTACAGCAAGAGGGAGCATCCAGGACCTCAAAAAAGCAACTTACACCTTTATTTCACTCAAAATAAAAGAGTTTAGACATTAAAAAATTCTCTAAGCGACAGAAAAAATGGCCGCCGAACAAAACGAAAACGAGGCTACAGCACTCTAAACACGCAAAACACCACAAGAAACACGCAAAACACCACAAGAAACTCCCAAAACACAAGAAACTCGCAAAACACCACAAAAGACCTATGGATATTCCGCTAAGACGCATACTATACATTACCCACCATTTTACATGATTACGCTAACGGTTTGGTCTCGCACACGCACAGTATTACACTGCACACATTCACCATGCTTACACAGCAGCTCCACACCACTCATGCTGCAGCAACATCAAAACAGATTGCCAGCTCTTCAACACAATGCTTCAAAATACGTAAAGTATATTCATTTATTAATGTATTATATATTTCATTATTACACACCAAACAGCTTTAGCTACCTTACAATTTCATTGCCGTCATTTTTTGACGGGCAATTCGCTAGTATATATAATAATATACAATATTCCAGAATATATATTCAAATATATTGTTTTTTGATAAACATAATCTTAGTAAAATATTTGGGTCCTAATCCTGGTTTAAATTCAAATATACCCACTAATGCAACTGAAATGTTTTGAGATTTCAAGTCTGAACCAAAACTGAATAAGGCAATCAGTGAGAAAGCAGAGATTCAAAGTGACAGGCATCATAAATGAAGTAATGATCAATCAATTGTGCAGGTCTCTACACAAGGTTTTAGATAAGACAAAACAAGAGTAATATATAAGTTAGGGCGCAAGTATGCCCACATATTAGGGAGTAGAAAAACAATAATAACACATAAGAAGGAAAGAAAAAAGGGTCCGAAAAAACATCTCTCGTCTGTCTCCCCTCCAATCCATAATGAACGCCTCGGCTAGACTCATCTTCCATACCAAAGTCTGCAGCTCCTCTCTGTCAATCACTCCACTGGCTTCCCATAGCCTCCAGAATCAAATTTAAAACCATGACCCTAACACATAAAGCCCTTAACAACAGTGCGCCCCCTTATATCTCTGCTCTTGTTTCAAAATACTCTCCCAACCGCCCTCTTTGTTCTGCTAACGACCTTCTTCTTTCCTCCTCTCTTATCACCTCCTCTCATTCCCGTCTTCAAGACTTTTCTCATGCTGCCCCTACTATCTGGAACTCCTTGCCCTGCTCCATTAGACTATTTTCCTGCCTCAAAACCTTTAAAACATTACTAAAAACAAACCTGTTTAAAAATCTTATCACCTCAAGCCTTAACATGTTGCTTTTACATTGCCATCTTGCATTTGTCACCCTCTTGTATCACACGATACCCTTAGATTGTAAGTTTGCTAGTTTTCAATCTCGTGTCATTGCCTTGGAAACGAGCAATATGTACATTTGATTTTAAGCTCAAAAACAGGGCCCTCCATTCTTTATACGGTGTTTATTTTGTTTTTGCCATGTACTCAGCCCCTGTACAGCACTACGGAATATGTTGGCACGGTATAAATAAAGATAATAATAATAATAATAATAATAATAATAATAATAATAATAAAAAATCAAGACATATATCGAGTTTACTTCAAAAGCAGCTGAAGACCTGGTACGTCTTGCCAGCAGATCTGTATTCTTGGCAGTCTTAGCCTGAAGGGCATTGTGGCTTAGATCATAGTCATCCAAAGCATCTTCAAAAATAGTTTTATGAAACATTCCTTTTGATGGAGTGTTTGGATGATGCTTTTAAGAAGGCCTAGGATTTAAAAATAATATTTGCCAGCAATTTTAGGATCACTTTATAGCAGTCTTTTAGAGATGCTTCTTCTATAGACCAAGTGAAAGCATGTTGACGGGGCAAGAATATTCTCATGAGAAACATTGCCTATCCAAGTCTCTGCAGTAGGAGGAAAATTCCCTCTCTTTGCAGAGACTTGTGCAGAGACAGTTTCAGATATATGGGTTCTGTCAATCATTGCATAAGGATAATAGTAGAAAACAGGGTGGTGTTGTCAAACCTTCCTATGAATTCCAAAAAGTTAAAGGCAATACACAGATTCATTTTGGAGGCTTTGCATCTGAACATTATCAAACCAGTGCATTTTCTGGGGGATTATTCTAACCTGTTGTTTGTTCAAAAAACTTCTGGAGACTGAATACCTATATTAAAATTCCTGAAGAATCATCTGTCAATCAGAAATAATCTGCAGTGTCCATTATGAATAATGTTCTCCCTGGCGATTGGATGCTGAAAATAGACTTGAAGGACACTTATCATCATATTCCATTTTTCCTATTCTCAGATGTTTCTTCAGGTTTCTGATCCTGAAAAGCATCTACAGTTTTCCTGCATCACTTTTGGTCTAGCCACAGCCCTTCAGTTTTTTTTCTCAAAATCTTGGTGTCTTTAATTGTAGAGATAAGAAAAGAAGGGTTGAATATTTATGACTACTTCGACAATATACTTCTACTGCATCAGGATCCAAAACATTCTCGTGATGCACTTGGAAATCTCTGTCATGGATCACATATATAGTTGTGAGCATACGAGTTGTTGCTAGTGCTTGCGTGCTCGCGCAGCAACCCCCGGCCCTCGCGAAGCACCTCAAAAAATTAAGTTACACCTTAATTTAACTTAAAATAAAAGAGTTTAGACACTAAAAAATTCTCTATACGAGAGAAAAAATGTCCGCCGAACAAAATGAAAACGAGGGTACAGCACTCTAAAGACGCAAAACCCCACAAGAAACATGCAAAACACCACAAAAGAATATCCTACGGATATTCCGCTACAGACGCATACCACACATTAGCCGCCATTATCGAACAATGCGGAAGTACACAGCTACGCTAACGGTTTCGTCTCGCGCATGCACACTATTACACTGCACACATTCATCACGCTTACACAGCAGCTCCACACCACTAATGCTCCAGCAACATCAAAACAGATTGTCAGCTCTTCAACAGAATGCTTCCTCCATATATTACTTGAAAATAGGTAAAGTATATTAATTTATTAGTGTATTATTTATTTCATTATTATACACCAAACAGCATTAGCTCACTTATAATTTCATTGCCGTCATTTTTTGACAGGCAATTCGCTAGGTTTACTATAAAAAAGCATTCTTCTTCCATCTAAGAACATTACATTTTTGGAAGCCAGATTCAATTCCCAAGTCTACCCCATGGAACTTACTTGACACACTGACTTCGGAGGAAGCGTGGTGACTTCATGCCGGTCTCTCTCAGGTGACGTCAGACGCCAGAGTGAATAACACAGAGAAAGGACAGTGGTCTGTACTCATAGACCGAATGGATACAGGAAAGTTATAAATATTCGCCTATATTATTAAAGATACCATTTTCCTTATATTAATACTCATGGCAAGTTATTAATTTTCTAAATAAAAGAATGTATATGTTTTTGCACATCCAATGTTGATGTTATATAGATAGAGATATATACCGCTATCACTGGTATTTATCTACAGCATTTATGTATAGATATATGCTGAAGTTATAATATTCTTTCAACTTACTGTAGTATGTTTGCACATAAAATATATACATAAATAGATGTAGAGGATATTTTTTTCTTTTTTTTTTTGTTCACCTTTTGTTAGGAGGTCAGTGTACTCACGTCCCTCATTTTCTTCTGATTATAGTCCCTAGGGGGTTAGTGGCAGATAACCCATTCGACACAATTAGTTAGCATTGCACAATAGCTACGGAAGTGTAGTTCTTTCCCCAGGAGCTAGTGGCAGGCTCCAGTACTGCTACATTTAGTTTTGTTATAGGGATTTTTGGTTTATTAGTATTTTGTGTTGTTGGCAATTAGCACTTTAATTAATCAACAATTATTCAGCACTTTATCTTTGAACAATCTTTTGTGGTGAATATTTGCACATATGTTGGATAGTATTTATATTATATTATTATAAGTATGGTATATTTATTGTTTATTTATATTACTGTATAATAAGTACCATTGATATTTTAACAGTGTATATTTACATTGTGTATTGGATAAGTAATGTATCAAAATTTTGTACATTTTTCCATTAGAGAGTGACGGCTTATTTAACTTTCCGTATTTGATTTTAAATATGTTTTATTGTATTTTATTTATTTTTTATAATTAATAAAAGTTATATTTAAAATTCAATAGTCTGGCTCTAGATTAGACTTCTTTACCTTAAATATTTTTGAGATACAATTAGATGGCTTTAATGGGTGTCTTTTTCTGTCTCTCTTATATATTACGTACTAGGAACTTAATATACACCATAAACCACTTGTTATTCATGTATACACAAAAAAAATTCTTGTAATGTTTAAAAGCATTTTTTGTTACCCGCCAATAAATAAAATCATATATATATATATTTTAGAAGAGCCCTATATCATGCAATTCTGGTTCCTAATTGTGAGGATCATGGATATAGTTCCAAGTGGACAACAAAGCTGATGTCTTATATTTAAACAACAAATGGAACAACAATGTGCACTGTTTTTGTTCTATGTTGGATCTGAAGCCTTTCCATGTTCAAGATGCCATCTCTATACCCTGAGATTTTTATTCAGCATATGAATTTCCTGCTTTTGCTCTTTTCTTCAAGGTATTTCATAAGATTATTTGGGACAAGGCAGAAGTAGTTGCCATCATTCGGTTTTGGCCCATAAAGCAACTAAGTCTATTTATCTTCCTCATCGAGACATTTTCTTTGTCAAGGTCCCTTTTAGTATCCAGACGTCAAGAGACTGAACAGTGTCGCATGGAGATTGAGCAGTGCTCGCTCAATAAGCAGGGTCTTTCAGATCAGGAAATAGAGACTCTTATGAAAGACATTCTACCGTCTCTACCTATAATAGGATTTGGGAGAAGTTTACTCAATAGAATAAAAATTAGGAAGCCTTCTGCTTCTACCACTTGTTAATTCCTACAGGATGGTAGTCAACATGGGTGTCAGCTATAATAATTGAATGGTCCATATAACCACTATTTCAGCCCTGACAGGAGCTCATTGGGCTCGCCTTGATCTCACCAATTGGCTCCATAATGCTATTATGAAGATCAAGCCTCCTAGAAGACCTTTAGTAGTCCCATTAGACTTGGGGTCTGTTTTACACTCCCTTTCAGGATCCCCTTTTGTTCCTCCAGAGACATGCTCGGATTATGTTCTTAAAAAGACGTCTTCCTAATAGCCATTATTTTTGCAAAAGTAAATCTTTGTCCTCTTCCTGAATTTCTCTCTACAGTTCTGTCCAGATTCCATATCAACCAAGATATCATTTTTCCAGCTATGCCTAGTATTTTAGAAGTTTATCATTCATTGGACCCCCTACACCTTCTCAGAGTTCATATTTTCCTGTGCAAGTCCATAGAGGAAGTCTATATGTCTATTCATAATTATTTGTGCCTACAGAAAATGTCAAAAGGACTCATCATCCATGACTAGTAAATGGATTGCAGCAGCTATTTCAATATGCTATGACTTGGCAGACAGGCCTGTTCCTGAGGTCATCAAGGCTCATTCTACTAGAGCAATTTCTACTTCATGGACAGATAGAGCTAAAGTATCTGCAGAAACATTTTGTAGAAATAATAATTTCATATAAAACATTACAACCTGTATATGTCTGCTTCCTCTTAGCAAGCCGAGTTTGGGTCTGTATGTCTAAATAAAGATGTTTTTCTTTAGAGTTGATGAAGACTCTTGGTTTATTTTCTCTTTCTAAAATTTGGAGATTGGATATTACCCAATAGTTAATGCTGCCACTGGTAATTCAGGAATACCGAAAAAAATAATATATATAAAATGTTGTTTTCCTGGATATATCTATGGCCGCATTGTGTTTCCTCCCTTTATGGCTTTATAACAAGACAGCTGTTTTTGTGGTTGAGGGTCTCATTATATGGCTTGCTTGTTCTTTCTGTCCTATAACGTATAAGTGGGCACAGCAACCCAATGCCTAATGTTGCCATATACAGTATCTCACAAAAGTGAGTACACTCCTCACAAATATTTTATTATATCTTTTCATGTGACAACACTGAAGAAATGACACTCTGCTACAATGTAAAGTAGTAAGTATACAGTCTGTATAATAGTGTAAATTTGCTGTCCTCTCCAAATAACTCAACACACAGCCATTAATGTCTAAACAGTTGGCAACAAAGGTGAGTACACCGCTAATTGGAAATGTCCAAATTGGGCCCAAAGTGTCAATATTTTGTGTGGCCACCATTATTTTCCAGCACTACCTTAACGCTCATGGCCATGGAGTTCACCAGAGCTTCACAGATTGCCACTGGAGTCCTCTTCCACTCCACCATAATGGCATCATGGAGCTGGTGGATGTTAGAGACCTTGAACTCCCCCACCTTCCGTTTGAGGATGCCCCAGAGATGCCTAATAGGGTTTAGGTCCTGGTGACATGCTTCGCTAGTCCATTACCTTTACCTTCAGCTTCTTTAGCAAGGCAGTGGTCGTCTTGGAGGTGTGTTTGGGGTCGTTATCATGTTGGAATACTGCCCTGCGGCCCAGTCTCCGAAGGGAGGGGATCATGCTCTGCTTCAGTATGTCACAGTACATGTTGGCATTCATGGTTCCCTCAATGAACTGTAGCTCCCCAGTGCTGGCAGCACTTATGCAGGCCCAGACCAAACATATATACACATATGTCTATATGTGTATATATGCTTTCTATAATTTGTTGTGTTGATTCCTCCCATATGCATTTACCTGATTCTCTTACCCCCTTCCCTCCCCTCCCCTGTGTCTCTTTCCCCCCTCCCTTCCCAGTGTCTCTTTCCCCCTGTCCCTCCCCTCCCCAGTGTCTTTTTCCCCCCTTCCCTCCCCTCCCCAGTGTCTCTTTCCCCCTTCTTCTCCCCAGTGTCTTTCCCCCTTCCTTTCCCAGTGTCTCTTTCCCCTATTCCTCCCCCCTCCCCAGTGCCTCTCCCTCTCTTCCCCTCTTCAGTGTCTCCCTCCTTCAACTCCCCTCCCCAGTGTCTCTCCCCCTTCCTCTCCCCTCCCTGATGTCTCCCCCTTCCTCTCCCCACCCCAGTGTCTCCCCCTTCCTCTCCACTCCCCAGTGTCTCTCCCCTTCCTCTCCCCACCCCAGTTTCTCTCCTCTCTCACCTTCCTCTATCCTCCCCAGTTTCTTTCCCCCCTTCCTCTCCCCTCCTTAGTGTCAATCCCCCTTTCTCTGCCCTCTCCATTGTCTCTCCCCTTCCTCTCCCCTCCCCAGTGTCTCCCCCTCTTCCTCTCCCATCCCCAGTGTCTCTCCCACTTCCTCTACACTCCCCAGTGTCTCCCCCTTCCTCTCCCCTCCCCAGTGTCTATACTCCCTCACCTTCCTCTCCCCTCCTCAGTGTCTTTCCCCTCCTTCCTCTCCCCTCCCCAGTGTCTCCCCCCTTTCTCTCCCCTCCTCAGTGTCAATCCCCCTTTCTCTCCCCTCTCCATTGTCTCTCCCCTTCCTCTCCCCTCCCTAGTGTCTCTCCCTCTTCCTCTCTCCTCCCCAGTGTCTCTCCCGCTTCCTCTCCACTCCCCAGTGTCTCTCCCCCTTCCTCTCCCCTCCCAAGTGTCGCCCCACTACCTCTCCCTTCCTCAGTGTCTCTCCTCCAGTGTCTCCCCCCTCCTTCTGCCCCTCCAGTGTCTCTCCCCCTTCCTCTCCTCCCAGTGTCTCTCCCCCCTTCCTCTCCCCCACCAGTGTCTCTCCCCCTTCCTCCTTCTGCCCCCATTGTCTCTCCCCCATTATTGTAGCAGCAGCGTCTTGAAGCATAAAGCAAACAGTGATCAGTATTTTAGCTGATATATAGCTCAGATCAATTCTTTGTTGCTGGTTCTCATGGCTGGCTCCAAGGCAAAACAACAAAGAACTTGATCGATTGAAAATGGGTGAAACAAATGCTGCAGCTAAGTTGGGAAGATTTTCAAGCCAAAGTTTTGTCACAGATACAAAGAGTCTCATTCAATTGAGGCTTTCAGAAAATCCGGGCTGGCAAGTAGAGCCAGCAAGTCATTTAGCTATTCAATTGGCGTCAGTTTACGGGCTCCAATTGAGTTAGGGGCTCGCAAGTTAATGCCCTCCAAGCCTTTGATCTTTCACTGTCGCAAGGCTAAAATCACTATTCACTTGCTCTGATTCCACTTTACTAACCACTCCGTCAAGCCCGCAAATGGCAAATATCTAACCACAAGTTAATGGTACCAAGGAGGTCTCGAAAAGGGCTTAATGACAAATTGGAGAATTTTAAAAGCAAATAAAAAAGCAATACTGTTCTTTTATTAAGAGTGAAAGTGATGTTAGGTCTTAGAATTAATAGCACAACATTCTCCAATAATATATCTCATGTTCAATTCTCATGTTATATTGATCACGTCAATCAATGTGAAGTCTTACAGACTTTAACCTCCAAGCCCGTAGAACTTTGAAACCCAACCTCTATTTTTCGAAGTCCAACGTGCTTGGAGGTTGAAGCTCGTAGGACTTTGAAAAATGGAGGTTGGTTTTCAAGGACCTACGGCCTTCACTTACGAGTTACGGGTTTAGAGGCTGAATTACATTGGTCATGATGATGATCTCTATTTCCATTGGCTGTTTCTGCATCAGGAGTTACAGGCTTGCTCCCCTAACATGTTCAAGCCCGGAAATGCTACGTCCAACGGCATGGTGTTCCGATTTTAGGAGATCAAATGGACTCTGCAACTCAATCTCAGGCATTTGGCTGTCTGCGATTGAGTTGCGAGCCCAAAAATTGAATGAGGCTCCAAGAGTGTAAAGGATGTGTAGTAGGCAAGTGGCATCAACTTTGTCACAGGAAGCAGAAGTTTAAAAAAGTCATACAGTCCTTGGTCTTGTATTTTTCCCATGAAGGTCTTTGGGTCATTATTTTAAAACTATTTCCTCTGGAACACAAAAAGTGGAAAAAAGTCAGTAATGGGTGAAGAAGATATTTACAAATGTAGAAAATGTAGCAAGCTTCCGAATTTCAGTGCTCCATGAAGCAGAAATGTTGGGTTATAATTAGAAACCATGGGCAGCCTTTTTTTGGATCTGTATTACCGCCACATGTTTAATGGCAGGAAGGGCAGTGTATATATATATATATATATATATATATATATATATATATATATATATATATGTAGATATCTATATCTATCTATCTATATCTATATATATATACTTTATCATTCTATTAGTATATTTACCATGGTATTTTTAAAACACACAGAATTTTTGGAAATGCAGTCCAGTTTCAGTGTGACAAAGCAAAATCACCAGTTTTGATTAAAGATGTTAGGTTATATTAGGCAAAGAAATTCGCTGGTATACCAATCTGATGTCAAATCTAAACATTATACTGGGAGAGAAAAAATAATTATTCTTGTATTGTTAACTATCCTTTAAAGCATTAAGGGAAAGAGATACCAATGTATTCATGGAGAATGGAGGCATAGAGATGAGATTCTTTATCGTGCAGGAGAGATTGATATGTTTGTTGAGGAGACAGTAAATTGACTAAGCTGTTGAAGAGGGACATACTATTCAACATTTATAGACTATTAGGGGGCACATGAGATGGAAACCATGTGGCCTCCATGCCGCGTGTTGCCCACCACTGCATTAGAAAAAAGATGGTGTGCTTTAGACTTGTATGTGTGAGACTGTTTTAAAAGGAAGATACAGTGTGTCAAATCCAAGGGAAAAAAAACAGCGCTCATACTGCATGCTCTTTTATAATTACAACTTTTTTCCTAGTTTTTGTTTGATTGATATTATAAATGTAAGTACATCAAAAGAAGTAATACAACTGAAATGATGGCTGTAAAGTAATTTTTTGGAATACTATGGTAAAAAGTGGAATGTTATATTGCATCTTGCAGTATTTAAGTGTCACTTGCAATAATTACACTTGTATAATTGTCCAACCCTTCGACAACATTATATTGGATTCTATTTTTTGCTGTTTTTTTTCTTTCTGAAAGGTTTACTCAACTCATAAATGTTAAATATGCAGGAAAAACTAAACTAACCAGTTGTTCATTGCAAACATGCTAATAAATAGATGAAAATGGGTTGGGCAACCCATTCACTTCTCTTTAAGCCGTTTGGTTAGTTTTTGATATGAGAAAGCAAAATGTGCCTTCTCAGTCATCCCTATTCTCGAGAATCAAATAGTATAGGGTGTATTTTAGTGACCTGCTTCATCCCAGTGCATATTTTTCTGTTACATGTTTTTGCAGTCTTTTTCTGTGTTTGCAATGTGCTATATGTATTTACTCAATACCCACTTCTGTTTCCTCTAAATTCCTGTTTTCTGATCATTTTTATGTAGCAACACTGGCATGGGTGTGTTTAGGCCCATTTTTAGGGGTGGCAGGCTGCCTGAAGTTGACGATACAATATGTTGAATATGCACAGAAAAGTCCAAAAATGTGTCTGTAAGTGTACCTGGTACTTTCTGACTTAATGAAGACTTAGATAGATATACATACACTTATAATTTTCTAAATAGGTGTTTGGTAAGCTTAAAATTGGCATATAGTAATAGTAAGTGGGTTGCTCAGGGGCATACAAGTCTGAACCTACCTAGGCAGGATAAAACGAAAATAAACCGCTGACCTCTGGTAATACAAATTGAACTACAGGGTTCTCCAGAACACAGTTCGGCATAGACTGGGTTAAGCAGTTCTGTACTTCCATCAAGTTCAATATTTCTGTGTTATGGTAAAAAACAAGAATAATGAGAAATCAGGATGATTACTGTTTAGGTTATACTACCAACATGTTCATTTAACAAACATAAACAATGAATGAATGGTTAATTTTAAATATATTACAAGGTATAAATAAACTTAAATAACACTGCACAGTGGTGTGTTAATACATATAGTGACATACAGGAAAAGAGCAGTTTCCTTTCTCATTTTCTTGTCAGTTTAGACATTAATTGAGCAGCTTTTGATTGTGAACCAATAAAGCTTTTATTCACACCAATTTCTTTTTGCAGGGTACATATACACCTTTAGAGATCATGATATTACCATTTGGAGAGTTATTTGGATGTGTTATATATTTTTTTCTTTTTCTTATTTTCGTATCATTAACAAGACTGTCAGCACAGCAAAACATGTAGACATTTTGCTCCAAAGAAAATCATTTACTAGAAAAAATAAATACTAAAATTAAAGCTATATGTCAAAATGAAAATGTAATTTGTATTGCAGATTTTAAATGAGTTTAAAGTACTGTATCTAATATTTTCTACAAATACATTTTATAATTAAAAGATTCCCATAGACTAAATCCTGTAAAAAAAAAAATATTCTTTATTTTCCATTATTCCAGATACAGTACAAAACAATTTCTTTGCACTGATTTGAGTGCATTTTAATTGCAAATAAGTTAATCGATAATATATTTCTAATGACTAATGAGGTGATATTTTTAAAATATAAGGCTCTCTTTATCCCACTTTGTTTCTGAGGGCAGAAAGATAATGGGAAGAAGTTACTAAGCATCTTAAGTGTGTCTCTTATCTTTTTATCATTTACTATGCACTATTTCTCCCCTCATTCCAGCCCTCCTCACGTCATCTCACATGTGAAACTGCTTAGTAAACCCCCTTAAATCTGAGGGCCGTCTGCTGAGTCCCACTCTTCAGGTAGATAAGACTCATGCCTCTTCATGAGAATAATTTTATGAGACATTCTTGTTAATATGTTAAGCCATACTTGGGAGACTGTCTTTCAGTACATTTATACATACAAAATAAAAATATGAAAATGAAAAAAAAAAAAGACTTGAAATGAAAGAAGGATGAATATATGTGTAGAGATTGAGCTCATTTCAGCTCTTTTGAAACCTTGATCAATATAGTTATATCAAGACATAGATTTGGTTGTAGATAAGAACCAAAAGGATCTCCTAGTTAGTTCATTCTATCTAATAAAAAATGTGCTTTCATAAATCCTTAAGATGGTCTAATGTGATCTCCATACATGTTTTTTTTTTACAATATATCTCCCATATCTACTACTTTTTAGTATAAAAAATACATTGTATGAGGATAAAGAGTTTATTACTAAGCTGCAGGTGATAGATATGTATTACCGTGTGATGCTGTAATGTTTTTTCTCTCTTAGGAAAACCATACAATGTGTACTAAATAAAATAATGCTGTTTAAACAGCTTCTCAATGAAAGTTGATTGAAATATTTGCCCCATTCTCTTCTAGTTCCCACCGTGAAAATGCCATCCCGTATGATCGAAAACTCACATCCTGAGATGTTTTTTGCTTAATTCAGTAGTACTAACAAGCTGGATTGTACATGTTATAATCTTACCTGCATGTTTGCACTTCTTCTCAAGTTTCTTTTAATTCAATTCAAGAAACAAAATCTTAATTTTAGAAGACTTTGCTAGTTCGTGGAAACTGCCATGACAGTAATACTCCAGGGTCAGAGGAGGCAATTAGCGGCAAGTGGGCCTCTATGATATGCATTCTACAGAGCATATGCAGGCTACGGGAAATATATCAAATGCTATAAGCTTATTTAACTTGACAAATGAGACAACAAATCCCTTTTGCTGCTCCTTTTCCCCTCCTTCCATTCCAAAATAGGAGAACAAACCCCCTTAAACTAGAGTCAAGCGGCAATTGGGAAGATACAAATATAAAATCCTTTATGCACAAGTAGTGTCTGCTAAACTAAAGATTTCACCTAAACGTATTTTATGCTTATATGCATATTTAGGCTTATATAGCATCTAATGATAGTTTTTACATCCTGCACAAACATATTATGTTTTCCCCAGCTACAATAGTCCTTTAAGTGCACAATAGAAGGTTTGGGACTACATCTTTCGGTTAAGAGGGGTTAGCTCTCAAAGAGGATTGTTTGGAGCAATGGCAGGAGAAGAATCTGGATACTGACTAAAAAATGGAAGATGCTTTTCTACGGATTGACAACAACACTTACTAGAAGACTCATCCATATGTGAATTCAGGGGCAACAAATGGAACTACCTGTTATGGATGTTTATATATATATATATATATATATATATATATATATATATATATTATATTATATTCTAGGAACTTGCCCATCAAAAATGATGGGAATAAAACTGTAAGCCTGGCAATGATGTTTGCCATACAATGTAAGGCTATGGGCCCTCTGTGCACCATTGGTGCTCATCGCGAGTCGCAACTTTCCTGCATTGTAATGATCACCTTTGGCGCTCAGTAACACTTAACCCAAGTCAGTAACAGTTAACCAAAGAGAGGCCCCTAAACTACAAGGGGGGATAGGCTCGCAATGAGCACCTTCGGCGCTCATCGTGGGGCTCCTGATGAACACCGAAAGTGCTCAGACGGGGCAGAGCCTCAAATTGTGTGGCAAACAGCATTAGTATACACGTGGGGAGGCTCGAAATGAGCGCCGAATGTGCTCAGAGGGGCCATAGCCCCGCATTGTGTGGCTAACAGCATTACCATGGCATCAAATTGTATTGTCATAATTTTTTGACGGGCAAGTCGCTAGTATATATATATATATATATATATATATATACTGTATATATATACTAGCGAATTGCCCATCAAAAAATGACGGACATAAAATTGTAAGGCAGGTAATTCTGTTTGGCACACAAAGTAAGGCTTTTGTTGGTCTGAGTACCTTTGGCGCTCATTGCGAGCCTCGCGCTGAGCGCCTTCGGCTCTGGGTTGGTGTATTTTTAATCATGTGAGGCTGTTCGGTGCTCATTGCAAAAGCTGCGTAGAATGCGAGCCTCCCCCCTGGTGTACAGTTGCTCCTCAGAGTACTCTCAGTGTGAGTCGAGGGGATGAACGCCTTCAGCCTTTATTGCGATCCTCTTGCCTTGTATTTTTTTTTTTGTGTCTCGCTTTCCTTTTTGCAAAGTGTTACGGGAAGTCCTTTTTTCATGCAATTTTTTCAAAGTGCCACGGGTCTCACATTCTGAATTGTCTAATTGAGTTTTGTGTTGATGTGTAGTTCCACGGGTCGTAGGGATGAGCACCTACGGCCTACGGCGCTCATCTCCACCAGCGAAGTGAGTGCCTTCGGCGCTCCCTGCCTAAGTCATACGGGGCCATAGGGATGAGAGCCTACGGTGCTCATCTCCACCAGCCTTTGGCGCTCCTTGCCAGCAACTGTTGCCCTCGCTTTGCGAGGGCCGCAGTTGCAGCGGGCTTGCTGTGCGTGCCAGCAACGTTAGCAACATCCCGTATTACTCACAACTATATATGTGATATACTATATATACTATGTATACAGTGATGTGTGTGAGGTATATGTATTGATTGAAATGTGTATATGTTAATATGTAGTGTGTGTGCATGAGGCTTGTAGTCAATGTAAGTTTATATGTACAGGTGTGAGTTCAAAGATTGATGTGTATGTGCAGAAGGGCTCATGGTAGTGTGTTTCAATAAGTGAGCATGATTGTGTGTGGCCCAAATAAGTGCATGATTGTCTATTAGCTGAGGTGTGTTTGAACGAGGGTATGTTGAGAAATGTATGCATGTGTGTATGGTTATGCATGGTGTATGTTATGTGATATGTTGTTTATTAGAATAAGTATGGAGGAGTATGTTTGCGTTGATTGTGTGTTTATAAACATAGCGACGTGTAATTATTTGTAAATATGTATTTGCTTTAATCACTTGCAAGCTGTATACTTTATATATTTTTAAATATTTAAAGAAAGTGTAAGCTTTTTTGTTCAAAACTTATGTGATGTTGCTAGGACTACACAGGGTCCAATGATTGTGCAAGGTAATATAGTAAAACTACATGTATGGGACATTTCTTATACTGATAATCAGATATAACCCCTATTTTGGATGGTAGCAATGTATACATTGGAAATTTGAAGAAGATGTTGTAAAGAAGAGATTTTGGTGTATTTAGTAACATTTATTGTATGAGTTAACAATCTAAGATATTTTTCCCAAATGTAACTCTAATGATTTTAATTGCAAATTACTGCAAATTATGTTTTAATGATTTGGTTTCTTAATGTTTTGAGATACCTCCCTCCAAATTAATCCTACAATCTGCTTCATGCTGGAGTGAGATTTTATAAAGTATGATTAGGAAAGTGTGTTTTAAGAGGCTATATATTACAGGTTGTCATACCTGAATAATATTACAAAGGAGTGGGTTCAATTTGTGGTAGTGTATATGCATAGTGTACTTTAATGGGACATGTCAAATTAGAAGACTACCAGACCTTCTACTGTGGTCAAGAATCCCTCAGAAGAAATTAAGTAGCCCTCATAAACAGTGCTTCATTACAATGCAATAAATGACAGAATGATTTCAATTTGAATTTAAGACAAGCCATTTAACATCAGTAATACAAGCCTATACTGAAGTTGTTCAATTCTAGGAGAATATTCAACACCTACTAGATATAACACCAAGAATAGATGTTATGCTCATAATAGGGGATTGGATTGCTAGAATATGGAACCAAAAGATACTTAGAATAACTGGTAAGTTTGGGCTTTAGAGTACAAAATGAAGCAGGTCAGAGATTAGTAGAGTTCTGTCAAGACAATTCTCTGGTCATAGTAAACAGCCTCTTCCAACAGCCTCAGAGACAACTCTACACATGGACATCACCAGATGGACAATATAGAAATCAGATTGACTATATACTTTGTAGCCAAAAATGGAGAAGCTCTATACAATCTGCAAAAAAAAAGACTCAGAGCTGACTGAGTCTCAGATCATGAGCTTCTTGTTGCAACGTTCAGAACTAAACTGAAGAGAAGAGGGAAAATCATCAGACCAAACAGATACAAAATAAATAATATGTGAATATGCAGTGGAGGTAATGAATAGATTTAAGGAACTAGACATGGAAGACAGAACGCCTGAAGAACGCCTGGAGAACGAAGTTTGTGACATAGTCCAGAAAACAGCAGCAAAAAATATACTTAAGAGAAAGAAGACTAAGAAGGCAAACTGGCTGTTTGATGAGTCTTTGAAAGTAGCCCAGGAAAGAAGAAATGCAAAAGGTATTGGTAATAGGAGAATATTTGTCCAACTTAATTCAGAATTCCGAAGGATAGCAAGAAGAGCCAAGGAAACTTGTTATAATGAGTAATGTAAAGAAATAGCATAAGATTAACAGAAGCAGATCAGATAAAGAAGAGTTGGCAGAAATATACAGAAGATATATAAAGCAAGGACCTTAACAGAATAACCTCAATAGTTTGTGCAATAACCTGGAGCCAGATATCTTGGAGAGTGAAATGGGATGGGCCCAGGAAGTCTTGCTGATAACAAGGCTGCAGGAGTTGATGAAATCCCAGCAGAACTGTTTATCATTCTAGAAGACGATGCTGTGAAAGTGTCGCTTGCATTATGCCAACAAATTTGGAAAACTCAACAGTGACCAGTAGACTGGAAAAGGTCAGTCTATATACCAATCCTAAAAAACAGCAGTTACTAAGGCTGCTCCAATTATCAAACAAATGCACTCATTTCTCAGTGCTTAAGATTATGCAAGCTCGGCTCCAACAATAGATGGGGTTCAAGAACGGAAAGTGAAACAAGGTTGTATATTGCCGCCTTATTTATTCAACATATATACATATACATGCTTAAAGACGGGTTGAAAGAATGCAAAGCCGGAATTAATATTGCAAACAGCAATCTCAGTTCCTGGCAAATAGATGGGGAAGAAGTGGAGGCAGCTACACATTTTCTTAGATTCCAAGATCTCTTCAGCTGGTGAAAGCTTTGGCAAGTCTGCATAAGCATTAAAAAGGAAAGATATATCACTATCAACAAAGGTTAAAAATATGGTATTCCCAGTGGTAACATACAGAATTAAGAGGGGAACAATAAAGAAGGTGGACAATAGAGAAGACTGAGCACCATAGAATGGCCACCTTTGAATTGTGGTTTTGGAGAAAACTGCTTATGGTTCCTTGGACTGCAAGAAGATTTAATAAATCAGTACTATGCGTTATCAAGCCAATTTGTTCACTTGAAGGTTAGATCACAAGTCTAAAACTCAAATATTTTAGTCATATTAAGAGATGACAGGATTTCCTAAAGAAATTTCTGATGCTTGAAAAGATTTAATTCTCCCAAAGAAGGGGACCTCAGAGGCAAAGATGGATAAATGAGGTCAATCCAGTCATGAACATGAGCTTGAGGTAACTCAGGGATGACAGATGTGCCTGGGGTGCTGCAGTCCATAGGGTCATGGAGAGTCTGACACAACTGATCAACTAAAAAACAGAATGTATTTAATTAAGATTAATGTTGGGCTTTCACTATGCTAGTTGCAATCTATTCTTTGAAAGGGAATGTCTTATTTTACTGCTTTAGTGTCTCTGTGGCAAGACTGTAAATTGGTGTGATGGAGATGAAGAAGTATAGAGAGAGGGAGATTGAAGTTGAGGAAGTCCGAAGAGAAGGTTAAGGTGAACAAGTGAAGAAAACTTCCAGTCAAGGATTAAAAAGGAGAGAGGTTTATGAAGCTGTGATGAATATCTAGCACCTAAAATAAACTTTGACCTCCATTCAATTGAGCAAATTGTATTTACAAGAACCTGTAAAATAATTTGCTATTCAATTGGCATCTTTTAGCTACCCACAAATGATTTGCAGGTTACAAGCTGAAAATCCCTGTGGTTGTCAAAATCGTAACTCATCTAAGCCTTTGATCTTTCAAGCCCGTAAATGTTACAATCACAAATCGCTATTTAATTGCTACAATTCCTCAAGCCCACAATTGTTTTCACACCTGTAAATATCAAATGTAGAAGAAAATCCTACGGGTACCAGATAGGACTCGCAGGGGGGTTAAACACCTGATCGAAGCACTGTAAACACAAATAAACAATCAATACTGCACTTTAAAAGATGGGGAAAGCAATGAAAGACATTAGAATTAATTGAACAACAGTCTCAGGCTTGCAAATCTGCAATCAAATATTCTTTTTATGTTTAATTTCCATTTTATATCAATCTCGGTAATCAAGGAGTTAATACATATCAGGCCACCTACATGGACTAGAACAGTATTGTCATTAATTCTTATTATTTTGTACATTGGACTTCTAAGCGCTAATTGATTGACGTTTAACCTCCATGTTTTATTGATGTCATGATGACGGTCTCATTTTCTATTGGCGGTTTCTAAATCGGTAGTTACAGCCTTGCTTACTTGATCATGATCACGCTCTGAAATGCTACGTATGGGTGCATGGTTTACTGTTTAGGCTCTTGGCCAGAAGGCTGTGGGCTTGTTCAATTGAATTGCTCTGCAACTGTTGCAAATTTCAGGCCCCTGTCAACAATATATGGACATGCTTACAAACTATAAGGTGCAAAATTTTGTGGGGGCCACTAAAATTATCTAGCAGGGGGCTCAACGCAATTCACTGTTTATATAAGTGCAGAGAGAAGTATGAGCATCATTCCATAAATAGACGTGTCTATTGTAGACATTAATGATTTACAAGAATATAAAATGATTTCATGCTTTTGGTATTTGGCTATTGACTATTTTCCTCTCCCAGTGACCCGATACAAATTGCTTGGAATCATTTTTAAATATTTGTGTTTTTTTGTGTGAATGTTACTATATACCATGAACTTTAGACTCTTTCCTGCACATGTAACACATCATATTCTTAATTGTTTACACGTTTTCACTACTTATTTGTGAAGCTGCTTTGCTGTCCAATTTCTAGTTTCACATAACAGTTTCTGGCAATAATACTACATAAACATGTTGTCTGAGTATGTTTCCTGGATGTTATAGTAAATTGATGCAGCCAGAGTATACACTGTGACCGTAATTCAAACATCCATCTTTAAAAGCTTTAAAGGACTTCAGTATTGTCATATTTACAGTATGAACTTTTGAAAAAATAATATCTTTAGAAAATAATAAAAAAATGAATACAGCTTTAAATGTATTGTTCTGTGCAGCAAGATCCTACTGAAGTGTCTAATTAGTTTCTTTATAATGGAGCTTGGATCTTGAAAATTGATACAATTTAATTTGTTTAATATGCAAATTTATACTCCAAAGGGCAAGCCTTTTAGCAGAACTGTAGAGTTGTGGTCGGGGCCTTCTCTCAATGATTAGTAGCTTGTTGGGTGTCATTTTTTGTTATGTCATCATAGCCTGATGAAGGGCCAGGGAGAGTGAAGATGTTGATAGAACGGAGAGGAGGGTGGGAGTGACTCGACTTGTGCAGGGAGGTAAGTGTTTTAGAGCTTTAAGTCGGAAACCTAGGAGGTCGGGCCCCTTCCACAACCACAGATTATTTAACCTGTTATTTACCTTATCTGTATCCAAGCCTCCTCGTAGTTGACAGAACAGATTAATAGAATAAAACAATGTAATAGTTAATAAATATTTTGCTGACAATCAAGTCTGGTTCTACCAAAGAATATATTTTAAATATGTAACTCCATTAGTCTTTTAAGCGAGTGATTCTATACTATTTTTATATATAAATATAATAAAATGTATTATTTGTATTTTATTAAAATCACATTGATTTAAACAAGAAGATGTATCTGATTTAAATTGTAGCTTACTGTGTCTAATTTCAATTATTCCTTTTTGCCAGTGAGTGGTTTCATTCTGCTAAGATGATTTTGTAAAGGAGAGGTGTTGGTGTATTTAATTACACTTAGGCCCCTATTTAATGGCAATTGAAATTTGCAACAGTTACAGAGAGATTCAATTGAACAAGCCCACAGCTACCTGGCTGAAAGCCTAAACTGTAAACCATGCACCCGTAAGTAGCATTTCAGAGCGTGATCATGATCAAGTAAGTAAGCCTGTAACTATCGATTTAGAAACAGACAATAGTAAATGAGACCGCCATCATGACATCAGTAAAACATGGAGGTTAAAGCACAATCAATTAGTGTTTAGAAGTCCGATATGCACTCAGTCTTGCAATCCGGCAATGTATAAAATAATAAAAATGAATGACGATACTGTTTTAGTCTATGTGGGTGGCCTGATATATTAACTCCTTGATTCCTGTGATCAATAAAACATGGAAATAAAACGTTAAAAATATATATTTTATTGCATATTTGCGAGCTTCAGACTGTTGTGCAATTAATTCTAGTGACTTTCATAGCGTTCCCTGTCTTTTACAGTGCAGTATTGATTTTTTATTTGCATTTACATTGCTATAAACAGGTATTTAACCCCCTTGCGAGTCCTATCTGGTACTCATAGGATTTTCTTCTATACTTGTCATTTACAGTGTGAAAACAATTGCGGACTTGGGAATTGTAGCAATTGCATAGAGATTTGTGTTGTAACATTTACAGGCTTGAAAGATCAAAGGCATAGATGGGTTGGAATTACGATTTTCACAACAGCCCGGATTTTCAGGATTTTTAGCTAAAAGATGGCAATTGAATAGCAAATTTGTTTACGGCTACATTACGGGCTCCATTAACTAACACTCGCTCAATTGAATAGGGGCCTTAGTGTCTCCACTTCAGTTTAAGAGACAAGACACTTGTTTGTCATGTAAGTACCAAACTAACAATATTAGCTGGTGTGTAAGCTGTGGGCATAAGGATTTTTGGGGGAAATATGACATTTTGAAGACTCTGTTTGTAAGCAAAGGAATGCTTTTTATGTTCGTTAAATCACACCCTGTGAGCTGAATCATGAAAGGTTTGTTCTGGCTATCAGCGGGACAGAACAGAGTCATTGCAAAGATAACTGGATAAGACAGGAATAGACACAACAACCATTCCTTCTCACTAGCCCAGAAGCAGACCAAAAAATATTTCCTATGAAGAACAAATCAGCATTAATATTGGCATAATAATAATAAAAAAACATACTGACATTTTCAGTACAGTTTTACTTTAAATGTGACAACAATAAAATTCTGAATTTAACAAACAATTTTTAATGGGCATACCATTATAAAAAGAACCTCATGTCTGTTTGCATGAAAGGTATCATGTAAAACATGTTTAACCTTGCTTGCATTGATCATAAGACTTCTTGTTATCTAACTGGCGTAATCATGGCTCACACTATTTCAACTCATTGGATGACAGGGACAACCCCCCTGTTTAATTTAAGCACCGTGAAGTCTTATGAATCATACTTTCAGATGCAATATACATAAAAAAAAAGTTTAGATAAAATACCACTGTGATCAAAACTGTTCTATATTTCTTTTGAATAGCTAAACATGCTAATGAGCACAATGTGTTTAGAAAGCAAATAACCACAACCTCTATATTTTGTAAAAGTTATATGCAATTATTCCTTACTAGATGGCTACATTTTTACTGGCAGATGTAACAGCCACATTTTCACTGTGCAAACAATCACTTCCTGTGTATTTAAAGTCCCCACCCCCAGGACATTGATCTGCTGAGATAAAAATGGTAGATTCTACAATAGCATAATTGCATATAAAAGAAAATAAATTAAAGGCTGTATTTTTTTACATTCTAAAACATGATGGATATTTTTAAGTGTATTTCTTCAAATTAATCAGTTTAAAAAACATGACCACAGTGGTCCGTTAATCTGTAATAGAACATACATATGTAGTTGGTGATGTGACATGAAACTTTTTGTCATGTCATGTAATAGAATAAGATTTTTGTTCTTTTTATTGCTTAGACATGACATATAGGAAAATTGTCTTGAAATATAATTATTCATATATTAGAAGCATTAAAATTATGAAAAAGATAAAAAATAAAAGAGGACTCACAAGCATAGATTACAAATACTTATGTTTTGTAACTGCATAGTTTTCTTCAATGAATCTGGAAAGCAATTACTTCTAGGCAAATAAATCCCATCCCATAACATATTCATTACACGTGGTCAAAGTTTAGATTTGATCTGGAATGCATAAAGCCCCAATATATTCCATGGCACTAAGCCCTAATGTGAGTAGGACCCTCAATATTTCTGTACCATAATCAATACATGCATTTATCTTATATATTAATTGTAACCCCAGCTCTTAGCACTATGATTGATGATTAATAATTGCTCAGAAATATCCTGGTGTTGTTTCGAAAGCTTAAAATTACTTTGAAATATATAATTCTGTGGGTTTCAAAAATGCTCATTCCTAGCAGATTATTAAAATGATTAGCTGAAAATAAAGATGAATAATGAATACCGTATATATTAGTTATTCATAATCCTATTAATATAAGTCATCACCGTTGAAAAGGATACTGATCAAATTAGTGTTTTTTGAAGAGCTAGAATAGATAACAAAATGATAACAGACTGTAAAAAATAGAATATTCTTTGGTGTATTATTTATTTTATGTACTATTGGAAATCTCTACTACTTTCTGCAAGACCTCCCTTCACGCTGTGAGTAAGGAACACATACTGCAACCTGCTGTGCCAGTTCTCAGTGAATCATGGAGATTTGTGGGGAAAAGACAGGGGGATGTAGCCTGTAATTGGTTGAGACTACAATATGTGATTCTCATTCTAAAAGGGAAAAAAAATGGAGATGTTGAAGGCAGCTTATACTCAGTGCTTTCAACAGGACAGCTTACAGTAAGTTTAAAAAATGTTCAAAACATTTGATATATTTTAAAATGGTTCCTTTATCTTTTACGATGAGGAATGGATTTCATTAACATTAAACAGTATTTGTTAGTTTTTTGTTTCTGTTGTTACAGCGGTGTCTGCTCATCTCTAATTCTGGTGTTTGTTCTGAATTATTGACTCTTCAGGGATCATGTTTTATTTTCTTTACTGTCCACTCTGTGTTAACATGTTTTGGACTTTGTTCTATTATGAAATATTTCACTGCTAACCATACATGTATTTACGTTTTCCTAATGTATTGTCTTATACGGAATACTAATGATTATGGCATATGAAATATCATAGAAGTCCCTATAAAAGTCACGTCAAACTCAGCAATTACAGACTTGTCAAGCAACTTATGACAGGTATCTCTAAAGTATTACTAAATGTAACCTTTGTGTCACTGTGGTTAAAGGCAAAATATGTGGTGTATTTATTGATCAAACTTTTTAAAACTTTTTTAAAGGGAATTTCCAAGAAAGTGAAGTCTCACCTTTCTGTTACATTAAACAAACATATTCTAAAAATTATAAAAAGGTTTATATCATGAAAACGTGATCTGAAGTCTAGCAATTTTATTATTTTACATTGCAATAAAAGATATGTTTTTGCAGACTTGTATACAAATATTTTTTCCAGATTCTAAATTGAGTGTGGTTTGTGTGGCTTATCAACTATTACTGTTAGTAATATTATGCATACACAAGATGGTGGACTGACAAAAAAGCTATTTGTCAGTACATAATGTTTATAGTTTCTGAATGTATCTACAAAATGAGACCGGTCTCTCAAATGGGTAGGGTTTAGCTGTGCTTCAAGGTAAAGTATAATATTATAACATGTTAGTACTATCTTTCTTCATGATAGTCTTATAATTCTAGAGTGTGGGTTGCACCAAAAACACAGAAAATTAATAAATAGCGGTGTGACCTTTCAAATAAAAAACACTTCTCTTTTTAAAAAAATATATATATTTTACTATTTATTTACAAGTTCCTCCCTTGTGTGTGCTTGTAAAAAAATGGCAATAACATTATATTTAATATCTTTTATGGAACTAAGTAAACTAGACTATTCATTAGTGAAAAATGCATAATCGAAATCATGCTTTAAAGTGTCAAATTCCTGTAGTATACAAGTATATAAAAATGATACTCTTTGTTCTGATGGATACGAATATAGAAAATTCTAGAACAAATTTTTCATCTTAACATTTTATTGTTGGGAAACACAAATGGGTATTTTAAGTACAATTATTATTATTATTATTATAGTTTATTTATAATGCGCCGACATATTCCGTAGCACTGTACATAAATAAGCAATAAGCAAGTGATATTCGTTTAGGAAAATTTTATAAAATATATAAAATGTTTTGGACAAATTTCAATAATAGAAAAAAAACGTTCTTGCTAAGGTCCAAACGCCAAGGCAAAATATTTAATCTATTTAATATATGTCTATTTTGCTGTTGAATAACAGCTTAGTTATAACGCATTAAGCATTGAATCAAATAAAAATCAAAGAGTAGGATATATATGTAATCCTTAAACTTCAAATAAAAAAAATTAAAAAAAAATATTTTGTGTTTGAGTTTATTCTACAAATTCAGATTCTTACTGGCACAAAATATATAAAATATATGACTTAATATATATGTGTCTTCATAGTCAGATATACCTCTCATCTGGTATTCTCAAGGTCACATTCATATTTGTGGACCACATAGGCACATTCTACCCCGTAACATGCACCTTTCCACAATTGCTAACCTACAAACATAGCTTTGGATAAAAAGAGGATGCAAGTTCAAGGTGACAGCTTCTGACTGATTACATACACTAGGCAATCATTTGCAGTATATAGAAAGTCAGAAATGGGGATGGATTGTAAAACTGAATTGGATTGGCCAGCTAGCAGCCAATTTAAATTAGGAAAGACTTGCAAATATTTTTAGTTCACCAACTAAAAGATATGTGTGACCGACAAAGCTTAAAGGACCCAACAGGAGCTAGATGTTTAAATTAGACATTGATAATTAACAAAATCCAAAGTCAATGATTTAAAAACCAAAATTCTATATTATACTTTCAAAGATCATATTCAACAGCTACTAATCTCATCCAACTCTACGGTCAATGGGAGAGACAGCTTTGCTAAGATTTTGGCCACCTTATCAGGATGGAGACAATCAGCACAACTGAGATCTGATACACCAATCTTAAAAATGTATTTAATATGGCATATAGCTTTATAAATCATTAAATATGAATTTCATTATTATGCTTAAGGACCAAAGGTATAATACTACGTACTCATTATTTAGGCATTCTATTTCCACAATGTTAGAAGCAATTTTGTTATTCACTATCCTCACTTGATAGTGAAGGCCTCCATCTTGCTAATGTTGCTGTTACAAATTAAAATGCAACACAAGCCCCTACTTGCTTTGTCCTATGTATGTTAAATGTCCATTTAATATCCAGATGGCTGCATTTTCATCTGTGAAATCGCAGTGCCATTCAAAAGTATTCACCCCCTTGGCATTTTTGTTGCCTGGAATTAACATCAATTGTTTGAGGATTTGCATCATTTAATTTACAGAACATGCCCACAACTTTGAAGATGTTTTTTTATTATTATTGTGAAGCAAACAACAAATAGGACAAAATAACAGAAAATGTCAATGTGCATAACTATTCACCCCCCTAAAGTCAATACTTTGTAGAGCCACCTTTTGCGGCAATCACAGCACCAAGTCGCTTTGGATATGTCTCTATGAGCTTGCCACATCTTACCACTGGGATTTTTGCCCATTCCTCCTTGCAAAACTGCTCCAGTTCCTTCAAGTTGGATGGTTTGCGCGTGTGAACAGCAATTTATAAGTCTGACCACAGATTTTCTATTGGATTGAGGTCTAGGCATTGACTAGGTCATTGCAATACATTTACATGTTTACCCTTAAAACATTCAAGTGTTGCTTTAGCAGTGTGTTTGGGGTCATTGTCCTGCTGGAAGGTGAACCTCCGTCCTAGCCACAAAGCACGCACAGAGTGGTACAGGTTTTACTCTAACCAGTTTCCCCTGTACCGGATGGTGTTCTTTGGGTGATGTGATGTGTTGGGTTTGCTCCATACATAGCGTTTTCTTTGATGGCCGAAAAGTTCAATTTTAGTACTTTCCTCCATACATTTTAGGAGTCTCCCACATGCCTTTTCGCAAACTCAAAACGTGCCATTTTGTATTTTGCTGAAAGTAATGTTTTACTTCTGGCCAAAGCCCAAACTCTATGGAGCGTACGGCTTGTCGTCCTATGTACAGATACTCCAGTCTCTGCTGTGGAACTCTGCAGCTCCTCCAGGGTTACCTTAGGTCTCTGTGCTGCATCTCTGATTAATGCACTCCTTGCCCGGTCTGTGAGTTTTGGTGGGCAGCCGTCTCTTGGTAGGTTTGCTGTTGTGCCATGTTCTTTCCATTTGGTTATAATAGATTTGATGGTGCTCCTGGCTATCATCAAAGATTTCGATATTTTTTTATAACCTAACCCTGACTTCGAGCCACTCGATGAGTGCCAAAGGCACTCAGCGCCAGCCTCGCAATGAGAGCACAAGGATCTCAGACCACCAAAACACTTAGGGCCTCATTCTATTATCGGCCGTAAAACGTCCGCAAGGCTGCGATTCCTTGCGGGGGTTCCGTTACCTCGCAATTCTATTAAACGGCCCCGCAAGGATCTCCTCTTACGGCTGGCCGTATATCTTGCAACCGGCCGTAAGCTCAGAAATCTTTAAAGTGAAAAATAAATTCGAGACAGCACTGTACAGCTCTGTAAATGCTAGGGATCATATTGGGGGACATGAGGATTAATAGTAACCCCCTCTCAAGTTTGCACACCAGCCCAAACCCGAGTTTACATTAACTGTTTATTTTCCGGCCGCAGCGTGGGCGGGTCTGAGGTGCTCCAAGCACTCTGGACTTTTTAAATGGATATTTGACATATATAAAAAAGAAATAATTTTACGGATTTGAGTATAGGGGAATGTTGTGCTATTTTTGCTAACACCTACAATCACTTTATAGTCTCCTCAGAGTGCAGGATGGCTTTATTTTGGCTTTATAATGTGCTTAATTGGTGCTAGCGGGACCTTTTTGCTGCAAGTAAGCTGCGGCTCGCTTTTAGCCTTGCAGAGAGGGTTCCCGGAGCAATAGAATAGCAACCGGGGCTTTCTTGTGGCCGAAACTCTTGCGGCCGTTTTAGATCAAAGGCTTTCCTGCGGCGCGAGCGGCCGGAAGGGATAGCAAGGCGCCGGCCGCAAGCCTGCCGGAATCCCCGGCCGGAGGGGAATAGAATAGCAGAATAGCTTGCGGCCGGTCCTTGCGGCCCCGCATATCCTGCGGCCGGTAATAGAATGAGGCCCTTACTCTCTGTGGCAAACAGCATTACCTGCCTTACAATTTTATTGCCGTCATTTTTTGACGGGCAAGTTACTAGTTACTATAAGAACATATACTATAGAGTGGTCTAATGATAGAACTGTTTTTTTCAGACTTCAGTGGTGTTTTTTTATTAAACATCAAACTCCTCTTGTCAGACCATTATAATGGTTGTTTAAATATGGTATTGATTATTAATCATGTACAAAGCCTTATTTTAAGGTGTGTACCTTGTATAATCATTTTATCTTGTTGTGATGATAGTTTTCACAGGATCATGCATAATTCATTATTTTGCAGTATGGGGCACTGTTGCTCTTATTCTGATCGCTGCCAGATTCTGACTAGTGTATCTGTACAGTAATACTCTGACATTGTATCATAGTAAATAACACACACAGAACATTGGTTTCAAGGCATTCCAACATTTTCCAGTTTAAAAAACAGAGCTATTAAAATGAAATTGAAGGGAAAGTATTTACCAGGAATGAAAAAAATAAGAATAATAAAATGGCCAGACAAAATTTTACATGTGATAATGTTATAAGGCAAACAATAGAAATGACTGGGTTAAAAAAAATTGTCTGTCTTTAACAATGTCCAAAGCATGTGAATAGTCAAGAAAAAAGGCTAGATCAATGCACTCATATGTGAAGATGTTATGGTAAGAGTGGGTTTGTGTCACAGAAGATGAAAGTCGGCCTTAGTGAATATAGGCCAGAGTTACATAGTATTCGTGTTGCTTAGATCAGAGGTTTTCCATGGACCACTAGTGGTCCTTCAAATCTATTCTTTTAGTCCATGATAGAAGTGAGATTATAAGATAAAACATGAAACAAAACAAAAAATTATTAAAATTAATAAAATGCAGTAAAGAAGTGCCTAGATACTAGCTTTTATGGTTTACTAGCGAATCGCCCGTCAAAAAATGACGGCAATGAAATTGTAAGGTAGCTAATGCTGTTTGGTGTGTAATAATGAAAAATATAATACATGAATAAATGAAAATACTTTACCTATTTTGAAGCATTGTGTTGAAGAGCTGGCAATGTGTTTTGATGTTGCTGCAGCATTAGTGGTGTTGAGCCGCTGTGTAAGCGTGATGAATGTGTGCAGTGTAATTGTGTGCGTGCGCGAGACCAAACCGTAAGCGTAGTCGTGTACTTCTGCATTGTCGTAAAATGGCGGGTAATGTGTGGTATGCGTCTTAGCGGAATATCCGTAGGTCTTTTGTGGTGTTTTGCGAGTTTCTTGTGGTGTTTTGCGTGTTTAGAGTGCTGTGGTTTTCGTTTTGTTCGGCGGCCATTTTTTCTCTCGCTTAGAGAATTTTTTAGTGTCTAAACTCTTTTATTTTGAGTGAAATCAAGGTGTAAGTTGCTTTTTTGAGGTCCTGGATGCTCCCTCTTGCTGTAGGTAAGCTTTTTATGTATGTGCTGTGTGTATTTATTGTGTTTTGAATTTTGTAATGTTCGCGAGTTGCGTCCGATTGTTGCCAGGTCGTAATGTGTGGTAACGTGTGTTGTATGTTGTTTGCGTTGCGAGGTAAAGTTTGCGACGGTTGTAGTTGGTGTGTCGTGTTGTTTGCGTGGTCGCGGAACGTAAATTTTGCGAGGGTCGCAGTTGCTGGCAGGGAGCGCCTTCGGCGCTCCATGCCAGCAACTGAGGCCCTCGCCCGCAGCCCTCGCTACTCGAGCCCGCAAGCGTTAGCAACAACTCGTACGCTCACAACTATATATGTGATAAATACCGAAGCTTTCCACCTGTAGAGACAGGCAGGAAATAATTAGTTGGTCCATGGATATCCTCAACAGCGTGCAGGTGGTCCTACAGGTCCTAGTCAACTTTTAAGTGGGGCATGAAACATTTTGGGAACCACTGACATAGTTTATTTCACTTGTCCACGGGCACACACAGAAATTATGAGAACCTGGGGATCTAGCATCTTCAGTTCAGTTCACTTCACGTTGGAATCAAACCCACGTTAACACACGTTAAAAGCAGACTACTCGATCAAGCACAGGGTTTTTATTTGCATTAAAAGTGGGGCTGCAATAGTTAACAGATATTATTTTAATCCATGCTGCTTGACCGTGGCATAGTAAATATGGATGCTCACACAGTAATCACTAACAATAAATACACACACACATAAATTGGGATTTTAAAGACCACAGCACTTTATTAGTGAATGACTTAACAGTTAATAAGAACAAATGATAAGAGGTGCTTGCCCACCCATAAACTCAACTCAAGGGGACCCCATGCTCCAAGAGGTCATATACCTCATGAGCAAACCCTGATGACCAGACCTCACTGTGGACAAGCACCCTCCGCCAACCAACTGTGACAAGACCACCATACTGAATATTCTGGAGGCACAACTATTGTACCAGGGTAGAACAGGGAATGGTGGGAGGGGAGATGTGAAGGTGATAAAACCTACTGAGTTAAAAAGAAAAGAGAACTGTTAAATAAAGCTTTTACATAATCATTCCTCCCCCTTTAACATCAACTCCTGATATTAACCCCTTAACAAACAACTCCTTACATAACCAATTGGCAGACAACCAAAAACTTAAAAAAAAATTGTTCTGCCTTAAAAATCACACTTTTCATAATTTTAGCTGGGCCGGAGTAGTTTTGAAAGAGTACCCAGTGCATTCAAGAGTTATAGAGTATTTTCTAAAACCAGTAAGTAATTAAAATGCCACTACAGTCCTGTATTAAAATATACTCTATTGAAGAACAAAACTTGAAAATAGGCTAAATGTTAAAACATACATCCTCAGTTTTTTTTTTTACTTTTATGTGCAATTATACTGTTGTGAGTGCACCATTTTGTTTTCTTCTGGTTCACTTCCCATTGTGAGAGGAGCCTTTGAATCCACAGGAAGTTTCTATCTCCACAACGCATATGTGTAATCTAAACGTGCTAGTGCAATAGGAATAATGGATACACAATACTGAGAAAGTAACACAGCTGAGAAAACAAAATGGATTTCTGTAGTATAAAATAATTGCATATAACTTAAAAATGTAATGGTTGTGTTTGTTGTTATAATTATTATTATTTATTTATTTTGCTATTATTTTTCCCATTATCAAACTTAGAGCCTCATTCAATTGAGCAACTGTAAGTGACTGGAGCCCGTAAAGGAGCCCGTAAACTAATTTGCTATTCAATTGGCTTCTTTTTACGAGACGCAAACGGTCTACAGGCTGAAAAACCCTGCGGTTGTTAGAATCGTAACTTACATTCCATCTAAGCCTTTGATCTTTCACGTCTAAAATCGCAAATCGCTATTCAATTGCTACAATTCCTCAAGCCTGCAAATGTTTTCACACCCGTAAATGGCAAATATAGAAGAAAGTCCTACAGGTACCAGATGGGACCTGCAAAGGTGTTAAAACGATGTCTGTAGCACTGTAAATGCAAATAAAAAATCAATACTGCACTGTAAATGATGGGGAAAGGGATTAAAGACATTAGAATTAATTGCACCACAGTTTCAAGCTCGCAAATGGGCAATAAAAAATCATTGAATAGGATCGTAATTGAGATGAGGCCTTGCAATTAACTGAGGCTCTTAGTTATTTAAAATACCATATAAAAACACCAGCAGGCTTTCATGATTTTTCTTCTGCTTCTTGCAGATACTTTTCTTCTGCTTCTTGCAGTTGCAGTGAAAACATTTGCGGGCTTGGGGAAATTGAGCAATTGAATAGCTATTTGCTATTTTAGCCTTTAGATAGATTTAGATACAAGTTTAACCATCGCCATTTTTTCAAGGCCGTAACTTGGAAGCCTATCGGAGCCCGCAAAAAGACACCAATTGAATAGCAAATTAGCTTGCGACCTCACTTACGGGCTCCCGGGTATATTCCAAAACCTCAATTGAATATGGCCCTAAATCACTAAGGTCATGATTACATCATATGATTACATAAAAATGCTCTCTAAGCTGCCTTTGTCTTGCGAGTATTTATAAAAGTAATTTTACGGCACTATTTCATGGTGCTTGTGACTAATTTACAGCCTTATTAAATTGCGATTCGGTAAATTTAAAAGGGCTCTATTTAAGCACACAGCATATTTTTTTACAGAAGTTTTTAGTTAGTGAACTTCTATCCAAAAGCAAGGTCTTCACTAACTAAAAACTTCTGGAAAAAAATATGCTGTAGGCTTAAATAGAGCCCTTTTACATTTACAGAATCACAATTTAATTAGGCTGATAATGTCCATACAGATGGGAGGGTCCTCTCCTTTACCACCACCCAAGGGTAAACAGCCATAGTGAGTGTTTGAAATGCATATTATTTGTTTGCCCATAGCGGGTAGTTGCTGATCTTTGTGAGCACATGCTAAATATTAATGAGCAATATAGACTATTCTGTATGTAAGTCAGGAAGAAGTCATGTATAAAACCGTTACATGTAAGGGTTTTATACATGATGCATTTAATAGCAACATTATTTTTATGTGTGATTTTCACATGTCAAATTGTTATAAGTGCCATATAATTGAGGTCTAAAATGGTAGAATCCACAGCAGCTTAATATATGTGTAATTCTTTAAAAGATGATGTATTAAATGGCTATCCATAGAGGTACTTTAATATAACCCAGATCCTGCCTAGATGCTTGACAATATGCCTATACAGTATGTATATTTTACTTATATGGCAGGATAATGGCAATTAACCATCATTTACTAATGCAACAACAACTAAAATATTGGTTCTAAATAATTTAATCCTGCATTATTGTATTTTGCCCTCTGTCTAATTCAGGAACAAAAGTAATTGCTTTGATTTTCCATTGGCAAAACAATCTAATATCAGAAGGACGAAATTAACTCCGGGTAAATAGATTTTTTGCATTTGTGTGAAAGTGCATGTATCTTATGTGAAATCTTATTTGTTATTAGTACAAAAGCAAATATGCCCTTCTAAGGTGTAATAGTATATTCACATTTTTCAGATTCTTATAATTCAACATATATTTTCAGTAAATGTATGACCTCAACAATACTAAAAATAATATAATTGTTCTGACCCTAACAATGGTGTTGACACTATATAAATCGAGAAAAAAGAATCACTGTCATTGATTCTTATCAGTAAATTTTTCCAAACCATTTTTCCTCTTTTAACTAAATTTGCTCAGTATCATTGCCACATTGTAATTTCATTATTTAAGCTTAGATTGTCTATGACTTTGTTTACACAAAGTAATAGAAAATCTAACCTTAAATAATGAAATTACAATGTGTCAATGACATTGAGCAAATTTAGTTCAACTCTAAATCGCTTATTTTTTTATTTACGTTAGTTTGTGTAATAATAGTTGCAGCACATCGAGCATTATCATGACTAACGTCTACACGTGATTGGCTAAATTTTATGTATTATAAATAGCCGTGGTGCGGTAATGAGCGATAATGAGAGATGTAACATTATGTCTCCTTTCACATCACAGTGTAGCGCATGCGTGTTTTATGGGTCAAGGATGCAGAGTTTGACAGCATGGAACAAGGATAATTTAATGTTAAAAATGCAACATATACATTACGATTCAATGTATGTGCCATTAAATGCGTAATACTGGTTGGCAAACAGGCAATGGTTGGCATTACGGTATTAATGATGTATAATGACAATAAAGATAAAATTCCTGTGCAAATTCATCAGTACCAGATATTTTTTACTTTTGTTTGTAATGTAAATTTGGCATTCAATTATAAGTGATTTTTTGTACTAAGCTTTAGTATTTCTATAAACCGTGTGATGATTATTAATGTACTAGCGACTTGCCCATCAAAAAATGATGGCAATAGAATTGTAAGGCAGGTTATGCTGTTTGGTACACAAAGTAAGTGTTTTGGTTGTGTGAGTACCTTCGGCGCTCATTGCGAGTCACTTGGTTTGTGTATGCACCCTTAGATTGTAAGTTTGCGAGTTTTCAATCTTGTGTCAGGCCTTGGAAACAAGCTCTATGTACATTTGATTTTATGCTCAAAAACAGGGCCCTCCATTCTTTACAAGGTGTTTAATTTGTTTTCTGCTATGTACTCAACCCCTGTACAGCGCTACGGAATATGTTGGCGCGATATAAATAAAGATAATAATAATAATAATAATATGTTTGGTTATGAGAGCTCCTTTGGCGCTGATTGCAAGGTTTGCACTGATGGGCTTTTGGCGTGCATTGCAAACCTCTCCCCTGGTGTAGATGTGCTCCTCTAAACACTGTTGGCGCTCCTTGTGAGGCAGGCGCTGAGCGTCTTTAGCGATTATTGTGATTCCGTTTTTTTTTTTTGATGTATTTTGTAATGTTAATTAATTTGTAAAGTTATAAATGAATATTCTTTACCTATTTGTAATTAATATATGCAGCAAGCAATATGCTGACGAGGTAACAATCAGTGTTGATGTTTCTGCAGCATACAATGTAGGTTTGCACTGTTGTGGAGCTGAGGTGTGAGTGTGAGCAATGTGTGCAGTGTGTAGTGTAAATAGGTTGCGTGCGCGAGGGGAAACCGTTTGTGTAGCTGTGTAGTTCCGCATTTTGTAATGGTAATGTTATTAGTTTGCAGTTAGTGTTGTAAAATGGCTGTATCTGTTAGGCGGGTGTGAAGCATTTAGCAACCTTGCTAATATTGTATTTACTAGCTTGTACGGTTCTGTGTAAAAGGCGTATGTGCTTGGTGGTGTTTTGCGTGCTTAGGGGTCGTGTAGCCTCGTTTCCGTTTTTTTGTGGGCCATTTTTTCTCTCGCTTAGGGGATTTTCAAGTGGCGAAAATCTTTAAATTCTGTTTAAATTGTCGTGTAACCTCATTCCCAGACATCCTGGCTGTCCCCCCTTGCTGTGTGTGTATTTGTTATTGTATTTTAGTTAGTATTTTGTGTGTTTTTCGTGTTTTTCGATATGCGTGGTGTGGCCGTCATTTTTATTTCGCATTTTTTGCGGCTCGTATTTTTATTTTCTAAGTGGCGGTTTCCTTTTGTAAGTGTTACGGTCCGTAATTTTTGATTTTTTCAAAGTGCTACAGGTCTCGCAGTTTGAATTGTGTATTTGAGTTTTATGTTGATGTGTAGTTCTGCGGGTTGTAGGTATGATTTGCAAGGCTTTTTTTTTCATAGTGCTTTGGGTCTCGCACTGTGAAGTGTGTATTTGAGTTTTGTGTTGATGTGTAGTTCCGCATGTTGTAGGTATGATGCGCAAGTTCTATGGGGTTGTAGGGATGAGCGTCTACGGCCTCATCTCCACCAGCGCAGTGAAAGCCTTGGCACTCCCTGCCTGTTGTACAAGGTTGTAGGGATGTGCGCCTATGGCGATCCTCTCTAGCAGCGCAAGGAGCGCCTTTGGCGCTCCTTGCCCGGCCGCAACTGCAGCCCTCGTTTGGCGAGAGCCACTGTTGCAGTGGCCTTGCTTCGTTAGCCTGAAGTTTTACGGTGCCCATAATAAGCCTGTTACATGCCCTAACTTGCCCATTAAACAGCCTATTCACAATAACTTGATATGAGCCATGTGGAGCTAATTTTTTAAGCTGAAAAATCAGTTTGAGAATCACATGAGGACCCGAGATGCTGGTTATTTCTTTGTATCCTTGTATGCACTCAAAATTCTTTATTACATTCCCCCTTTTGTTCAACACATTATCTCTGCATGAAAAATACTCTAAAAAAAATACTCTACAAAAATCTAAACTTTGTCCTCATTATTGATGATAAAAGCCTGATAATCATTTTATTATCAATAATTGTTCCGTGGTGGAGGAAATATTTTATTGAGATTTTTTAATCATTAATATCCACATTTTAGATATTGTCTTTTAATTGTAGTAGTCCTAATACTAGGCAGGGCCGGATCTACCTTTTTGGAGCCCCTCTGAGTGAGTATGAGAGGTATGCACGGACCCATTTAAGTACCTTTTCCTGTTGTAATTCTCTTGTTCTAGGTGGTTACCCCCTAGTAGCCAGTCTATGAAGGGCGGCATTTATTTATTTTTAAGCTAGGATCCATTTTCTTTTAAAGTGGAGCCCCTGACAGGGTAACGCTCTTAGGTGGCTGCCTAGTTGGCCTAATGGGTAATCACAGGCCATGTTACTAGGTATATATTACATAAAATATAAATATTTAGAAATAAATAGAAAATAGTTCAGGTGATTTGTACTGTAGATAAAATAAAATAAGCCTATGAGGTATTTAAATGATTAGGGTGACACAATGAGGGCTTAAGCTTATGTGGAAAATACATTTGCCAAACGTTTTAAGAGAGTTGCTGAACGTGGCTTAACGTTATTACTGCATCATCAATGCAAAGCCATGTTATACATCATGTCAGTCTCTATAATACCTCTGGGCCTCACTCTCTCTCTCTCTGATCCTGGGACCACACACACTGCCTGTAAGCATTTACTGAAGTCTCTACAATACTTCTTGGCCTCACTCTCCCTCTCTCTCTCTCTCTCTCTCTCTCTCGGATACTGGAACCACATACACTGCCTGCAAGCTTTTACGGAAGGTATCTAAAGCTGATCAATTGATCAATTAGCAACACCTGCTAACTATTCCTCATTAATCATTTACATAATGTTTCCTCATGCCTTCTCCTTCCTCATAATCTCCTGCCTTTTCCTCAGGCTCTTATGCTCAACTTTTCAACATCATGTCTCCAACATAACTATCTCACCTTCTATGCTCTCTTCTCCTCTTTTATGCTCCAATGAGCTACTCTCCTTCCTCCAGTCACTATCTCATCCCTCTTAGTTACATAGTTACATAGTAATTAAGGTTGAAAAAAGACTTTCAGTCCATCAAGTTCAACCTGTTAAGATCTCCTCTGATCTGCAATATGCGGATTAGTTATTAATTAAATTATTGATTAAATAATTATTAATAGTATAGTATTGGAGGATGAATAAAGAGTTAGTCCATCAAGTTCAACCTTTTTAGATCTCTATTGATCTTTTTAATGTGGACTATTTATTATTATTGTTAATTGTTAATTGATCCAGACGAAGGCAAACAGAAAAAAAAAACCATTGAAACTTTGCCAATTGTCTCATAAGGGGGAAAAAAGCAAAATTCCTTCCTGACTCCAGAAACTGGCGATCAAATTTCTCCCTGGATCAATATTCCTTGCTAGTTATCTAGGATAGCCTTGAATGCCCTCTTTATTCAAAAATATATCTAACCCCTTTTTGAAGTTGTCTATCGAATTCGCTGTCACCACCTCCTTTGGTAGAGAATTCCACAGTTTAACCACCCTAACTGTGAAGAACCCTTTTCTTTGTTTAAGGTGAAATCTTTTTTCCTCTAACCTCAAAGGATGTCCTCTTGTCAGTTGATAATCTCTTGCTACAAAAAGTTCACTTGACAAAGCCTTATATTGACCCTGGATGTATTTATATAACGTAATCATATCTCCTCTTAGACGCCTTTTTTCTAGCGAAAATAAGTTTAATTTTGTTAGTCTTTCTTGATAACTTAGCCCCTCCATTCCCCTTATTAGTTTTGTAGCCCTTCTCTGTACTTTTTCCAGCTCTAAAATGTCTTTTTTATGAGGTGGTGCCCAAAATTGTACTCCATATTCCAAATGAGGGCGTACTAGAGATTTGTATAGTGGCAGAATTATATCTTCTTCCCTGGCTTCTATACCCTTCCTAATACATGCTAATATTTTATTTGCCTTTGCAGCCGCTGCTTGGCTTTGAGCGCTGTTACCTAGGTGGTTGTCCACTAGTACTCCCAAATCCCTTTCAATATCTGATACCCCTAGATTTGCTCCATTAAGATTATAGATTGCTTGGCTATTGTTCCTTCCCAAATGCATAACCTTACATTTATTTGTATTAAATCTCATCTGCCATTTAGCCGCCCATTTCTCTAATTTATGCAAATCCTTTTGTAGGAAAAGTACATCATTATCTGATTTTATTACCTTGCACAACTTAGTGTCATCAGCAAAAATGGAGACACTACATTCGAGTCCTACCTCAACGTCATTAATAAATATATTAAAAAGCAGAGGACCTAATACTGAACCTTGAGGAACCCCACTTATCACATTAAACCAATCGGAGTATGTTCCATTTACAACAACCCTTTGCTTTCTGTCTTTTAGCCAGCTCTCGATCCATGAGCAGATATTTACTGCAATTCCTGTATCCCTTAGTTTGCTCACTAGTCTTCCATGTGGTACTGTATCAAATGCCTTTGAAAAATCTAAAAAGACTACATCCACTGAGTTGCCCTGATCCAAGTTCCTACTAACCTCCTCATAAAAACTAATTAGATTGGTCTGACACGACCTTTCCTTCATATATCCATGTTGACTGCTACCTATGATCCTGTTCAAATAGACATATTCTTGTATTCTGTCCCTTATTAACCCTTCTAAAAGCTTCCCAACTACAGAAGTGAGGCTCACTGGTCTATAATTCCCCGGATTTGCTCTAGATCCCTTCTTAAATATAGGTATCACCTCTGCTTTTCTCCAGTCATCTGGTAGAGACCCTGTAGTGAGTGAGTCTTGAAAGATTAGATATAATGGTTTGGCTATTACAGAACCCAGCTCCCTCAGTACCCTTGGATGTATTCCATCAGGACCTGGGGCTTTATTAACATTTATTTTCTCCAACCTCTTTTGTATTTCTTCCTGCGTTAACCAATTATTTAGTAAAGGTAGTGTAGCCCCATTATGTTGTGGTGTCCCAACCACTGGTACCTCCCTTGTGTAAACAGAAGAAAAGAACCTATTTAGCTCATCTGCCTTTTCCTGGTCACTAATTATCAGATGGCCTGTGTCACATTGTAATGGTCCTATCGATTCTTTCCTGGCCTTCTTCCCATTAATATATTTAAAAAATATTTTAGGGTTAGTCTTACTTTCCATTGCAACTGACTTCTCATTTTCTATTTTAGCCAGTCTAATAGCCCTTTTGCAAGACTTGTTGATTTCCTTATAGTCACATAAAGCTGCCTCTGTTCCCTCCTTCTTGTATAATTTAAATGCATGTTTCTTTTTCCTCATCATGATCTTTAAGTCATTGTTAAGCCACATGGGATGTGATTTACTCCTATTCATTTTATTTCCACATGGTACATGCTGATGAGTATGTTTATTTAGTAAGGACTTGAATGTTGTCCATTTATTTTCAGTATTCTTCCCTGTAAGTTCTTTGTCCCAGTCTATATGTTGTATTGCTGCCCGTAGCCCTTTTAAAATTTAGAGTTTTTGTTGGCCCCTTACAACTCTGTTTTTTGTATTCAATCTCAAATGAGACTGTGTTGTGATCACTGTTCCCCAAGGGTTCCCCTATTTTTACATTTGATATTATATCAATATTACTTGTGATGACTAAATCCAAGATGGCCCCATTTCTAGTAGGTTCTTGTATTACCTGGGCCAGATAATGATGCCTGAGTGTACTCAAGAACCTGCTCCCCTTAGCTGAGCTGCTGGTCTCGTTTATCCAGTTTATATCAGGGTAATTAAAGTCTCCCATTATTAGAACTTGCCCATGCTTAGCTGCATTTCCAATCTGTAACAATAATTGTATTTCCTCACTTTCAGCTATATTTGGGGGTTTATAGCGTACTCCCACCAATATGCGTTTCAAATTAGCTCCTCCACTATTTAGCTCAACCCACAAGGATTCAATGATGCCGTTAGTGCCAGCATAAATATCTTCTCTGACTATAGGCTTAAATTCAGGCTTAACATAAAGACAGATACCTCCTCCTCTTCTTAAGCTCATTAGCAGAAACACTTCTTCAAATCCCTCTCCCATCTCTCTCTCCTTCTGCTGGCTTCTGGACCCCGGCCCCTCACCCGACATTCCCATTTACAGGGTATACTATATGACCTATAGGGGCAGATAACATATTACACACTAGAGCCACTCACCTAAAACAGCTTTCAATCAGATCTATTCCTTTTCCCACTAAAATGAAAAAAAATATTCTAACTTTGCACACCTTCCTACCTAATTAAACTCCACTTTCTTCCTTACCCTTGCTATTCTTTCCCAGGTTTCTGCCTCTTCCATTCCCTTTTAATTGTAAGCAGTACGGTTTCCAATCCAGAGGGGGTGATTTGTAAAAAGCACTTTCTACATGAAATTCTAAGCTCAAAACAGACCCCTCCATTTTCTGCAGTTTGTTAACATTGTATTCTTCCTTGTTCTTATCCCCTGTATAGCACTACGGAATATGTTGGCACATTACAAATAAAAGTTATTATTATTAATAATAATAATAATAATAATAATAATATTAATAATAATAATAATAATAATGTTCTGTTATAACCTTTAGGGGGCTTAAAATATTGGAAAGTACTCTGTGACAAGGGCAAAAAACATTGAAAAGGGTGCACTCCCAATGAACCATATTTGCAATAATGAATATATCTAAACATATTTAATCTGGCAACTATTGCTGACAGATTACTTTATAAAATATAATAATACCTTTAAGTAGTGTTTCACAGATGGTGATATGTGGAACCCTGGGGGTCTATGCCTGAAAAGCTTTGACGTAACATGGAAAAAGTTCTGGAAAGAGGTTATGATGATCTGTGTATGTTTTTTTTTTTGGACCTGCATTCGAGACTTCTGAGAAGTTTTGGATACTAGGGAGCAAATTGTGGGTCAAGCATGAAATTTGACTAAAAACTGTTTAATATGAGAAAGTATTTCAAATATACCTTTTTTAATAAATACCAGTTAAATGTGTTTATATCATTTAACCTCTCATTGATACCCCTAAATATTTACTTATTTACTTACTTACTTGGGGCCTCAATACGATAGAATGATAAAAGTTCACTAACTAAAAACTTCTGTAAAAAAATATGCTCTGTGCTTATATAGAGCCCTATTCAATTGGCCAAATCGCAATTGAGTGAGGCCCTCAGTTTTCTACCTGTAGTTTTAGTCATCAGCTATCAGCTTCCCAGCATATTTTACTTGGTCCGCATGCAGGGGTAGAGTTATTGTGATGCAAGCTGTCCATTGCACCAGGGCCCGCACCTCTTGCTGTGCCCGACTAACTCTCTCCCCTCCCTCTGGGGAACTCCAGTGCAATCTAATTATGTTTTCTTTTCTTTTTTTTGTACATTAGGATTTTTGTAGTGTAGGGCCTCCTTCTACCCCCCCCCCCCCCCCCCCGCCCCGACACATGCTCCCTCAGCCTCTCTAGAACCCCACCCCCTTGTGGAATTCTTACCAGGATCCATGGAGTTCATTGATGTTCTCCTTCTTCGTATGATATATGTTCTTTGTACTTCGTATGAATATGTTTGATATATATATATATATATATATATATATATATATATAATTTGCACCAGAGCCCTCCATTCACAAGCTCCACCTTGGGTCTGCATGCCCTACCTTTATACAGATTTATATTATGTGGTCATTTGTTAAATATATTATGGTCTGCTTTTTAGCAGTAGATCTAAATGTTAATTTATACTGCTTTCTTAACATGTCCTTTTGAATGTAAACATGCAGTGAAATGGCACCTGTTACTTTTTTTTAGTCCGGGCTACAGTTTGTTCATTAAAATTAAATATACCGTACATACACTCACATGATCAATCTGATCTAACACTGGCACACAAGGGCTGATACATAAGTGCAAAGTATATATATAAGAAAGATTGTTAGATTATCCAAATGATCTATACTTTCTAAAATTAGTTATATTAATTAGGTTCATGTCTTAAATATCTATAGAAAAGTAATATTTATAAAAATAAATGTAGCTTCATAGATTTAATATACTATATTCAATCACGTTTTCTGTATTAAACATATTGGCAGGTAAAGTTGTATGGATTCAGATAATACCAGGTACAAAGATCTCTGTCATTAAGAACCAAGACTGAATAAACATGCTGGAATACGATCACTTTATTGCTTTCAGTTCAATTTAGGCCCTTTTATTGCACCACTAATGGTTGTAGGATTAGCTATGAGAGAATATAAAAATATGTAGCAAATACGTGTTTTGTCAGCATATCCTGCAGACTCTTTCTCATACAAAAAATAATATATTAAATACAATTATAAAATATGTTTGCCAAATATGGTCATATTTGGGTATTGATCTATTTGTCGTTTATTTATAACTACATTTCTCATTATATGAAGAAATATCATTTAATTCAGTAATTAACAGATTTCCTTTGTACTTTTCCAGATCAATAAATTGTACAAACAGTTTGTGCTTTGTTTTTTTAGTTGTGGGTGGCAAATACTTTTGTTGTCAAGGACACATATGTATATATATTTTTTTCTCAATCAAGTTTTTATTAGGCATATATAGCATGCATCAAACAGTACATAACAAAATGCATTGTGGTTTACATTATTTGTCTAGTAACGTTAAGTCTTATTTCCAGAGTGCTGTGCGTTGTTTATGTGGAGTGCTTTTTCATCTGCGTAATATGGATTTTTTTAGATTTATTGTGGATTTGGGTACATCTTCCTTAGTCATTAATTGTTGTAAATTAAGTATCATGAATTCCCTTCCCTTTAGAGGGTCGGGATATTATTCTTGTTATAGGTGGTGGAGGGGGGGGGGGGGGATAATAAGGTGGGGTCTGGATTACTTAATTGGGTATAGGGAAGATATGAGGGGGGGGGAATAAGGGGGGGTATTAATTATACCTGGTATCTTGCACTCGATCCACGCTGCCACCTTACCTGATCTTGCCCCGCATGATGGGCTCGCTAAGTTCTAGATGCCACGGCCCTCCCCCCATCCGGGAAAGCCTCAGTCACAGTGTCAGTTGTCATTAGTCCCCTTAAGCTAAGGTGGGAGTGTAGCCAAGGGCTCCATGTATCAAGAAATGTGGGCATTGCGTCAGCTAATAAATGTGATAATCGTTCGTTGGTGGCTATAAAGTTAAGTTTGTTAATTATGGCTTGAAGACTGAGGGTGTTGCTTTTCCATTGTTTTGCTAAGTGGCTTTTGGCCGCCAGCGTCATAAATTGTAGTAGTACATTTTGGGGCCTGGAGAGGAGGGGGCATCTGGTCCCTAAAAGTGCGATCTCTAGGTCTCTGTCAATGTGGGTATGGGTTATCGTGGATACCAGGTCAAAGACCTCCTCCCACATGGCTTTTGCCACAGGGCACGTCCACCAAATGTGAATAAAGGAGCCTGATTCCTGGCAGCCTCTAAAACACCTGGGGCTTACTTTGGTGTTCCATTTATGTTGCCTGACTGGAGTTATGTATGTTCTATGGAGAACCTTAAGTGAGGTTTCCAGCAAACTGAAGTTAAGTGCGCCTTTAGATAAATTGGCCCATGTGGAGGTCCACGCGCCCTCATCTCTTTTGTGCCCAAGGTCTTGTTCCCATGCTGAAACATATGCCGGTTTCCTGGTCTGTTTGTTGTGAAGGAGTTCCTGGTATAGTAGACTAATCATACCTTTACACAGAGGGAGCGACTCGCAGAGTTTAATCAACCAGTTTGTTTTGGGGGGTCCAAATTCCCGTTTTATTGAGTGCACATGAAATAGAAGTTTTTTGAAGTTAAAGTATTCTTTGGGTGGTATGTTCAGAGAATTTTTTATATTTTCTGGATGTTTAATTTTATTATCTTGGAACCATGAACCCAGGCGCAAAAATCCCCTTTTTTGCCACCAAAAAAGTGATTCTTGGGTGAGCGTTGGGGCGAATCTTGGATGGGGGGCCAATGCAGTCAATGTGGAGGGTGTTGCTGAGAGGTGTCGTGTTTTAGCTGCCCAACGCCACGTTTCTAGGGAAAGTTTAATGAAGGGGTTGTCTATTTCCCTCAGGTTATCTGGAACCTCAGGCAGCCAGAGGATATTGGCCCATGTATAAGGTGTCATTGCCCTGTTTTCGATAAACATCCATAATGGTTGATGCTGTGTTGAATGAGCTAAAGGTATGAATGCTAGCTGGGCGGCTTTAAAATAGATGTGAAGATTTGGGCATGCTAATCCCCCCATACGTTTGCCTTTGTGCATTTCTGTTTTTGAGATTCTATGGCAAATTTCCAATTTTTTTGCGGGGATTGGAATTGGGATGGTTCTAAAGAGGTACAGAAGCCGGGGCAATAGATTCATCTTGATCACATTAATGCGACCCAGCCAAGAAAGGCCACCTTTAGTCCATGTTAAAAGTTCAGTGTGCAAATCCCTGAATATGGGAGGATAGTTGGCTTTGTACATTGAGTCTATAGAGTTGGTGATATAAACTCCCAGGTATTTGATTGCTGACTTTGGCCATGTAAAGTTGAAATTTTGTTTTAAAAAGTTCTGAGTGTGGGTTGGGAGGAAGCAGCCTAATGCCTCAGTTTTGTCCGAGTTAATCCTAAGACCGGATATTCTGCCAAATTGTTCTAGGAGGGATATCAGGGCTGGGACAGATGTAGTCGGGTTCGTTAGGGAGCAGAGCAAATCATCTGCAAAAAAACAGCTTTTCATGTGGTGCATGCCCACTATAACCCCCTCTATCTTCGCATTAGATCTAATCATTTGGGCTAGAGGTTCTATTGCTAGCGCGAAGAGCAGGGGGGAGAGGGGGCATCCTTGTCTTGTTCCCTTTTCACTCTTAATTATGGAGGGGTTAGCTCCTGCTAATTTGAGGCTGGCTTGAGGTTTGTCATAGTATATTTTCAGGAGGTTAATAAATTGTTCTGGGAATCCAAATTTCCTGAGGACTGCCCAGAGGTACTTCCATTCTATTGAGTCGAAGGCCTTCTCTAGGTCCAATGCTAGGAGACACATGGGGGTTCTATGTTGCTGAGATATATGTATTAAATTTAATAATCTCCTGACATTGTCCCCTGCCTGTCTGTGCGGGACAAACCCCACCTGATCCTTATGGATCAGTCTGGGAAGAAATGTGTTGATTCTGTTGGACATAAGTTTGGCCAGGACTTTGATATCCCCATTCAGGAGGGAGATTGGTCTATAGTTTTGCACCTGAAGGGGGTGTTTCCCTTGCTTTAGAAAGAATACCATATTAGCTTGGTTTAGTTCGGGGGGGATACTGTGTCCCTTTAGCATATTATTGAATAGTGTTGTCATGTGTGGTGCTAATAGTTCTGCAAATGTTTTGTAGTATAGATTCGTGAATCCATCCGGCCCCGGGGCTTTACCTGACTTTAAAGATTTGATCGTTTCAATAACTTCTTCTATTGAGACTGGAGCTTTGACATGGTCCATCTCTTCCGGGGACATCATTGGGAGATCTATCGATCCTAGAAATTGGTCTATATGGTTATCCATAGGGGGATTGGGGGATGAGTATAGATTTTGAAAAAACATTGTGAATTCTTTTTGTATATGCGCAGGGCTGGAGGTTATCCCTCCTGTGGGCTGTCTAATTTTAAAGACTTTTGATTGGTTAGTTTTTTGTCTTAGTTTCCTAGAGAGCATGGCGCTGGGTTTGTTGGCTTTGGTATAATATCGATGGCCTGTCCATCTCATGGCTTTCTTTACCTGCTCCGAGAGGATTAGGTCTAGTTCAGCCCTTATTTTGTCTATTTTGGTGCGGTTTTCTGATGTTGGAGATTTTTGGTTGAGCTTTTCTAGGTCCATTAGGTGTGCATGCAACCATCTTTCTCTGGCTTTTTGTTTTTTTTTGTATTTTGCTGCAAGCTTGATGCATGTGCCCCTAATGAATGCTTTATGGGCTGCCCAGACCCAGCCTAAGTCTACCTCTGTCGATAGGTTTGTGGAGAAATAAAGTTCTATGTCAGACGCTATGTGATCCCTAAAATGAGGCATTGACATGAGCATCTCGTTGAGTCGCCATGAGTATGGGGTTTTAAATGCAAAGCCAAAATCTATTGTACAACTTACTATGGAGTGATCTGACCAGGGGCACGGATGGATTCCCGAGTTCACTACGTTGTCTAGTAGGGAGGAATCTGTATAAAATGCATCTATTCTAGAGTATGTCTTGTGTACTGGGGAGTAGAATGAATATTCCCTTTCCCCTCTGTGCTGTTCCCTCCAGAGGTCTATCAGGTGGAGTTCTTCCAATAAAGCTAGAATTTAGGAATTGTTTTTTAGTGAGTTGACTGCTCCGTCCCTCTCCTGTCCAATGGTGATAAGACTGAATTTAGATCCCCTCCTAGGATTATTTTCCCGAGATCATGAGATTTAATATACTGCAGTAACCGTATGAAAATTTTCTGTGGCATAAGAGTGGGGGCATATAGTGAGATTAAAGTAACTTTCTTCCCGAATAGGGAACCTGTAAAGAGCACAAAGTGGCCGTCTTGGTCTATTTTTTTATGGTCTAAGATGAAGGGGAGGTCTTTGTGCAGCAGGATTGCGGCTACTGCCCTTTTTGTGGAATGGCTAGTGGCAAAGAAGGTTGGATAGAGATTGGATAAATATTTAGGGATCTTGTTTCTGACAAAGTGCGTCTCTTGTAGGAAGAGTACTGAGGGGTGGTATTGTTTATAAGTATTAAAGGCCTTCCGTCTTTTAAATTGCGAGTCAAACCCTCTTACATTATGCGTGATAAATGTTATTTCCGTGTCAGTCATAGTGTGGTATCACATTTTACTTCTGTAGTCAAGCTTCCCAGAGTACTATACTCACCGCCCAGATGGGAGGAGGCCAGGGGTCCAGGGCAGCTCTCTTTGCCTAGTCTTGTTTGTGGGGTGAGCCGGATCTTTGTGGGTAAAGATGGGGTTTTGTCGTTTGGTAGGTGGTTGGTGTACCAGGTGGATCGATGGTTGTTCTCAGCTGCTAGGAGGGAAGTAAGAAGAGTATAAATAGTTAGTGTGGTATTTGGTATATCATAACCTCCTTTGCATCGGTAGTGTAAATAAGAGAAAAATAATAATAGGGGGAGGGAGGCATAAAGCCTTCGTTTACAAATATTGGTGGGAATGTCCAGGGTCATTGCCCTAGAGCTGAATTGCCTAAAAATGTAGAACAATACAATAAAACATGGCATTAACTGAAGACATTAGGTAAACATAGGGTTAAGCATCTTTAACAGTTCTAACACCTGATTGTAGTAAACTTAAACAATTATCAACAGGGAAGTTGGAATGCCCGGATGGAAACCAGTCGGTCTAAACTAGTTAAGGGTGGTCTTCCCTTAAGAATGCTGGTATAGTCTCTGGGATTATCTTCCTTCCTGTGTGCAGTCCTCTAGGGACCCTTTCTGCCCCTGATTGGGTAAATGTCGTCTAGACTTTGTCAGTTCTTGACTATTTGTGCCAACTTTTAGTCAGTGGCAAAGTTCACTATGATCTCCCAGAATGGGCCTTTCTTGTCAGAGTAGTTTGGGTCTTTTTGTTTCATTTTGTGCCATGTGGAGGGTGATGTCTCCAGATGCAGACCGTCTAGGATGATGACGGGCCTGCCTTGGGATCGAGGTCGGGCGTCTCTCTCCCTTGTTTCTGTGATCTTTGACGTTTAGGTTGGGCTACTTCAGTCCATTCTCTTGCAGGCCTTTGGGCTTCAATAGCCCCTTGGGGGCTAAGTAGTTCCCCCTCCTTCAGGAGTCTTAAACGGTGAAGAGTATCCCTTCCTTCCTCCATTGAGCGCACTGTGTGTGTTTTTGTGCCCACCTGAAAGGTGAGGCTGAAGGGGAACCCCCATCTATATTTTATTTGGTGCGACGTCAGGGTTTGTAGGATCGGTTTCATCTGTCGTCGTTTATATAGGGTCGATGGGGTCAAGTCTGCATAGATCTGGATTTCCGCTCCGTCTGGGCCTAAGATGGCCTGGGCTTTCCTGGCGGCCTGAAGTACTGAATCTCTAGTCTGCTGCCGTAGGAAGCGTACCACCACGTCTTTTGGCAAGTTAGGAGTTGTTGGGCCTCCCAGGGCTCGGTGTGCCCTTTCTATGTCCCAAGGTTCTTGGGTGAGGGTCGGGAGTATGGTAGATACCACTGTTTTCGTGTAATTTACCAGGTCCATAACAGCGATAGGTATCTCCCTCAGGCGTATATTATGTCGCCTGCTCCTATTTTCAAGGTCCTCTAGCTTTAGTTCCAGATCCTTGAGATGCCCAGTGTTGGCAGATATGTTGATTCTATCTTCAGCTTGGCTTACAATAAGTTGATCTGCGATTGTTTCAAGTTTACTGGTCCGTGCGCCCAGTTCCTGTATTTCTTGTTTAAATTCTTTTATGGCCGCAGATAGCCGTGATTGTAATAGCATGTCAAATTTGGCCATTGAGAAGTCGGACACATTCAAATTTGGATAGGCGACCTCTGAGTCTCTGTCCCCTTCTGAGCCTGAGGGTGACGTTGGTGCAGGGCTGTGCCCCCGTTGGGAGCCAGCTGTTTGTTTTGTGAAATGATCAGAGATACTCCTTGAGGGGCCGCTTTTCCTAGGTTTCCCAATGTTGAATGTTTCCTGGAGCTAAGGATCATCTGAACTTGACGGGGTTTCCAGTTTTGGTGACGTATTGTAGTTTAATGTTCGTGGGGGTTCCTCTTTTTTTTTTTCTGCAGTTATAGGTGTTGCATTGTCAAAGATGCGTGAGTTATGGAGTAGGCATCAGCTCTAGTAGGCAAATGGTGACTTTCATGTTTCACATTGTTGTGTGTGTGTCACTTGATTCCTTGATATTAGAATCTAGTGATGGAAGTCTAGGTGAGATCCTCCTTATTTTATATTATTGGCGGGTTTGGGATGACCGCCGTGTTTGTTGTTGCTATTATAGTCCGTTTGGTTTCGGGGCCTTTATGGGCCAATTTGTAAAATAAGTCCAGAGTATTCCGTTTCCCAGGTTATAATGGGATGATGAGAGTTATAAAGCCTGCAGAAGTGTGCTGCTTTAGATTGTATGCTGCAACGTTGTTGCAGAAATTCCCTGGTAGTGTGGAGCAGGTGGAATTGTAAAAACTGGATTTTTGGGCCTTAAGTGGCCTTGAGCTGCCTTGCATGAATCAGGCTTTTTTTCAAGGTGGTAAGGTATGTAGGTTTTCCCTACTTTGTGCTAGATTATGTGGGGTGATAATGGTAGCTTATCAAGGGCTGAGGAGGCAGATTAGCTCCCTAAGGCCTTCTCCTGTGCCCCTCTCTCCTCTTGTGCTGAGGGGTAGAGGTCTCTGTGTTGCCCTGATCTCCCCCCTGCTGGGATCTGTCGCCCCTGTATGTTTGGGGGGGGGGGGGTTGTTGTGAGTGTGGGGTACTTACAGGGCTTAGGTCTCTGTCCTTATGCTGATCTATGATGATCCAAAATGGCCGCCGCCTCATGGGGCTCTTAGATGGCTGCCACACGATCTTTAGACCCGTTTGCAGCCTCTGCCCTGGCTGCCCCCACTGACCTGGCTTCTCCGAAGTGCCCCAGATGGTGCTGTCTTGTTCCGTTTTCAGGCCCAGGGGCCCCTGGGCCTTCACTTCCCTGGAGGACAGCGTCTCTTGTGGCCAGTTATAGGCCTGGCTGGCTCTGCATGTGGCCGCTCCGGTGTTGCTGGGGGGGGGGGGTCCCCTGGGGAGATGTGGGTCATCGCCCCCTCCTCTCTACAGGCCTGCAGACTACTCAGTACCTCCCTGGGACCGCAGGTCTCCGCGCTCGGATCGGGCCCTGCAGCTTGGTGTCAGGTGAGGTCAGACTGCTTTTGCTGTATAGCGCGGTTTCTCTTCTTTTTGTTTGGCATATAGATATTTAATTGATTAGGTCTAACAGAGTACCGCATATGTATATTTTTAAAGAGAAGTTTCACCTAAATACAATGTGTTATTATACAAAAGTGTTAATTTAAAGAAATACAAATATATGTGTTCTAGTCTTAGCATTTGTCTTTTATCTGTTTGTAACTGACACCACACCACTAACCCCTCACAGGCTCAGAAGGAGTCTGTTTGTATCAATAGATGCATGCACAGCTCAAAATGTAAATGCCCCTTCACAACTACGCACACAACATCCACCAGAGGGCCATGGATGCTTCCAGGGTCCACAAGGAGTATAAAGAAAACTATATTTTAAAACTAGCTTTATGTCTTTTTTCTTGCTAAAATATGCTCTCAGACTAAAAGTGTTCGATCATTGTACCTGACTAAAACCTCCCATTTCCTGTTTCTTCATCATAGCTATCAAACAAATAACTTTTCTAAATCCCATTTGTAGGCTAAATTGTACTCCCTACTTCTCTCTACTGGTACCTTATTGTTCTGCCTCTAGAACTCAATGCAGTCTTGCCATCCTTTTAAGTATCTGCTCAATAAGTAGAACACAATTATGTCCCCTTAAACCTTGCTAATTTCTTGAAGAAAAAGAAAATACATGTTTTTCAGGGTATGGGTAGTCAGGTTGTGCCAGCATCTGCCAATGGAGAATGTGAAAACACAATTTGAAAATATTTGAAAAAATATTAGAAAGATTTTGAATAAATGGCATCCATTGGACTCGCTGTTTTTCCAAAGACCATGTTTCAGAAATTACAAATAGTTCACACACACACACATGCGCACACAAACACACTGACAGCTCTTCCTACACATAAAGTTAATTGTCAAGGATAATGATGGTCAACAGGAGGCCCAGAAGCTCATATGGCCTTCCAGCCTTTTCTCTAGTGTGGGAGAACATATCCCTCTTTAACAATGCAAAGTTAATTTTATATCTCTATATCTTTATAAATAAAATGATGTTTAGAAACATGCTGTAAGTGGCCAGTACATCTCTTATCAATAGAAACATTGTATGCATGAGCTGTGGGGACAGACCTTTGCATATACTGTTTGAAAGGCTTGAGTACTTGTTTAAGCATAATAAGATGATGTTTCGATATGCATACACACACTTAGGTAGTTTATTTTAATAGTAAAAACAGGGAAACGTCCATATACCTTACTGTATTCTGAAAACCAGGTTTCAAATATTATTTTAAACCAATTCATAGATTATATTATTTTATTGTTAACATTCTTTCCTCCAAAAGGGAGTTGAATAATAATTGTTCATTTAGACCAATAGGTTTTACGGTTTTTAATCAATGGATCCACCTACTCTCCCTCTGCATTAATGTTTTTGCTCTTTCTCCTCCTCTCTTTAGAGTAGCAATATGGTTTATAGATTTAATTTAAAGGAGCATAATTTGTGGCCCATTGCCAAAAAAATGTTGTGCTACTGGTTTATCGCTTTTTTTTGTATCTAAATGTGGCTTTAATTGCTAACCTATGCCCTGTCATTCTTTCTCTTAGAGCTCTCTGCTTTACCTCTTTGTTTTATCTACATATGATAGACCATCTAATAATATGCCCATGTGGTCTCTCATATGTAGGTAAAACATGTTGTAGTTATCACTGAAAGTGAATAATACATTCCACTATGTAACAGTAGGGGGCAGTTGCTATTCATGTACTGAAGAGTTTGCAGGTGTTAATTAAATAGGGTAATCGATAATTTGTTACACTATTGGTTAAGGAAGTGAGAACAAATCCGGGAATTATAGACTAGTAATCCTTACTTCTGTAGTGGGAAAGCTTTTAGAGGGGTTAATAAGGTGTAATAAACAATCATATGTCTATTTGAACAAGATTATAAGGAGTCAACACAGATTTATAAGTCATGTCACGGAGGGATAGATCATGTCAAACAAATGTAATTTGTTTCTATGAGGCGGTGAGTAAGAACTTGGATGTAACTCTGTGGGTGTAGTCTTTTTGTATTTTGTAAAGGCTTTTGATACAGTGCCACATGGAAGACTATTCTGCAAACTAAGGGATACAGGAATTGAATCAATTTCAAATCTAAGTTTGTGAATTTTCTATTTTGCTATGTGCTAGTATATGATTGATTTTGATTTTAAGCTCAAAGACAGGGCCCTCCATTGTTTTATTTTTTACATTGCGTGAATTGTTATTGGTTTACCCCTGTATAGCGCTATGGAATATGTTGGAGCTTTACAAATAAAGGAAATAATAATATTTGCAGTAAATATCTGCTCATGGATTGAGAGCTGGCTAAAAGACAGAAAGCAAAGGGTTGTTGTAAATGGAATATACTAAGATTGGACTAATTTGGTATGTGGGATTCCTTAACATTCACTATTAGGTCCTCTCATTTTTAACATATTTATTAATGACTTAGAAGTGGGATTGGAAAGTATTGTCTCTATTTTTGCTGATGACACTAAGTTGTGTAAGTTAATTAAATTTGCATACATTAAAGAAATGGGCACCTAAATGGCAGATGAGATTTACCGTATATACTCGAGTATAAGCCGAGTTTTTCAGCCCTTTTTTTAAGGCTAAATTGGGCCCCTCGGCTTATACTCGAGTCACTCCCCCCCCCCCCCCCCCCCCCCGTGTCTCTCTAACCCCCCCCCCCCCTCGTGTTTCTCTTCCCCCCTGTGTCTCTTTAACCCCCCCCTGTGTCTCTCTACCCCCTGTGTCTCTCCAACCCCCCCGTGTCTCTTTCCCTCCCCCCTCCTCATCCTCAACCCACCCTCCTCATCCTCAACCTCCCTCCTCACTTTCTCCCTTCTAAATACCTCCCTCTCACTTACCTGCTTCTTCTCCGGCCTCTGCTCCTTCCATCTTGACCCTGGCGCGCATGTGACGTTACATGCGCGCCGCGTCATTAGCATATACCGGGTGCCGGCAATGACTTAGAAGTGGGATTGGAAAGTATTGTCTCTATTTTTGCTGATGACACTAAGTTGTGTAAGGTAATTAAATTTGCATACATTAAAGAAATGGGCAACTAAATGGCAGATGAGATTTACCGTATATACTCGAGTATAAGCCAAGTTTTTCAGCCCTTTTTTTAATGCTAAATCGGGCCCCTCGGCTTATACTCGAGTCACTCCTCCCCGTGTCTCTCTAACCCCCCCTCCTCGTGTTTCTCTTCCCCCCTGTGTCTCTTTAACCCCCCATGTGTCTCTCCACCCCCCTGTGTCTCTCTACCCCCTGTGTCTCTCCAAACCCCCAGTGTCTCTTTCCCTCCCCCCTCCTCATCCTCAACCCACCCTCCTCATCCTCAACCTCCCTCCTCACTTTCTCCCCTCTAAATACCTCCCCCTCACTTACCTGCTTCTTCTCCGGCCTCTGCTCCTTCCATCTTGACCCTGGCGCGCATGTGACGTTACATGCGCGCCGCGTCATTAGTATATATCGGGTGTCGGCACCCGGTATATGCTAATGACGCGGCGCGCATGTGACGTCACATGCGCGCCGGTGTCAAGACGGAAGTAGAAGAGGCCGGAGAAGAAGCAGGTAAGCGAGGGGAAAGGTAAATGGCGATGTATTTAGGGGGTTTAGAATGAGGAGGGGGGTTGAGGATGAGGAGGGGGTTGAGGATGAGGAGGGGGTTGAGGTTGAGGAGGGGGTTGAGGATGGCGGGTTGAGGATGAGGATGGGGGGTTGAGGATGAGGGGGTTGAGGAGGGAGGTTGATGATGAGGAGGGATGAGGAGGGAGGTTGAGGATGAGGAGTGGGGTTGAGGAGGGAGGTTGAGAATGAGGAGGGGGGAAGAGACACAGGGAAGGGAGAGGGGTAGAGACACAGGGAAGGGAGAGGGGAGAAGAGACACGTGAGAGAGAGGGGGACACAGAGGGCACAAGAGGGACACAGGGGGCAGCACATTTCCCACCCTCGGCTTATACTCGAGTCACTCATTTTACCCAGTATTTTGTGGTAAAATAGGTGCCTCGGTTTATACTCGGGACGGCTTATACTCGAGTATATACGGTAATATGAATAAATGTAAAGTTATGCATTTGGGAATGAAAAATAGCCATGTCCTTTATAATCTTAATGGAGCAAATCTAGGGCATTTGGGAGTGATTGTGGACAACCACCTAAGTAATAGAGCTCAATGCCAAGCAGCATCTACAAAGGCAAGTAAAATATCAACATGCGTTAAGCAGGGTATAGAAGCAAGGGAAAACAATATAGTTCTGTCACTATAAAAAAAAATTCTCCAACGCCCTCATTTGGAATATGGAGTACAATTTTGGGCACCACTTAATAAAAAGGACATTTTAGAGCTTGAAAAGGTACAGATAAGGGCAACAAAACTAATAAGGGGAATGGAGGGGCTAAGTTATGAAGAAAGACTAGCCAAATGAAACTTATTTTCTCAAGAAAAAAAGTGTCTCAGAGGGGATATGATTACCTTGTATAAATATATCCAGAGTCAATAAAAGCTTTGTCAAATGATTTTTTTATGCCAAGAGATTTTCAACTGACAAGAGGACATCCTTTGAGGTTAAAAGCAAAAAGACTCAACTTTAAAGAAAGAAAAGGGTTCTTCACAGTAAGGGTGGTTAAACTGTGGAATTATCTACCAAAGAAGGCGGGGAAAGTAGAAGAGGCCGGAGAAGAAGCAGGTAAGCGAGGGGAAAGGTAAATGGCGATGTATTTAGGGGGTTTAGAATGAGGAGGGGGGTTGAGGATGAGGAGGGGGTTGAGGATGAGGAGGGGGTTGAGGTTGAGGAGGGGGTTGAGGATGGCGGGTTGAGGATGAGGATGGGGGGTTGAGGATGAGGGGGTTGAGGAGGGAGGTTGATGATGAGGAGGGATGAGGAGGGAGGTTGAGGATGAGGAGTGGGGTTGAGGAGGGAGGTTGAGAATGAGGAGGGGGGAAGAGACACAGGGAAGGGAGAGGGGTAGAGACACAGGGAAGGGAGAGGGGAGAAGAGACACGTGAGAGAGAGGGGGACACAGAGGGCACAAGAGGGACACAGGGGGCAGCACATTTCCCACCCTCGGCTTATACTCGAGTCACTCATTTTACCCAGTATTTTGTGGTAAAATAGGTGCCTCGGTTTATACTCGGGACGGCTTATACTCGAGTATATACGGTAATATGAATAAATGTAAAGTTATGCATTTGGGAATGAAAAATAGCCATGTCCTTTATAATCTTAATGGAGCAAATCTAGGGCATTTGGGAGTGATTGTGGACAACCACCTAAGTAATAGAGCTCAATGCCAAGCAGCATCTACAAAGGCAAGTAAAATATCAACATGCGTTAAGCAGGGTATAGAAGCAAGGGAAAACAATATAGTTCTGTCACTATAAAAAAAAATTCTCCAACGCCCTCATTTGGAATATGGAGTACAATTTTGGGCACCACTTAATAAAAAGGACATTTTAGAGCTTGAAAAGGTACAGATAAGGGCAACAAAACTAATAAGGGGAATGGAGGGGCTAAGTTATGAAGAAAGACTAGCCAAATGAAACTTATTTTCTCAAGAAAAAAAGTGTCTCAGAGGGGATATGATTACCTTGTATAAATATATCCAGAGTCAATAAAAGCTTTGTCAAATGATTTTTTTATGCCAAGAGATTTTCAACTGACAAGAGGACATCCTTTGAGGTTAAAAGCAAAAAGACTCAACTTTAAAGAAAGAAAAGGGTTCTTCACAGTAAGGGTGGTTAAACTGTGGAATTATCTACCAAAGAAGGCGGGGATAGTGGATTCGATAGATAACTTTAAAAAGGGATTGATTTTTTTTTTATGAAACGGTTTATCCTGGATAATTAGAGAGGAAGTATTGTTCCAGGGAGGAATCCAATTGCCAGTATCTGGGTCAGGAAGGATTTTTTTCCCCTTTGGAGACAATTGTCAACTTTTCACAGTTTCTTTTTTTTCTGTTTGCCTGTCTCTGGATCAATTAACAACCAACAATTAATCCACATTTTGCAGATCAAAGGAGATCTAAAAAGGTTGAACTTGTTGGACTAAACATCTTTTGTCAACCTTATTTACTATGTAACTTTTTTTTGTCAAGTTTTGTGTATTCATTTATTTTTGAGAAATACCCCTATTAAGGCCAAAACCTTGACATTTATGTCAATAAAACTCTAATATGACAAGAAAATAATGTGGTTTCTTTGAAAACAACTTAACTGAGTTAACCTTGATTTTATTGGCATGGCATTGCTTTGCTTTAACCATGATTTCTGGATATGATTAGATTTAATAGAAGAACAGTACAAGTTTAATAGTCTTACAGATAAGATAGAAAACTTGCCTTATCATCTGTAAGAGTTTATTAGTGTTCATTCTTATCGACACAGCATTAGAGATTTATTGTAGTCAAGATGTGTATTCTTAAATACATTTAGCAATATTTGATGAGTGTAAATAGTTTCAATTTATTGCAAAGGTGTGTATATAAAATATGGTAATAATTGTTTTAGATTTTAAACCTTATTTTAATATAGTTGTGAGCATCCGAGTTGTTGCTAACGCTTGCGGGCTCGCATAGCGAGCCCGCGGCCCTCGCATAGCGAGCCCGCGGTCCTCACAAAGCAAAGGCCTCAGTTGCTGGCAAGGAGCGCCGCAGGCGCTCCTTGCCAGAAACTGCGACACTTGCAAACCTAACGTCGTAACGCGGCCCTCGCGAAGCGAGGGTCACAGTTGCTGGCAAGCTGCGCCGCAGGCGCTCCTTACCAGCAACTGCAACACTCGCAAACTTCACGTTGTAACGCAAAAAACATAGGAGAAACGTTACCACACATTACGGCCTCGCAAAAATCGACCGCAACCCGCGAACATGAAAAAATTTAAAACACATAAATACACACAACACATACATAAAAAGCTTACCTACAGCAACAGGGAGCATCCAGGACCTAAAAAAAAGCAAGTTACACCTTCATTTAACTCAAAATAAAAGAGGTTAGACACTAAAAAATTCTCTGAGAGAAAAAATGGCCGTCGAACAAAACGAAACGAGGCTACAGCACTCTAAACACGCAAAACACCACAAGAAACTCGCAAAACACCACAAAAGACCTACGGATATTCCGCTAAGACGCATACCACACATTACCCGCCATTTTAGAACAATGCGGAAGTACACAACTACGCTAACGGTTTGGTCTCGCGCACGCTAACTATTACACTGCACACATTCATCACGCTTACACAGCAGCTCCACACCACTAATGCTGCAGCAACATCAAAACAGATTGCCAGCTCTTCAACAGAATGCTTCCTGCATATATTACTTCAAAATAGGTAAAGTATATTAATTTATTAATGTATTATTTATTTCATTATTATACACCAAACACTATTAGCTCACTTACCATTTCATTGCTGTCATTTTTTGACAGGGAATTCGCTAGTAATGTAATAATAATAATGTTTTCATTTTCTCTCTATCATGAGTTGCTATATACTGCGGATGATGGCTAGAGAAATGTATGTACTGAAACGCAAACCTTGTAATTATTTTTTTTATTAGTATTATTTATGTAAATTTTTGTTAATGTTCCCTAGATGGCAGGGGTGTAACCCTGGTCCCTGCAGCCCTTCAGTGTAATTGGACCTCAATGCGACCAAATTCATTGATACTGCTCTGCACCACCCTGTAGATCAGTTGAAAACAAACAGAAATGCACAAAAAAAACTGATAGCTTTTACAAGCATACATTTTTAATTTAGCCTGAACCTAAGCAGCAATCTCTGACCCGCAAGTTTTGCTGAGCTCATACGCGCATTTTTTCTTGTCCACAGCAGAGCAAAAATGACAATCTCCCTCTTACTGCTCATATTTGTTTTGTAATAATAATTTCCTTCTCTTTGAGATTTTTTTTTTTATGGTGATGGTTTTAAATCCTTGCATAACCTAGATTTACACACTCTGAATAGAATAACTAGTCTCTTACAAAACAGTGAAATATGCAGGAAAAAAAGTTGTTTTCACATAATTCTCAATGCTCTACTTGCGGATGTACAGTAATTATGGATTACATGTTCCCTTAGAAGACCACTGTACAGCATTTACAAGTGAAGCTCATATGTTTGTTTGCTGGACATAGGCTACTTAAAACAGTATGCAGTTGAAAAAAATAAAAGTTTGCATTTTTTCTTATTTTTTTATCAGTTTTCTCTTCAAGCAGAGCTGGATGTGACTGCATGTGTGCTGAACTATCATGGAGCTTGTAAAAAGGCTGGGCTGATGTCATTGGCCCAGCCCCATGACATTAGCTCCACCCCATTGCCTCTATTGTCACATGTTTGCAGCTGCCCCATACTCCCCACCCAGTGATAGTGCATGTGCTATCATATCCCCGCCCCCTTTTACTGAATATGTTCAGTCTGAAGCAGTACCTATACTATCCACTCCCATGACGACACTTGTTGGGTGAGAGGGGAAGTTAATTATTTTTATAGAAAGGTGATCCAACCACCTACATATATTGGCATTTTTATTTACCCCATACAGGTATCTGATTTGTTTAGAAAACTTGCAGGTAGAGGCCTCGATTCTCTTTTGCATCAGGGTTTCAGATCTATGCCATAGATCTGCCACCGAGGATGTGAGAGGGCTTGCAGACAGTTAGAGGATGTAAAAGTTAAGACATATGATGTATGTTAGTTTATATGGAGAGTGAAAAGGTATCAGTGTGAGGATATGGAAAAAGAAGGTGACAGTGTGTAGGTATGGAAAAAAGATTGTGGTGGTGATTGATTGATTTTCTATAGAGAGGGTGGTGTTGACTAGGTCAAATAGGTTTTAAACCCAGTTGGCCTATTCTGGAAAACTTCAAATTCTAGGTTGATGATAAGCTTTGGACATATCTTATTTGCATGACCCATGCATGATCCATTTAGGCTAGGGTGATAAAATAAAAGACACAACAACTGAAATTGGGAGAACAACGAACCACAGCTTTATTATAACAATTGTAAACAACAACACTTAACTTTATTTACATGAACTATTTTTAACCTTTTACCGGGGGAGGAGCCCGGCCACGGACAGTGACCTCACGCTTTGAGTCCTGCCCAAAGCCCCAATGCTTATCTTAAGCATGCCCTGTGAGATAGGGGCAACGCCCACTTAGGCCAGTGGGCTGGGCAACTCACCTCCGGCCAAGCCCTAAATTATCAAAATACAACATTTTTTTTTGCCACTTCTCCAAAATTCTTTAAATACAAAAAACATCTTTTTTTTTTTTTTTTTTTTAATATAATAATTACATCTTACATTTTTACAAACCAAATTAACAGGGTGGGTGGGTGGGATTTCAGTCGGGAGACCGCGCTACTGTGAAACGGCTCGAAACGCGGATGACCGACACAACCCCGACGCAGCTGATTGGCTGACAGGCCTCACAGGCTCCGCCGGGTCACGCAACGCTACGTGCTGACCCAGGGAGCCTGTGCAGCCTCTGCGTCATACATGACACATGCATGATCCATTCAGGCTAGGGTGATAAAATAAAAGACACAACGACTGAAATTGGGAGAACAACGGGCCACAGCTTTATTATAACAATGGTAAACAATAACACTTAACTTTATTTACATGAACTATTTTTAACCTTTTACCGGGGGAGGAGCCCGGCCACGGACAGTGACCTCACTCTTTGAGCCCTGCCCAAAGCCCCAATGCTTATATTAAGCACTCCCTGTGAGGTAGGGGCAACGCCCACTTAGGCCAGTGGACCCTAACGCTGCGCGTATGTGTCCAACAGTCCGTCCAACTGCGCCCATCGCAGACCACGAATACCGCACCACCAAACGTGCAAGTCCATAACAGGAAAGCCCAGTTGTGTCTTTTCTTGAGTAACTGCAGCTAACCTGTGGGCCCAGTACACATACAAATGGCCAACAATCCACAATTGCTTCTGTACTCCTGAAAGCAGAAAGCAACGACCATTATACCACTGCACTCAACCTCACATAAGAACGAAAACGCTCTGATTCCCATCTACCGATGCGTTTTACTGCAGCATCGGCAAACCCAGCATGGCTGCCTCCATGGCTGCCCTGATGCGGAAAGAGTGTGTCCCGAATTCCGACTGCTCAAACCCGAGCCGCTGCAATGCACTTTTCAACACTTTTTTGAATTGGTACCGTGACAGTGCCGTCGCATCGGCGTGTACCAGCAGTGAACACCGTCCCACCGGTCGCTGCTTAATGTACTCCTCTACACAAGCATATGGGCAACACTCTGTGCCAACCTGATGCAGAACCACCTCCCTTCCTTTTCCCACTTGGTCGGTCTTTGACCTCCGTAACCAAATTACTACCGTACCTTCCTTCAGGCAGGTATCTGCAGTCCCTCCGAACCCTGTCTACTGTTCGCGACTAACTCCCCTATCCTAAACGCTCCGAAGAACGCCAGGGAAAAAGCCGTTTGGAAAAGCAGAGATTCAAAGGAGTTTCTGCAAACCACCACCAACACCTGAGCCATTCTCAGTAACAATGAAAAGGTAATCGGCCGCCTGTTATCCGGCCTGCTAACACCGTTAAACATTCCGTTCACCACATTGTGCACTAGGAACTCCTTTGTAAGGTCCCTCTGCCCGGCAAGCTTAAACATAAAAGCCAGTGCCGTGACCTGTCTCCATACTACGGCTCTTGTTCCGCCTTGCTCGGCATACCGCAGCAGGTACCAAAGCAGGATCCCTATGGTCTTATCTTCCGTAGTAGCGCCACCGGCCGCTGCCACTAGGCCATCCCATTTTGCCCACACGCGTCTGTACTCGGCCCATGTTGCCGGGGCTCCAAGCTCCCAGAGTTCCGCGGGAATGCATTCCCCTAGGGCGTTCACCTGAGGAGCCAATGCCCTGAAACGATCCTCCTGAAACCGAGAAAGTACATAAGCAATTCCGTTCTCTACCATTGGTACATGTCTCGCCTGAAACCATATGTTCAGGCGAAGGCAGCATAGTACAAGATGACAGAGTAATCTTATCACCGGTATGGATTTAGCCGTGATGTTGTTCACGGCCTCCACCACCCCTATCTTATGCGAGTGGAATATGACTCGCCGGTCCCTGAAAGTCGTACCCCATATGTGTACTGCCACCACCATGGGTAATAACTCGAGGAATGTAAGGTTCTTTGTTAAACCTGCTACTTCCCATTCCTCCGGCCACACCGCGGAGCACCATCTCCCTTGGAGATATGCACCGCAGCCAACCGGTCCAGATCCATCTGTGTAAAGATCTAGCTCTGCGTTGGTGGCGCCCTTCTTTTGAAGAAGCGCCCGCCCATTAAAGTCGGCGAGGAAAACTGACCATACCCTTGCGTCATCCCGTATAACCCTGGAAACTTTTATGAAGTGGTGCGGTTTCGCAATACCTATAGCGAGTGACATCCTTCTGCAGAATATCCTCCCCATGGGGATAATTCTACATGCGAAATTCAACTTTCCTAAGATAGATTGCAACCGTCGCAGGGACACCCTCCGTCCACCACCTTTTCCAAGGGAAGACTGCACTCCATTGTTGTGGAGTCGATCCGAATCCCCAGAAAAGTCAACTGATCCGTGGGGCCCTCCGTTTTGTCGTGGGCCAGTGGTACCCCGAAATCTTGACAGATTCCGGTGAAAACCTCCAGCATGAAAAGACAAGCGTCGTTCCCAGCTGGACCGACATACAGGAAATCATCTAGGTAGTGCGTAATACTCCTGTAGCCAGCTTCCAGGCTCGCAACCCATTGTAAGAATTTGCTGAAAGCCTCGAAGTAAGCACATGAGATTGAGCATCCCATGGGTAAACATAGGTCGACAAAATAGCTGCCGTAGACGAAACATCCTAGCAGCCGGTGGCTCGACGGGTGGACCGGCAGCAACCTGAATGCTGCTACAATGTCCACTTTCGCCATGAGCGCCCCGGTGCCCGGCCGCCTGACCAGTTCGACCGCCCGGTCGAACGATTCATAAGACACAGTAGCCTGGTCTTTTGATATACCGTCGTTCACCGAACGGCCTCTGGGATAGGAAAGGTGTTGTATTAACCTAAATTTACCCTTCTCCTTCGGAGATACGATCAAATCCTGAATAGGAGGGGATGCAAATGGCCCCGCCATCCTACCCAATTTGACCTTGTTGATAACCTTAGCTTGAGCTTCCCCTGGGAATTCCCTGGCTGACCGCAAGTTTGGAACCAAGAGACCCTGAATATCAATACCGCACGGAATACGGAATCCCTCCCGGAAACCTTCTTCCAGGAGGCACGCGGCTTTGACGTTGCCCGCCAATTTACCGTAGCATTTTCGCCACGGCAGCATGGCGGGGGGGCATATGGGCGTCCTGCCCTTTTGCAGATGGCTCTCCCCCTCTACTCCAGTCTTTTGCTCTACCGCATCTGGCCAAGGGATGCTCACCCCCGCAGTTCAAACATGCGTGTTTGAACCTGCAGTTCGGGGCCCATCTACAGACCCCCTCATTATATGCGAAGCAGGTCTTGGGAACGGCTCCTGTGGTGTGGGTGGGGCCCTTTGCTCCACCGGCCCCGCTCCGAAAGTGCGGCGTGACTCTCATCGTTGTCATAATGTTCAACCAGTATGCCACCGCTTTGTCACTCCACGCCATGGTTGGCCTTGAGGCCAAGTACTGGTTGAAATTCCTCGTCGTACCGCCACCATGCCGTGCCTCCATAGACTTTGTGGGCATTGCGAATTTCGTCTATGTAAACGAATAATCCCGAACTCTGTTCGGGGTGTCGCTCACACAGTACGCAGGCCCAGATAGAGAATGCTTGCAGCCACGTATCAAAAGTCCTAGGTAACCTCCCAAAGGACCTTCGCCGATCATCTCCCTCCCTGAGGCCCCTCTCGGCCATATCCATTTGTCTAGACATGGGGAGAAGGGAGAACAATTCTATGAACTCCCTCCTCCAGATCTTTTCTTTAACCTCTTGGGTAAGATGCGCACCTAAGTTATCCAACGAGCACAAGACTATCGGTCTCATGGCTGTGTCGGTAACCCCTGCGTTGGTACTGCCAGCTACTGCAACAGGAGTGCCTACCGGCTCGGATGCCCCGATGGTACCTATTGCCTCGGGCTTTGCTGTACGCGCTGTCGCCACAATGGCAGATGGCTGGGGCCACGCGCTCTTCGCTAGCCCGCCTATCCAAGAAACCATCTCTTGCTCACTGACCGTAATGTTGTGCGCAGCTAAGAGGGTCTTTAACGACCCAAAAACCCAGCCTTTGTGTGCGAGGGTTCTCTATCACCCTTTTCTGCTGCGCAACTCAACATTGTGCGCTCACCTGCTTCCAGAAGCCTTGGAGTGGAAACAGCCAACGGAGTATACCTGCGTCTCTTCTGACTCCCCGGGGACTCTGACCGTCTGGCCCTCCTCGGGCTCCTTCTCTCTGATCCGGTGCAGGCACAGCTGCACCGACATGATCCCCTGCTTCTTGATCTGGATCTCCTTCTGGACCTGTGGGTGCAAAAGGAACAGTCACTAGCTCTCCGCGACCTGCATGCCCGTGCCCATACCGACCGCTCCTCCTCTGAGGAGTGGCCCTGGTCACCTATGCCTGCGTGGCTGGAGTATGCTAGCGCCGCCTCCTCTGTCGCACCCCTTAAGGGTTCCTTTGAGACTTCAATAGGCGTTGTAACGTCTGGCTGTTGGCTCTTAGACCCCTGTTGCTGTGGCCTAACCGTCTCGCCCTCAGTCTCAATTCTGTTACGTCTTAGTGGGGTGTGCGTGAATAGTAGTGGACTGTACCTGCTTGTAGCCTTCCTAGCTCGAGTGGGGTGCTCCGGCCTCGCCACTGCCGCTGTTACTGGCATGTCATCGATTATGACCATGCTGTTCTGGCTATTCATCTCTCTGACCACTCTATCCCTTCTCTCTCTCGTTGACGCCATGTTCCGCTCACCGCCTAATGGGCGTCCCTGTAAAGTACCAGAAGCACTGTTAGTACGAGAAATCCTAGGGACCGCCTGGTCGGCGCCATGAGGGTCTGTAGGAGCTTTCTTAGGGCTCCCGGCTTTTTTCTTACCCCATGCACCCCCTCTACGGGGTGTTAATGGGGTGTTTCTTGACCTTTGTCGCAGCCTAGGGCCTTTAGGCAAAATGACCGGTGGTTGCCGGAGTTCTAGGCCCTCTCCTTCACTGCCCGTGGGCCTGGCGCTCACCTGTCTGAGGGGTATGGGGTCCTGGCCGCCCTGACCCGTAGCCCCCTTTCTCGTGGCTCTGCTCACTGATGGACGGGGGTCTGTTAGCCCTACAGTGGTGGGATGGGAATAAGTTTCCCTGGCACCGCCAGTATTGACTAGGCCACCAGCCACCACAGGCTGATCCTGTTCAATGTGCTGCAGGCCCAGCGCAGAAGGCATGGGAAGTCCCAACATGTCCTGCACCCACCTGACCCCTTGGCTTAGGGCCCGGGTCCTAACTTCAGCCAGTCAAGCCTCTAAGCCTTCTGGATCCATATTATAGCTAACAGGGGGACACACAGGGGGAAAAACAACAGGCAGCAGCACCAGATACTGACACACACAGACACACACGCAGCACAAGCAAAGACACAAAACACACAAAAACGGAGGGAAGAAAAAACACAAAACACACAAGTTTAGCCTCAATATTATTGCCCCTTATGTGCTGGTAAGCTGGGGATAAATTCTCAGTATTAAACCTTCCTACTGTGATTCTAAAGCTGCAGGACCTCAGACCTCCGTCCGTTTCAGTCGGTAGACCGCGCTGCTGTGAAACGGGGTGCGAAACGCGGATGTCCGACACGCCCCCGACGCAGCTGATTGGCTGACAGGCCTCACAGGCTCCGCTGGATCACGAGACGCTACGTGCTGACCCAGGAAGCCTGTGCAGCCTCCGCGTCATACAGAATGGCTGGCATAGATCTCATGCAGATATTTTAAGATTCCACTTATAAATGTGATCTTACACTTGACCTTGTTTTTTCAGAGTAACTTGGAAACTTTATGCATAACAGCGGACCCTGTCATTTGGTCTGATCATTTAATCAGGATTGCTTTTGCAACACCTTCATGTAAGATACCATGTCCTGAGAGCACTAACATACCATGGGCTAAGAGAAGCTTAATCTGCTTTGTAGAACTCTAAAACTTGAAGACAAAGATGGACCATCTAAAACATATTAAGGCATCATAACCTTTAAGAAAACAGACAGATCATTTATTTTGCAGTGTGGAAAGGTCATGCAAACCAAGCTGCCTACAGCTTAATATAACATTGCTGCAATCACAATTAAGTCATTTTGACCAATATTTCTTAGACAGTATCCTCTATTCAAACTAGCATTCCAATATTGATGGCTTATGAATGGCACGTGAATGTGGACTCTTTAGACTTATGGTTTGAATTTGTTGAAGAAGACAACAACTAACTGGCAATCTACAGACCCCGTTCAAATATACTCTTTTTAGGAAAAGTTATTGAAAAAGTAGTTGCAATATAAGTTGAACTTCATCTGCAAAACCATAACTTCTCTGAATTCTATTGCTGTCCCCGGTTCATTTGCTTAATTATTTTTTAATAGCAAGACATAAGTGTAATTGTACAATCCTAATTCTTCTTGACCTTTCTGCAGCATCTGACACAGTGAACCATCGAAAAGTAATACAGCTGCTGAAGAACTACTGTGGACTGTGCACTGTGCACTGTCCTCTGGTATAAAATATGTTCTCACTCTTCAGTCACAGAAGATTTCTTCTGTGCATACTCCTCTAAACACATGCACTTGTCATATGTTCAACAAAGCTCTATTTTATGTCCATTGCAGTTTTTTATATACATGTTACCACTAGGAGAGATCATCAGAAGTCATTGCCTTAACTATAATGCCGATGACACACAGCTTTATCTGTCCTTTCACCCAGATGCAGAACATCCAACCTTTGCTCATAATAAATGTCTAGAAGAGCTCCAAGATTTGATGATTAGGAACTAGCTAAGGCTGAACCCAATAAAGATGGAGGGTTCCTGTCGGATAATTGCGGTTCTCCTGGACCAAAAATGAGGTATCTTCAGCTTTAGAACTTGCATCTGTTGAAACTTGGCCAAGTTGTCAACCTTGGGGGTTTCTAGATTACATTTGATCAATGTAAATCTTATCAACCTAAATATATATATATATATATATATATATATATATATATATATATATATATGTGTTTATTTATTATTAATGCATTAATGTATCATCTTTAGAATAATTTCCTAACTTTAAAACAATACAGTAGTATTATGCATTACTTGTTAATGTTTTGTTTTTTTTATCCATCATTGTGTTTGGATATTTGGATACTGAGTTGTTTTATCTTTTTAATATATTTTAATACATTTTATTTCTGTAGACATGTAGGTAGTCATTGCTCCTTAGATAAATCTATGTTTGGCAATTCATTGATCAATTAAGTTCAAAAGAACGTGATACTTGGGAACACATCCCTACTTTGGTTTATGCCTTTACATTATCACGACTGGGCAACTGCAACTAACTTTATCTAGGACTTCTAAATAAAGAGGTACATTGATTGTTGGTACAGAATGCTGTTGCATGGTTATAAACAAACTAACCGTGTTCCTGCCACATAACACCTGTTCCCCATGTCACACACAATCAGTGATGCCAGGACATATTAAAAAATAAGGTGGAGACTATTCTCTTTACCGTGCCTTTCAAATAATTTATAACTCTCTTATGCTTTTTTTTGTTTGTTGTTTTCCTTCTAAGTGCTTTGTGTGCATTATGGGAGATAAGCAATATTTAAATTAATTATTATTATTATTATTATTATTATTATTATTATTATAAAGACTTGGTGTTAGTGCGTATGTATGGAGAAAGAGGTGTGACGAGAGTGGTTTGTATGTATGTAGGGAGCATGACTGTGAGTGTGTAGGGAAAGAGGGTATGGACACAAACGGTAGGGATGAGTGTATATCGAAAAGTGCTTGAAGAAAGGAGATTAAAATGAGAGAGAAAGCAGCCCTATATGATTTCTAGTATCCCAAGATAAGTATGGCAAAAAAATTAAAGCAGATTTAAAATAGCAACAAATTTTAGATTATGTTTTTTTCAGAGCATCCCATTTATTTTTTTGCTACTAGAAGGGATACAATGTAATGTTATCCTACTAGAAGGGAGGCATTGTAATTTCATCACAGTGCCATTGTGATCACATTCATATTCTCACACATTAAATAATGCATTTATGAATACAATTTTTTATTTGTGCATCACATTTTAATTAATACTGTGTGAAAGCAAAAAAATATTGGAGATCCTATGGTTCTTTTTTAATTTTCTTTTGTAATAACAGAAAACATATTAAAGAAACATCTTAAGTAATAAATACAATTCAGCTTCTTTATAAATGGGATGTCACGTGTATATTAGGTATATAACATACTTTTTTAAATGTTATTGCCTAACAATGTGGATTAATTACAATTATAAAATTTGGATAAGGCACATTTTATAGTACTAATATTAGCTTTATTGCCAAGAAGGCATAATTAAAGTTTGTCTCCTTACAAAAACATTACCACTAGTAGAACTTCTGATAAGAATATTCTGCTGAGCATTCCAAGACTATCACAAGAATTACCTCAGAGTATCATAAAAAGAAGAAAAAGAGATAAAGTAACACGCAGAAGAGTCCACTGAACTCCTCCCAAGGAACAGATTTAGTTATATGGATTTGTCAGTCTGACTGCACTCAAAGCTGTAGACATCAGTAATTGAACAGTGTGAGTTGTTGAAATTCAATGATGAAATTTTCTAATGCGGTAATGGACATGGAAATGGCAAACTACAGTGAAGTTTTGGATCCAACGTACACATCTTTGGAGTTTGAAAACATGCAACTACTTTACAGTGGCAATGGTGAGTTACACTTGGATAATAGAGAGGAAGTAGGAAAATGTCTGGCCATCACAGCAGGGCTCACTTCTATAAAGCAACTTGATCTATTTTTGCGTAAGAAATGATCACCTATTGCTGTATTATTCTATGGGTTTGACGCAGAGAGATGGTGTTACTGTGTTAGCCAGTAGAAGAGATGAGGGTACAGGCACTTTTGCAGTAAAAATTTACTTATGTCTCATAGTGTTCTAAAAGCTTACTTTATTTGTTTCAACAGTTAGCCATTAAAGGCATTTTCTTCATACCATTTGTATGACTTTTAATTTTTATTGGCAAAATAAATGTACTCTGCATGTATGAAAGTAAAGAATAGTAAAGATCCAGTGAGCCCACATGCTAATTTATATTGAAAGCAGATTCACTTTTTTGGCATAATGCTTTGACCAGCACAAGATAACCAAAAATAATGAAAAGAAAAATGTCGACAAAGCTGTGTAGGTGCAATAATATAGAGAAGGACCAACCCCACCCTTCTCCCAGTGCACAAAGGATGGATCTTTTCCGCTGGCCTGAAGACACTGCAACACTGTTATTGAGCAAATTAATTATCATAATCTCTTTTACATTACTATTCATTAAATTTGTATTTGTGTGGCGTAACTCCTTTCATTATGTAATTTCAAATGGTACATAATTCATTAAAATATTCATCTTTAATTAAGAAAATAATTGGTTGCAAAATTATATTTACTATGCTTCTTGTTAAATTGAGGACAAGTTTCAGTAACGTTTAAAGTATATAATGACATTATTCTATTGGATTGGCCCCGAGAGAGGGTGTTACTGTATTAGCCAGTAGAAGAGATGAGGGTGCAGGTACTTTTGCAGTAAAAATGAACCTATGTCTAATAGTGTTCCAAAAGCTTACTTTATTTTTTTCAACAGTTAGCCATTATAGGCATTGTCATCATACCACTTGTATGACTTTTAATTTTTATTGCCAAAATGAATGTACTCCGCTTGTATGAAAGTAAAGAATAATAAAGATCCCGTAAGCTCACATGCTAATTGATATTGAAAGCAGCTTAATTTTTTTGACATAATGCTTAGACCAGCACAAGAAAACAAAAAATAATGAAAATAAAAATGTCTATAAAGAATGGCAACAAAGCTGTGTAGGTGCAAGAATATAGAGAAGGAACAAACCCCACCCTTCTCCCGGTGCACAAAGGATGGATCTTTTCCGCTGTCTAGAAGGCATTTCAACACTGGTATTGAATAAATTAAATATCATAATCTCTTTTACATTACTATTCATTACATTTTTTTTTGTGTGGCATAACTCCATTCATTATGTAATTTCAACTGGTACATAATTCATTAAAATATTCATCTTTAATTAAGAAAATAATTGGTTGTGAAATTTTATTTACTATGTTAAATTGAGGACTAGGTTCAGTTAACGTTCAAAGTAGGTGATGACATACACGCAATTTAAATAAAAAATATAGGTACATCACAGCATTGGTAGTTATGATGTCATCTCAATATAACTCTGTCAGTCAAATACTTGATTCTAATTTAACATAGATTCAAAAGTTTTATTTAATAACTGTGCCGCTTAACCACTTTAATAATTAAGATGTGATCATCAATGTAAAAACAAGAATGAGCGTTATCACACTTATCCCATTTGAGGCTAATGTTTAGCTACGTAACATACTAAATATTTATTTAGTGTAACATTTTAACTTTAAGTTAAATTTTAGAAGCTTGTTGTGTAACTTTCAATGATAACACTGTGTTTAAGAAACTATATTGCTAAAATGTTAATTGAGTTTTGTGACAGAGAAGATTAGTCTTGTTTATATAATTTACAATGTTTAAAACTAAGCGTGCCTGAGTAAAAGATTATTTGCAACCATTGATTGTTGTCTACAATAAGCAAATGTGAGTGAATGCTTGTATTTATGGTGTTAATGTGACAATATTCTGGGTGAATACTACACTACTGCTTACTGGATCAGGTGAATTGACTTGAAGAATATTACATGAGTAAATCCAGGCCCACCGTAGAGCATAGTAACTGAGGATACTTTCTTTGATCTCTTCGAAAATCCTCCAAAATGACTTGGGGTATTAACTAAGCATTGCAAGTGACTTTATTGAACATGCACCATTTCCTATAGGGAAATATTACATCATAACCATTCACATCTCCTTACAGCTGCTTGTGATCCTTTGTAAATACGCCCAAATGTTTTCTGTAAGACTAAGCATGGCAGCATTTACATTACAACAGTGATCCCTAGTATGTTTTAAGAAAAAATAGATTGGTAGATAGAAAGATAGAATGATAGTCACACACACACACCTGTAGGAAATAATCAATTCCTTTTTGAATTGAAGAATTTTTATATTTGCAATAATATCTTTACTAATATTAGTATAATTATAATGAGAATAATAATTATCATCATTTTATATAATACATTGTTTAACATGAGCTAACATTCCAGGATTAGGTAATTTATTATCAGTAGGAAGGTAAAATGATTGTGAATCCCGCTGCTCATGGTGTAGCACATTATAACACTGTAATACAACTAAGTGAATAAGCGAAGTTCATGGCTGGAAATGCCAGCAAGCCTCACAGCCTTTGAATCTGGGCCTTAAAAGTATTATACCTCTTTAAAAAAAAAAAAATTATTATTTCAAAGAGTTTTTGATGCATATCTGAATAAAGTAATTGTTTTAACTACATTTTTCAGTCAACATGATAAAAAAGGAATTGATAATCTAAAAATGTTAATACAATATTTGAATAAAATGCTACATTTTCAGACCCTGAAGTCCTCTCCTAAATCTTCCCTGACCTATACATAGTAAAACAACCCTGTATTGTTACTTAACAACATGTCCATGTAATATACTCATGCTCTTGGCCCCAAATAGTCAAATTTTACCTCTTGTATTTTAATTTCTATATTATTCATACACTTTATGCAATGCGATGCTAGTTGAAATTTACTTTAACAATTACTTTATACAAAGCTACACTTTTTAAAATAATTTTGTTGCAAAGTGATGGAACAGCAAAAAGAACGTGAATTTTTCTTTTTTGTCAAATCTCACAAACACAAGAAAATTTGCTAAAAATAACATTACACACTGCACCCTGACCCTACACCTTCATACAGACAGTGTGAGCGCTCCTGTTCCTGTACTGGAAACTACACATAGTTTCAGGATGCTTCACCTTCATACAGACAGTGTGAGTCCTGCTGCTCCTGTACTGACACTACACACGGCATCTCGATACTTCACCTTTATACAGATAGTGTGGATTTGACATTTCTGCACTGACACTACACGCAGCATCAGGATACTACACCTTCATACATAAAGGGGGAGCTCTGTTATTCTTGCATTGCCACTAAACACACACAGCATCTAGATACTGAATCTTCATACATACAGTTTGAGCTTTGCTATTCCTGACACTACACACAAAATCTGGATACTGCAACTTCATACACTGTGTGATATGCGCTCTTCTCATATTGACACTACACACTGCACCTTTATACCAGTGCACCCACACTGATCTCAGGATAAGAACTTTATTATGTAACAGCTGATCTACATTTAGTGTATCTAAAGAAAAAAAATAGTTGTGTTGTTTTTTATATTACAAATAAAGAAATTAATGTTAGTTAAACATATTTTGATTATAATGCAATTGAGAAATAAACTGCATTAAAGTATTATTAAGGTTGCAGCTCAGGATGGGTCACTGAAGGCTGGAAAAATGCAGGAAATTGGGAAGTTAAGGTAGCATGTAATCTTTCTATCCCTCCCCCTGCAAAGGTTTTTCTGATTATATCATTCATGACCTCAACTTTGAAATTTGGTTACAACATTTATGTCATCACATGATATAAATAACTATGTCACAAATAATATGAAAAACTAGTAACTTGCCCATCATAAATTACAGTATCATATAATTTTCCTTTTCTTCTCTCTCTCTCTCTCTCTCTCTCTCTCTCTCTTACATCTCTCTCTCTCCTGTCTGTCTCCCTCTCTCTCTCTTTCTCCCTATGTCCTGTGTATGTCTCTATCCGATCTCTCTCTCCTGCCTGTGTCCCCCTCTCTCTCTTCCTATGTCTTCTGTCTGTCTCTGTCTGTCCTATCTCTTTCTCCTCTCTCTCTTGTCTCTCTCCCCCTTCCCTTACTCCTTCCCACTCTCCCTTCCCAACCTCTCCCTCACTCCTTCCCACCCTCATCTCTTCCCACAATCCTTCCCACCCTCCCTTCCCACCCTCTCCCTTCCCTTAATACTTCCCATCTTCTCCCTCTCTCTCCATTCCCTCACACTTTCCCATCCTTTCCCTTACGTGCCTGTCATGCTCCCCCACCCCTCGCTCTGTGCACTCTCTTCTTTCTATTGAGCATGCACGAATATGAAGCAACTGCGCATGCTTGACTTCCTTCCAACGCAGTTGCCCGATTTCCCCAAATTTAGCAATAGTAGCATATGAGTAACGCCTGTGCAGAGTGTAGCACGCAGGCGTTACTCATAAACTGCAAACTATTACAGTGGATAACATCATCCATGATATTACTAGACCTATAATGTCGTTTAATGTATTTATAATTCTACAGTTAGTTAATTTGTTGACTTTGAAGGATTAAACATTTCTAAATGGTGCTAATTTTTAAATAATATATGGCTAAACATATTTTATTAAAGTCGTTATAGTTAATTGTTAAAATTTTATGTTTATAGAGCTAAATCTAATTAATTAAAGTTGTATTTTTTTTTATTGTTCCACACTTCTTAACTTTATAGCTAATCTCCTTTCATCAAAGAATCAAGTATAGATGTAAAATAGTGTATCATATAGCATATACATTTAGTGCATTCTCTGTAGTGATGGTTCCAAAAGCTCTTCACAAAGCCCACCAGACATGCCAAGATGTAGGTTTAACATTGTGTCAAACTCAATGAGACTATTAAAATTCAACAGGCTGTGGAACCTGTATTTGTCTCACTTGTATATATACACATTGTAAAACCTAACTATTGTTGTGCCTGATGGGCCTTGCGTAGTAGGTTGTGAGTTACAGCTCTATAGTTAGAAGGTTAATAACAGGTTTATTTTCTCTATATTTTATGAGACACAACTGACAATTCTTTCAACTTTTTATCCTTGGTTATGGGCAACTTAGGAAATGAGCATTATATGTTTTTTATTAAATAGGCTTTCAACTGAAGTGTAAGTCAAAAGATAGCCAATGGTTTGATACAGATGATACCTTGTAATGACTGATACAGTTAGTCATTAATAAGTATTAACTCCATTAAATTGATTTATTTTGTTCTATGGTTAAAACAGTACGAGCTTAACTACAGTATCTAATAAAAGTAAGTACGCCCCTCACATTTTTAAATATTTTATTATATATTTTAATGTGACAACACTGACAAAACGACACTCTGCTACAATGTAAAGTAGTAAGTGTACGGCCTGTATAACAGTGTAAATTTGCTGTCCCCTCAAAATGCATTAGTGCTGCCGGCACTGTAGAGCTACAGTTCATTGAGGGAACCATGAATGCCAACATGTACAGTGACATACTGAAGCATCTCCTCCCTTCAGAGACTGGGCCACAGGGCAGTATTCCAACATGATAACGACCCCAAACACACCTCCAAGACGACCACTGCCTTGCTAAAGAAGATGAAGGTAAAGGTGATGGACTGGCCAAGCATGTCACCAGACCTAAACCTTATTGAGCATCTGTGGGGCATCCTCAAACGGAAGGTGGGGGAATGCAAGGTCTCTAACATCCACCAGCTCCGTGATGTAATCATGGAGGAGTGGAAGAGGACTCCAGTGGCAACCTGTGAAGCTCTGGTGAACGCCATGCCCATGATGGTTAAGGCAGTGCTGGAAAATAATGGTGGCCACACAAGATATTGACACTTTGGGCTCAATTTGGACATTTCCACTTAGGGGTGTACTCACTTTTGTATCCAACGGTTTAGACATTAATGGCTGTGTGTTGATTTATTTTGAGGGGACAGCAAATTTACACTGTTATACAGGCTATACACTTACTACTTTACATTGTAGCAGAGTGTCATTTCTTCAGTGTTGTCACATAAAACGATATAATAAAATATTTACTAAAATGTAAGGGGTGTACTTACTTTTGTGAGATACATTATGTCAAAACAGTATTATATTTATTTATAAAATATATTTTCAGTCATGTTCATTATCCCTAATTTCAAACATCAATGTTTTCAAAATGTCTTATAAATCAAAAATAATTTGTTAGAATAATGTTACCATTAAGTGACATCATAGGGGTCTAGTGTGATCACTAATATCATGGATGATGTCTTTTTTATTTTATATGATGTCAACAGTGATGTCATGAGTGATGTCACCTAATGTCACGTGATGTCATGCATACGTCATCAGAAAAACCTTTGCAGTGGGAGGAAGGGATTTTAAGGCTACGTGCTACCTTTATTTCCCAATTTCCTGGATTTTTCCAGCCCCATTCTGTGCTGCAACCTTAACTATTTTTTTTGCAATATCTTTTTTTATTATCACAAATGTTGTTTGCATATCAAAATTTTCCAATGACTCGCAGGTCAACTTTAGTCAAATTGCACACATTCTTTTTCAATTTCGACCTCTCATTATTAATAAACAGCATTGTGACTTCTCCACATCCATTTTCAGTTTTCTACTCAATTACAGGCGTAGCCTGTTTACAAAGTAATCATAATGCAGTATTTGCCAATATATATATATATATATATATATATTTATATATATATATATATATATATATATATATATATATTTATATATATATATATATATATATATATATTTATATATATATATATATATATATATATATTTATATATATATATATGTATATACATATATATATATATATATATATATATATATATATATATATATACTAGCGACATGCCCGTCAAAAAATTACGGCAATTAGATTGTAAGGCAGGTAATGGTGTTTGGTTGCGACATTAATTTTGTTGGTGTTCTGAGATCCTTGGGCGATCATTGTGTGGCAATGATTAAATTATTAATAATATCTATTAACAGTAATATTTATTTATGTATTTTATTTTTACTGTTACTTTTATTACTATAGTATTACTAATATTAAATGTATTATTGATGTGATTATTATTAATGTTATTAATATTATTATTATTGTTATTATAATTCAAATAATTTCTACATTTAAAATAATTTTTTCCCATTGTTTTCTCAATATTTCTAACCTATATACAATGCTTGTGCATTATTCTGAATCTATAACCGCTCAACGTCAAATAATGACCCTCTACATCTTCTTTAATTCCTCTGTTTCTGAAACATAATCTTCTTTCCTCAAAGTGATATATATATATATATATATATATATATATATATATATAACGACCTCTAATACCGCAGTCATCGTCACCCTGCTAAGCACACAATGCACTGTCACAGAGTTATTTATGCTTACATTTATTTTTTGTTATTTATCAGAGGGTATTTGATAGTTTTGTTCAACCTCTCAGTGATAGCATATGCAACACAGCAAAAAGTCAAAATTTAACATAATTTAAAACTATAGTGATAAGTACTAATTCTAGTTTTTCATTCTGATCCCACAGCTATGTATTGTGTATTAATCATAAATAGACTAATAAAGTGCTATACCACTCCTTGCCTCCCTTTACACACCTTTACTTCAGAACAGACACTACCCTCTGTTTGCATGTTTACTGTAGCACAGTAGTGTCATTGCCCTTCATGTAGTGATATTACTCATGTTCATTCGGTCGCTGCTTGCATTTTTGTCTTTTTAAAACTCTGTTCACCACAGATTTTTTAGATTCTTTCTTCTTGCATCTAGGCGCCTGCAAAATTCTCTAATTTGCAAGGATCCGTCCATATTTACTAAGGTAGTCTGAGGCTGCAATGAGAACTTGATGGCAAATTCATATTTAACATTGCAAGTTTAGAAGGAATAATGATAGCTGTTTTCTATTTACCATTGCAGCCTCAGAGAAATATATCACTGTCACAAAGCACCTTGTTGAATCTGAACCTGAAATTGTGGCTTGAGTACACTGAAACAAACATAATTACATAGCCGCTAATTGGATAAATGTACTGTAGGTTGTTTTTATTCGCCTTGGCTTGTACAGATGCTAAACCCAATTGGACCACATTCTTCAAGATCATAGATTTTACAATAACACAGTTATTTTAGTCCAGATAATTTGTTCTCTGTGGCAAAATAACACACTGAATACTGTGCATTGTTTTTACAAAAAATATTACATTTATATATATTTTTTTAAAATACCTTCACTGCCAATTAAAGGACCACTGCATCTCAAGAAAAAATCACTTATTTGTCAAGTATGTACAAAATTAACTATTATTAGCTATGTAAGGAGAAACATTTTTTGGGGGGAAAATCTGAATTTTTGAAGACAGGAATCCATTTTGAGTTTGTGTCATTGCTTCATCAAAGCTGAATAGTGAAGGTGTGTGTTTTGGCTATCAGTTTAGAAAGGGGAGAGGGGACAGAGAGCCATTATCATGTTAATTGGAAAAGGCTGACATAGACACAATACCCATTCACTTCACTCACCCAGAAACAGACCCCTTGCATCATTTACTGCAAAATAGCTCTCCTCTCACACGCCAATAATTCATGGATCTCTCCATGGTCCTGCAGAGGCATCATTTATTTTTATTTTTTTTATTTAAGAGTTTTATGTACAACTTTTTCCTTATTAATAATGCTCTGAGTCTATGCTCTGAGTCTAAGGTATTCAAATATATATTTTTTTCATTTTTTAATTGTGCGTTGGTCCTTTAATACTGGAAGTAATGGACTTACTGTACACAAGTGATTCAGTCACTACATCAGTCATTCAAACTGCCTCATGTGTGTAGCTAAGTTTACTACTCCTGCATTAGATCACGTGAAAACAGCGTGTATATATAGTTATGTCGCATGTTGTAGACAATGTAAGTCAGCTTTGCAAAAGTAGCCAATCAAATTATTATTGTATTGAAGATGTTAAATTACATTAGGCTACATTGGCTGTAGTCCCAAATAAATCATTGACAGAATTATAAGAAAAAAATAATATTGATTGACTTTTATGTTTTCATTTGGAGTGGTTTACATATATCATTTTTCTGTAAATTTTATTAGTATAGATAATAATTAAGGTAATCATTAGGGTAATCATTGCTAACAGAGATTAGAATTGTTTTTATGTAAGATATGTTTGTAGATTAAAACACGCTTGAATAATTGTGAAATACTCCTCCTGTAACAACTTGTAACCTTGCCAATGTCAAACGCTATACTACTGTTTATGTCACTGGAATATCCAGCCAGAGTTCAGTTGCAGGAGGGGCTTAGACAAATTGTTAAATTAATTCAGTTTACACTCCTGATCATATACTTATACTTATTAGTTTTGTATTACATTTAAGTTTTGAAAGACCACTTTTATTTTCTATGTTTTTTTTTCAACAACTAAGCTATATAAAAGATAAATGCTTTATCAAGTTAAAAAAAGGAAACACATGCATTCCTCCTCAATACCCTTTCCATAGCTGCTTCCTCCCAAGACCCCTTTCCATAGCTGCTCCTCTTTCATTAGCTGCTCCCCTTTCCTTACCCCTTACATCATCTATGGGGTGATGGGCATGGTGCGGCCAAGGGGAAGCCATGGTGGGGGGGGGTCCTACACTACACTACATAAATATATACATTTATATATTCTGGATCACTAACCATTGCATGGTTAAGGGGCTTGTGTACTTCAATGAAGCTGTGAGCGGTCAGACAAATCGCAGTCCACTGGAGAAGTAACTGGAAACCCACTCCGGTATCTTTGCCAAGAAAATCTTATGGACAGGCAAGGACAGAGACATAACGATAGATGTGCCTGGTGTGCTGTGGTCCATAGGATCACGGATAGTCGGACACAACTGAATGACTTAACAACAAATATATATATTTTTATATATATATATATATATATATATATATATATATAGATATATATACATTATATATATATATATATATATATATATATATATATATATATACTAGCTACTTGCCCATCCAAAATGACGGGAATACAATTTTAAGGCTGGTAATGCTATACTTTCGGCGCTCATCGCAAGCCCAGCATTTGGCCCTCATTGCGAGCCTCTCCCTCCGTCTACTGTACAATTGTAAGGTTTGCCACACAATGCGAGGCTATGGTCCCTCTGAGCACCTTCGGCGCTCATTGCATGGCTCGCAATGAGCGCCTTTGGTTATACCTTGTTTAATGCTGTAGATAGGTTCCAAGCAATAGGAGTGTTAAGCGAAACAGCAGTTTAACATGGGGAAGATAGGGATAGGGGAACTCATGAAAAAAACACCAATTTCAATTGAAATTTAAACTTTTTTGGTTTTATATGAACTTTAAAGAAACAGCAAACATAACACTAACACAAACTGAACATTAGAAGAAATATAAACTTTAAATTATTGATGTTGAAGCTTCTGCTTCATCCTGGATTCTGTTTTCTTTGGAGAAAAAAACAGTGTTATAGCACTCAATCCTTGTCAGCAGCCATCCCGTTTCAGCATCGATCCCCACACAGCACCCAATCCCTCTCAGCACCCAGCTCACATAACACCATCCCTATTTTCTTTGCTCCTCCCTCACAGATCCCATCCCCCTGTACTTTGTTTTCATGCAGCTCTTTCAACTCTTCCCTGATACACATCCCTATTGTTCTGAACTGCTCCACACTGCCATCTCTTGGAGCTTTAGCAGAATTGCTCTTTTTTAAACAGGCACAGACCAATTTCCAGACAGGTCAGTGTGCGACCAAAAAGATCTCTACACTACAGAAAAGTTACAATTGCAAAGCAGTGGGGCCCCAGAGGAAAGCCCTGGTGCATTGCACCACCTTCACCACTGGTAGTTCTGTCCCTGCTTGCATTAGTATTAACAAGAACAGTAAAGATATAGCTGCCACATTCGCACTGTGCAAACTTCCTCTATAAATTAAAATCCTTCTCTCACCTCAAGAAATAGATTGTTGCAAAATAAAAAAATCTAGAAGCTTGTGTATTTTCAAACTTACAGCCTTATTAAATTGCGATTTGGCCAATTGAATAGGGCTCTGTTTAAGGACAGAGCATATATTTTTTAAAGAAGTTTTTAGTGAACTTCTATCCAAAAGCAAAGTCTTCACTAACTAAAACCTTCTGTAAAAAAAAATATGCTCTGTGCTTAATTAGAGCCCTATTCAATTACACGAATCGTAATTTAATAAGGCTGATAATTTTTCAGCAGAGGACATTTTACATTACTGACCGCAGTGCACATTTAATTAACAATTAAACACAATAAAAAAAAATTGCAACACAGAAATCTATTTTCTTAAACACAATTGAGATTCAAGTTTCTTATGATTTTAGTTAATTGATAATAGCTCTGCCGTTGAAGTTAAAAAAATAAATGCCAAATAAATGCAGACAGGGAACTGTAATAGGAATTAAGGCAGGGTATGTTTACAACAATTGGGTATAGCTAAGCAAAAAAATTAAATGATATACTGTACATTTGTCTTGGGTAGTCGCATATTCACTTCTGATAAAATATAACATGCTTTGAATAAGGATATGCATTATTTAATAATTACTTACTATTTAAAAAATTTTACTGACAATGTTATGACTTTAATACCGTATTTACTGAAATCTAATGCGCACCTTATTCGTGAAAAATCGAGTCTTAAAGTTGGTGTGTGCATTAGAATCAATAGAACTTTTTTCGGGGTTAAAACATCGAATCTATTGCTCCATTGATAACACTGCATTACCGGTAATAACAAAAAGGAAAGCACAGACCAGGACATACCGGTATACACCGTGACACCACCATCTCTCGCTTCCCGGCTTTCTAGAGTGGGTGATAGAGGCTCTCAGATGTGCAGACAGCAGCGAGGTGCCTTGTCATTATCGCCAGAGGAAGTGGCTCCTCAAAGACTGGCATAAAGAATGCTGTGCACTTCCTGCAGAGACTGAGCCCCTCGCACACTGTCACGCAGAGCGCAGCACACAGAGAGCCCCCTGCACACTGTCACTCAGAGCCCAGCACACAGAGAGCCCCATGAACACTGGCATGCAGAGCCTGGCACCTAGAAAGCCCCACGCACAGTGTCACTCAGAGCCAAGCACACAGAGAGCCCCCCGCACACTGTCACTCAGAGCCCAGCACACAGAGAGCCCCCTGCACACTGTCACTCAGAGCCCAGCACACAGAGAGCCCCATGAACACTGGCATGCAGAGCCTGGCACCTAGAAAGCCCCACGCACAGTGTCACTCAGAGCCAAGCACACAGAGAGCCCCCCGCACATTGTCACTCAGAGCCCAGCACACAGAGAGCCCCCTGCACACTGTCACTCAGAGCCCAGCACACAGAGAGCCCCCCACACACTGTCACTCAGAGCCCAGCACACAGAAAGCCCCCTGCACACTGTCACTCAGAGCCCAGCACACAGAGAGCCCCCTGCACACTGTCACTCAGAGCCCAGCACACAGAGAGCCCCACGCACACTGGCATGCAGAGCCCAGCACACAGAGAGCCCCATGAACACTGGCATGCAGAGCCTGGCACCTAGAAAGCCCCATGCACAGTGTCACTCAGAGCCAAGCACACAGAGAGCCCCCCCGCACACTGTCACTCAGAGCCCAGCACACAGAGAGCCCCCTGCACACTGTCACTCAGAGCCCAGCACACAGAGAGCCCCATGAACACTGGCATGCAGAGCCTGGCACCTAGAAAGCCCCACGCACAGTGTCACTCAGAGCCAAGCACACAGAGAGCCCCCCGCACACTGTCACTCAGAGCCCAGCACACAGAGAGCCCCCTGCACACTGTCACTCAGAGCCCAGCACACAGAGAGCCCCCCACACACTGTCACTCAGAGCCCAGCACACAGAGAGCCCCCTGCACACTGTCACTCAGAGCCCAGCACACAGAGAGCCCCACGCACACTGGCATGCAGAGCCTGGCACCTAGAGAGACCCACGCACTCTGTCACGCAGAGCCTTGCACACAGAGAGCCCCACGCACACTGGCATGCAGAGCCTGGCACCTAGAGAGACCCACACACACTGTCATGCAGAGCCCAGCACACAGAGAGCCCCCTGCACACTGTCACTCAGAGCCCAGCACACAGAGAGCCCCCCGCACACTGTCACTCAGAGCCTCGCACACAGAGAGCCCCCTGCACACTGTCGCTCAGAGCCCAGCACACAGAGAGCCCCCTGCACACTGTCACTCAGAGCCCAGCACACAGAGAGCCCCACGCACACTGGCATGCAGAGCCTGGCACCTAGAGAGACCCACGCACTCTGTCACGCAGAGCCTTGCACACAGAGAGCCCCACGCACACTGGCATGCAGAGCCTGGCACCTAGAGAGCCCCACGCACACTGTCACGCAGAGCCCAGCACACAGAGAGCCCCCTGCACACTGTCACTCAGAGCCCAGCACACAGAGAGCCCCCCGCACACTGTCACTCAGAGCCCAGCACACAGAGAGCCCCCTGCACACTGTCACTCAGAGCCCAGCACACAGAGAGCCCCCTGCACACTGGCATGCAGAGCCTGGCACCTAGAGAGCCCCACGCACACTGTCACGCAGAGCCCAGCACACAGAGAGCCCCCCGCACACTGGCACGCAGAGCCCAGCACACAGAGAGCCCCACACACACTGGCATGCAGAGCCTGGCACCCAGAGAGCCCCCCGCACAGTGTCACGCAGAGCCCAGCACACAGAGAGCCCCCAGCACACTGGCATGCAGAGCCTGGCACACAGAGAGCCCCATGCACACTGGCATGCAGAGCCTGGCACCTAGAGAGACCCACGCACACTGTCACACAGAGCCCAGCACACAGAGAGCCCCACGCACACTGGCATGCAGCCTGGCACCTAGAGAGACCCACGCACAATGTCACGCAGAGCCCAGCACACAGAGAGCCCCCCGCACACTGTCACTCAGAGCCCAGCACACAGAGAGCCCCCTGCACACTGTCACTCAGAGCCCAGCACACAGAGAGCCCCACGCACACTGGCATGCAGAGCCTGGCACCTAGAGAGACCCACGCACACTGTCACGCAGAGCCCAGCACACAGAGAGCCCCCCGCACACTGGCACGCAGAGCCCAGCACACAGAGAGCCCCACGCACACTGGCATGCAGAGCCTGGCACCTAGAAAGCCCCACGCACAGTGTCACGCAGAGCCCAGCACACAGAGAGCCCCCAGCACACTGGCATGCAGAGCCTGGCACACAGAGAGCCCCATGCACACTGGCATGCAGAGCCTGGCACCTAGAGAGACCCACGCACACTGTCACACAGAGCCCAGCACACAGAGAGCCCCACGCACACTGGCATGCAGCCTGGCACCTAGAGAGACCCACGCACAATGTCACGCAGAGCCCAGCAAACAGAGAGCCCCTCACACACTGGCACACAGAGCCTGGCACCCAGAGTACCCTGCATACTGGCACACAGAGCACAGCACACAGAGAACCCCAGCACACTGGCACGCAGAGCCCGGCACCCAGAGAGAACCAGCACACTGGCACGCAGAGCCTGGCACCCGGAGAGCCCCAGCACAGTGGCACACTGTTCGGTACTTCTTGTACAAATTACAAATGCACATTACATTCGCCAGCAAAAACTGTTTTTTGATTCATGGGTTACAAATTTGGAGTACGCATTAGATTTGATGGCGCACTATATTTGCGTAAATACGGTATATTGTTTTGTAGGTGCCGTATGGAGCAAAGCTTAAAATAATTTTGCAAAGTAATATTATATTATTTTTCTATTTATAAAGGCTTCTTCAGATCCTTAGTGTGTAGCATTGTGGGTATTTGCTCCTTCATACAATAGAATAGGGGTTGGTCTTAAAAGTTCCCCAACCTCAAAAGCTTCACATACATTATACATTATTAAAAGGTGTTGCGGAAGTGGCTGCTAGAAAGTAATATCCCTTTTAATGCCTTAAAAGTATTAACTGCCTTCCCATAGACTTCCACTTTGTGTCAATGTTGTTTTTGAAATCTTGTACACAAGTTTATATCAACACACCAGTTTCACCAGCCCTAAATTAACATGGTACCCTACTGAATCATATTAATAACATAATTATTGGCACAATTGAAGCAATTTTATTGAACCTTTACATCTTGGCTTATTTCTATTTGTCTTTTATCAGACAGCTCTCCTGGAGAACCAGTCAACATGAATTCAATGGACAATGGGATCAATAGTCTGTGTGCAATATGTGGAGACAGAGCAACTGGTAAACATTACGGAGCATCAAGCTGTGATGGGTGCAAGGGATTCTTCAGACGGAGCATCAGGAAGAGTCATGTTTATTCATGCAGGTATTTAGAAAATTTACGAATATAGCAGACAGAAAATGTATTAGTGAGTTATTACAAAGAGGATTACAGCCATTAGTATTTATCAGTCACTATTTAAGTGAGCGACATTGTGAATTGTTTATACCATTAAATAATTTGTATTTCTGCTGGGAACTGCATTATTTTTACCTTCATTTATTCCCGGGTATATTTATAACATGCCTTAGCATACCTGGTCAATATAGTAGGCTCTATTTCCATGTCTGCCTTCAGAGCTGAAAGCCTTTATATGTTTATTCTGATGTGCAAAGATTGCATTATATTTATTAAGAAAACTTGTCTTACCTGTGAACACAGAAATCTCAATTTTCAACTTCCTTTAACAAAGACTTCTGAAATATTTGAAGCAATGTGTAGAGAAAAGGTTGGCAATGTGTAGAGAAAATGTATCATATTTTCAGAATTATTACATTGGCAAAAGAACACTGATGTTGTTAGAGTGTGGAATATAAAGCGTGGATATCTAAATTATTCATTAATATCTAAATTAATACATATGAATTCATTTTAAACACAGGGTAACATTAAACTATTTGTAATGCAACATACAGCTCTCTTTTCACAGTATACTCCTGAAACTGTGTTCTGTTGTTTTTTTTTTTTTTTTGGTAACTCCATCTAAGTCTTAAAGCAGTTTAAACTACTATTATTATTAGCTTGGAACTTGCCAGTCAAAAATGACGGGAATTAAATTGTAAGGCAGGCAATGCTGTTTGCCCCACAATGTGAGGCTTTTGGTCCCCTGAGCACCTTCAGCGCTCATTGCGAGTCTCTCCCCCTGTGTACTTCAAGTTTCCTGCTTCGCACTGATCACCTTAGGCGCTCATCGTGAGCCCCGTGCTGAGCGCCTTTGATGTTCATTGAGGGGCTTGCAATGAGCGCCTTCGGTTGCAAACTCACTCCCAGGCTTCCTGTGTCTCCCCCTGTGCTGTGTGTGAGTGTGTTATAATTTTTTGTACATTTTGTTTGTGTTTTGGTGGGGTTTTAGAGTTAAGCGATTGAACAGTGCTGCGCCGCTGCCGAGGCTCACATGTTTGACGGCGCCGATGGCTGCAATGAGCACCTTTGTTGAATATGCTCCATTTTAGGCAGTAATGATTTCAATTTTATATGTCAATTTAGCATTTTCAACATAAATATATTTTCAGAAGTTTGTTCATTTCAAATGTTCGCTGCCCCTTCCAAGTTGCCAAATACTCTAAACACTGCAGATGCTCTAATTGTTATTTAAGCCTTGTTTGAATTGTTTCGGGTATATTTAAAAAATGCCCAAAAAGTCTGTGCATAAATTACCTATGGATAAATTACCTTGTCACTACTGTTATTTTGATTTATTTTTGTTTTATATTTATTTATGTGTATACTTTTCATGTATGCATCCCCTTTAAATATGGTCTGTCAGTTATATATATTTAATAAGAGACAGTATTGCGTTTCAAAATGATTGAAGGATTAATATTAGAATAAAAAAATAAACAATTTTATCAATATTTTAAAATGTTGATTGTTTAAAGAAAAACCAAATTCTTTACATATATCTCTTTAAATCCACTAGATTTAGCAGACAATGTATTGTTGATAAGGACAAACGGAATCAGTGCAGATACTGCCGGCTAAAAAAATGTTTCAGAGCTGGAATGAAGAAAGAAGGTAAGCATTTTTCACTTATTATGTTATTATGTTTTGTCCTGCATGTTTCATACATAAATTGTAAATTAGGTGGCCCTGTAATTGGAGGCATTTACTAAGCTATGAAAGTGGCTATAATGTGCATCACTGTATTCATTATACTCTATTTTCTATGAGGGGCTTTGCTATTACCATGCTTCACACCTCATTGCAGACCATTTCATAGTATAGTAAATACCCCTACCCCTTTGATTTCAGGTCAAGCATTTCTCAGTGAGCTCCCATCCCTATTTTATTTTATATACAGTAATTATGTATACTTTTAGAATAACAATATATAATTTAATAAAATAAAAATTCACTGGGATATAAGAATATATTAGGCAAATAAATTATTACCAAAAACTTTTCTATAAAAAACACACCTTTACTTACAAAAACAATTCTGCATGTAAAACTGTTTTAAACATGTAATTGATATATTTAGAACTTAAAAAGGACTAAATCCAGATACTACGGCATCTCTTTGTTGTATTTCTGATTCTATATAAAGTAACAAAAGTCTTAATATTTCTCAGATGTCTATTAAAGCTGCAGACATGAAGAAGATGTTCTTTTAAATAAGCAGGATTCCATTTATAATTGTCAGGCATACATAGTATATATATTTTTTTATATATACTTCAAATACAGTATATACACATGCAATCTATTTTCTCTTATCCATAGGCAAATGATATGTTATCTAAAAAGCAAGTCATCAGACATATTCTCCAACTGTGCATGTCATGCAGATACTCCTAGCACAAAACCACGTGCTTGAACATTGATCTCTCTAGTGGCCATTTTTGTTTACTGTCTAGAAAAGGGCAGTAAAGAAGTTATCTTTAGACTGTGGTGTCAAAAAATTGCACTTGAAGCCGCACCAAAATACTATATTGCCAATGTAGCTGTCTCTCTGCCCCCTTATCTCTCTACCCTTTCTCTCCCCTTCCTGTGCCCACCTTATCTCTCTCCCCTTTCTGTCTCTCTTACCATAGTGACACCCGATGACTGTCATTGTGTGAATATTACATTGCAATGATAGTGTGCGCAGGGTCTACTCTGCACTCCTACCACTAGATGCCGATGTGACACGCGCGTGCATTATCGGGTCGGGCGCGCAATATCAGGGTGCCCGCACCAGTGGCGTAAAGATAATCCACAAGGTCCGGGAACTATCTTTGAAAAAATGCAATCTATGGACAAAAGTTTGTGATTTGAGGATGGAAGGCAGAAGATTTAGGGGTAATGTGAGAAAGAGTAGTGGATATGTAGAGCAGCCTGCCTGTTGAGATGGAAGTCAAACACGTTTATGGAATTTCTAGCATGTCTGTGATACGTATAAGCTATCCTAACACATAATTAAGTTTGTTTGTCTGTACTCAATTCAATGCAATAAAAACGTGTATAACCTATTCATTGGCATAAGGGCTAGTAAACAGCTTAAATATGCCTTCTAATACGCCAGCATTGATATTCTTGAATATCGTGACATTAACCATAATATTCTGTTGTATTTACTTGTTATAATGAATATTAAAGCATTTATGCACCACTTGGGGTGCTTTTGAAACAGCATTCAGCTCATATTTTTTTGACAATTCTGTAAATATTAACCCTGGCGTTATATTCGCGTCTTGCACTTTTTCCCATTCACCTACCATTTCTTAACCCCTGCGGTATATTCGGGTTGTGCTATATTCCAGTATGTACTGTAGTAATAATTAATATGATAGTAATAATATAATTAATAAATATTCATGTTAATACATATTATTAATAGGAATTTGTTAATAATTTAGCTACAATATAAAATACTATATAATATTTTGTTATATGTATATAATAATATAATTAAATATAGTTTATATATATATATATATATATTAATTGTATATATATATATATATATATATATATATATATATTGCTATTAAAGTAAACAGAACCAAATATATATATATATATATATATATATATATATATATATATATATTATAGTGTTGTATACTATTATCAAACTATTTTTATTATTTATTAGCATTAATATTTTTATCTTTATAATTATTACTATTCTATGATTATTCAATTACAATACATATATGTGTAAAATGTTGCTTTTCTATTATGAAATACACTTCCCATTGACAACCATTACTAGATATGCTACATATTACAAACCTGTCACTTATACCATTCATCTATCCATCACAACACGCAATATGCTACTTAAAAATGAATCAATTCGCTATTGATTAATTTGCATACTCCACTTGATAAATTTGAACGCTAGTGGAGTATTGAGGTGAATTGTAGAGAATCATTACTACAAAGTGTATTGATAAATCAGGGCCTTGATCTTTACGTACTACAACTATTTGGAAAAGATGAATGGTGCTCCAGCCTAAACATACAGTACAGTGAATTTCACTGTCAGTTTTTTTTTTTCAAAAAAGGGAACAGTTCATGAATAATTGAAAACTTGCAATACATAGGGCCTCATTCTAATGCGATTTGGCCAATTAAATAGGGCTCTATATCAGCACATAGCATATTTTTTTACAGAAGTTTTTAGTTAGTGGAGACCTAAAAAAATATGCTATGTGCTGATATAGAGCCCTATTCAATTGGTCAAATCACATTTGAAAGAGGCCCATACAGTTTTTACTACTTAAAATTCATGAACGTCAGACCATTACAGTGACCATTTAGTGTTATATTGTTGTCATATTGCCTAAGGTACATTAATGATCACTGCTGCATTGGGAAATGGCATAATGGCCTGACTTAAGAAGATACTAGCAGATAACAGGTTGTGAGGGCCAGATTTTCCCTACGTTTATTTACAGTTTCCTCTCTATCAGTTAAAGCACATCATACTCAGTACCTTCTCATATTAAGTATGTTGTATCATGTTTGAACATAGGAAATAAATATTCCTGAGATCAGTTACTGTTGTACAATTATAACCGGAGGTGCACATTAAATGTTCTGCCCCATTGTGGTCCTCATTAGAATATCAAAACCAGGTTATAACCTTGCACTTTAATGAATCTGGGCCTATGTTCATTCTCATACTGCTGAAAGGTATTGTGTGTGTCCAATGTATACCTGTTTGCACTACTATAATTATTTTTAAAATTGGCTTGTTTCTTTCAGCTGTTCAAAATGAAAGAGACCGGATAAGTACAAGAAGGAGCACATTTGAAGGAAACAACTTTCCATCCATTAACACATTATCACAAGCAGAAGTTCTTTCCCGTCAGGTACAGACATCCACTGTGTCTCCACTTGTTCTGTTTTTTTGTCTCTTGTCTCGTTTTAGCCACATTGCATAAAGAAGTGCTAAAACTTGAAGTGCTGACAAACTTTAATTGCTACACAAAGCCAAAGAAAAGAAAACTAGTAAACAATACTTATGGAACTGGAGATAGATTTCTTAGTATTTTATTATGTTACTTGTTTACAGCTGCAAAGGATGCTAAAGAGATCCAATCAACCAACAGAAGCATATGACATATTCAACAAACTGTATGTCTTGTTTTTTACAAATGCACTAAAAATACATATTTACAAGCGTGCAATTCACCAAAATACACAAAATATTTAGGTTTCATTCTGTCCTAGGCCCATTCATATTTGTGCGCCCCCATTCCCCAGTTACTACTGCTCATTTCCCCTTGTTATATCCTAATTTAAATGGTTATATGTTTTATGCAAATATACAGTATGTTAGAAAGTGTCAGTTACACTTACAGACAGAAACGCCTCTGTATATAGACATTTCTGTTAATGCAGACACATTATTCCTTGGCACTGTACCGTCATCTTCATGCAGCATGTGCTGCCTTAGGTCTGGGCCTTGTGAGCCTAAGCAGAAACACACTACTGACTAAATCCCAAAATTTGCCTTCCCTGGTGGTCTAGTGGTTAGGAGTCAGTGGTCTCACCACTGCAACATGGGATTAATTCCAGTCAGGGAACCAAGAGGTCATACCACCCTGAAGCCAAGCCGGCTTGGGCCTGGTCAGTACTTGAAAAATCAATAGTTTTAATAGTTGATGATACAGCATAGTTTTTAAAATATTAGATACTAAAATCAAACATTTCACTCAGTGCTTATTTTTTTTAAAAGCAACTAGGAGAGAGAAAACAAACAGATCACATTAAGCCCAACTGAAAAGCAAGATAACAACAACAAAAAAACTGCAGCAATAAAACAATTACACAATCATGTTCCAGGAAAGGTGGTATTGTTGTTAAAATTTATTGGCTCTTCTGTCAAGGCCTAGATAAAGAAAGATTCATATCAGTACCTCATTAAATATCCTGCAGCAGATGTTGTAAACTCATATCTCATTATATTTGTGTTTTGTAACAATTTAAAATACTACCTGAGAAAAAAAAAGTCCTCAACTTGCAAAACTGAGAGTGTAAATAGATAAGTGGATGTTGTAAATACTTTTAATTTAATATATTTACAGGTAAGATTGCATAAAATTATGTCTGTTACGAAGACATTTGCAAAATTTCATAATAAATTATGAATATCAGTAGATGCTGGACCACTCACCAGGGAATACCAGATAGGCCAGGATTTAGGAATGACCCAATCTGAATACTCTGAGACAACAAGAGGCTGCAAAATGTGTAATGAACTCACACCAAGCTATCTATATTTTTGCTATCTGGGGTTTTGGGTTTTCCTGCATACTGGCTTCACAACCCATAATGTGTATATATATATATATATATATATATATATATATATATATATATATATAGATTGCAGAGCGAGGCATTTGTGGGCACATTTGCATGTACTAGCTCAGCTTCCCAGAATGCAGTGTAATAACAGTTTTTCTCGGAATTCTGAGCTGGAAACAGGTTTTTTAACTTGTTTTAGACATTCAAATGTAAACACAGATGTACTATTTATTTACTATATATATATATATATATATATATATATATATATATATATATATATATATATATATATAATAACAACCATTATTATACAAAATAATGTACTTACAAATATAATTTCTGTATTTTGCTTGCTTTATTTTCTGTGGAATAAAATTAGAAAGAATTTCAATCAAAGTTCAGTTTGCCTGGCAACATAATATTTTGCCATGACTACTAAAAACCATTTCTATTATAATCACACTTTAACTATTAGATTGAGTCATGTTTTTTTTTCAGTCAAAACTGAATACTATAGCCCTATAAATTTGACTTGATTGTTTTTGAAATACGTTTTAAAATGTATTTTATGATAATCAATCCAGTATGGAAAAACAATCTTACAACCAATTCATAAAAGTACCTTCTAACTTCCATTTAATATACTGTGGTCAAAGCCATGGAAAATATCATTGTCCATTATTGGACTGTTGGCATGTTCCCATCTTCTGTATCAATTTGTACCTTGTTACTGTTTTTCCAGGTGTTCTATGATATATTTTGCTAACCCATTTTCACTATCAAACATTTTCAGTTTCAATTGAAGGCTTATCACTATCATTTCCTTATTCTTGAAAATTCTCAGGGGAAATGCAATTCTTCATAAAATATATATAGCTAAGGGTAACGATGCCATTACGTTTGCGTTCTTATTTTGAATGAAGTGTCTGTATGCACGCTCCACTCATCATTGTTTGCCCAGAATCTAAAATATAGACATTCTTATTCAGAAACTGGTTTAAGTTGTTTGTTCTCTTGGCAAATACACCCTCCTCTTATTTATTTTGTAAATATGTGAAGGACAGGTTTTTTTTACAAGCTGTACATGTCTTATTTTACTAGAGGTTTGACTGACTTTGGAACCTTGGGATCTTTTTTCTTGTTTAACCCCCTGAATAATATACTATTTTTGAAATTGATTTGTTCACATTTATACAACAAAACTAAAGTACATGTTCATATAATTATATTTTCCATTGAAATGTATTTTAAAAGTTCATAGGTTCTTGTAAAATGTTATGTTAATTATGGCGTTTATGTTCTGATTAATCAGTATAATTCTTCATAATTGCAAGCAAAATATATACTGTACAACATATAACATTTTAACAAAGCCATTTTGTGCAAAAATAGGACTTTTCCCATCCATACCTAAAAGTATCTTGAGATTCATGGTTACAGTAAGAACTTTTAATTTAAGGTATAAGTAACAAAAACACAGACTCTGGGAGTTATTTACTATTGTGTGCATTTGCATCGTTATCCAAATACTGACCAGGCCCAACTCTGAATGGCTTCAGGTTGGTGTGTCCTCAAAGTTCCAAGACTGGAATTGAATAGGACGACAATTAATACTTGATCTATGGATGCTATTGGTGCAGGAGCAATTTTATGTAATAAGCTCAATCCTATAATTGGATGCATTTAGATTCTGTACATGCACCACCAAAGTGCCATATTGGTTGGCAAAGATGCAGCCGTTGGCATTATGTGATTAATGAAGTTAATTCAATTAAGCATATCATGAGATTATTAAAAAGAAATATTAATCAACATTAATTTTACAGTCTATATCACATAACATATATACAGCCTTATTAAATTGTGATTCAGCCAATTGAATAGGGCTCTAGATAACCACAGAGCATTTTTTTACAGAAGTTTTTAGTTAGTGAACTTCTATCCAAAAGCAAGGTCTTCACTAACTAAAAACTACTGTAAAAAAAAAAAAAAAGCTCTGTGCTTATATAGAGCCCTATTCAATTGTCCAAATTACAATTGAATAAGGCTGATAATATGTAAACAAATAAATAAATATGAATATATATATATATATATATATATATATATATATAAATAAATTATAATTTATAATTTGTATTAATGTTCAATATATCGATAAACTAGAATACATTTATGCAACTTTAAGCATGAATTGTGTTGACAGAATTTCACAGTTACATTTAGTTTATTATTTTATATTTAGCATATGTTTTTTGTTAATAGGTGAATATTGGTAATTTAATTTAATGTATCTGTAAAATATATACTGCTATCATGAAATTGAAATATGCAATGCTGAATACTAGCATTGCAGGTGATTAAAAGCAAGATTTGTCTTTAGTAAATTAGAAAAACTGTGTTTTTTTGTGGTATGGCTCCTGTAACATGCCCATAATATGACTTAACACCCATTATACACCCTATTCACGAGAAGAGCTGTATTAGGCTAGCTTTTAAAGCAGATAAATCCTTAAGTAAATCATACCTAAGATGCTGGATCACAGGTTACAGTGGGCTATTGCCCATGGTCCTTTAGTGAATTCCCCCCATTATTGGCATTTGGCTCTTTTATATTATTTAAAAAATGTTTTTTTCTTTTTGTAGCAGAAAATTGTATACTATTATTCCACATAAAAATGTAATATTGCAGTACAGTGACATTTATTTTTGATCTTTAAAAAAAAAATTAAATTAGGAAAAGACTGTTTTAATTTTAAAAATCCAGAATTAAGACATTATAGCTCATTTGTTAAACATAAAGAACCAGTCGGGAGAGATATACATGAGAAATATTTTTTGCAATAATTCTATTCCATGCTTTTGAAGTAATCCATTATAAAGAAGCAACAATGTAAAGAGGTAACAGGCTTTGTGCATTTGCATGCATGTTGCTATATTCCATAAAACTGAGTATTTTTTTCAATTATTCACATGATTGCTTCTGTGGTTTTTACTTAAAACTGTGTAAACCAATGGTAATATTGTGTGTGAATAGTATTTTAATAAAGTCTATTCCTATTATTTTTCTTTCTAACATGCTTAGATCACTGCCTCAAGTCCTGGTTCGGATACCGACATAAATGCTAAGAAAATTGCCAGTATTAGTGATGTCTGTGAATCTATGAAGCAGCAACTGTTGGTCTTGGTGGAATGGGCAAAATATATTCCAGCCTTCTGTGAGCTGCCTTTGGATGATCAGGTAACAATAAAGGCAACTGATGACATTAGGTTCTACTTTGTAACTACAGGACACACTACATTAATAATTGAATTTCAATTAAAGGCACTAGCAACAATGTTTTATTGTGTTACAAGGTTGACTGGTGAAGATTAAATGACTAGAACTTGAGGCTGTATAACAATGGTAATATATTTATTCGATTTGCAACTAAGTTACAGTTGCCTTTAATAGATAGATAGATAGATAGATAGATAGATAGATAGATAGATAGATAGATAGATAGATAGACGTGATGCCACATAAGAACCCATATGTCAGTCTTGTCTGCCTATCCAGTATACCTAAAAGGTATGGCCCAATAGCCTAATGCCAATACCATGCTTGAGTTCCTTTACATGTCCCTATCACTTCTACTGCACATACACACAGCTAAATAAAGTTTGGATTGTAATTTAAATATGACTTGGGACTCATAAATATGGTATTAGTATGATGACAGTGTATACATACATTATATGCCTTTTTCTTAAATCTTATCACTCTATTAGAGGAAATCTAAGCAACCCTGTACACACAAACAGTGCACATCCACTCTCCTCCACACAACCATAAAACACCAAAACCTTACACAGACCTATCATTTCAAAAATTGCACATCCAGTAACATTAAATCCTGACATGAGAACAATATAAAATTGCATCACTCATATAATTATTTATGATCATATGTTTATATGTTTTATTTTTATTTTAGGCTCTTTATAAGTAACCCAAATGTATATCTCAGTATCGAACCCCTGAATCTTAGCTTGCATTTGATAAGAATAATCTACATTATATTTTCCAACACTTAGTTTAATGAATAACTATGCATTGATTATAATATTCATTGTTTTAAAGGTTGCTTTGCTGAGGGCACATGCTGGGGAACATCTTCTTCTTGGATTAACAAAAAGATCTATGATTTTCAAAGACATTTTACTTCTAGGTGAATATTTTATTTTGTTACTTACTATAAAAAACTTTTTTTCTCATGGCATTTTACATTTACATTATATTTTATGCAATTTCACTGAAACAGTTATCATATAACCTCTGGAATAAATGTCCTGTCAAATATCCATATCTAGTAGTACTGCTGTGCTAGTGTTGGAGCAGATCTAGCCTCTTTAATGAAAATAACAATATTAATATAAAGACTCTATTATTTACTTTCATTAATGGTTTTAGGGTATACTTATATTGAAAATGTTTTAAAATCAATGTATTTGCATTTATACTTTACATTAATTGACATAATAATAATCAAATTTATATACTACAGTTTTCCTACTCTCTGGGCTTATTCAACTATTGTATCCCAGTGAATACAACTGGTTTATCCCAAAATTTAAATGATAAATAAACATGAGATTAAAATTAAAATCTGTTCAAAAGTGCAAATGTATTATATTTAAATTCAATACAATAATTCTATATACTGAGGGCCATATTCTATTAGCTACTTGCAATTGCCTTAAACTCAAAAATGTGTTTTTTTAAATAAATGTTTATATGCATTCTGTTGACTTAAAGATATATTATATTGAGGTGGGTTATGAATGCATATTATAGAATGCATCATAACCCACCAAGCAAAAATGTTTGCATGAAAACATGCAAACCGTTTTTGCATTAAAATTAAAAATGTGCTAGGGGTGGGGTTTACACCCACAACAGTTTCTGCAGTTGCTTCAGTGGCTGCTGTAAGCTGCCATGACGGGTACACCAATCTCTCATGTGTACCCTCACACACAGAGCATGTGCAAGGCTGCAATCTCAAAGAGAATTGGGGGAGGGGTTGATAAGCAGTGTAATTAGGTCTGACCTGAATAAACACACACACATCTCTAAATAAGCGTATGCTTAGACAAAACAATGATAAAGCAAGAAAAGTTGAACACAAATACATATATTTTGTTTTGATGCAACAGTCAAAGCATATCACATGACCCATGCATGATCCATTTAGGCTAGTTGATGGAATAACTGACACGACAACTTGAGTTGGGAGAAACAACGGGCCACAGCTTTATTTTGAAACAATGTAAACAACAACCGTAACTTATTTAAATGACTAATTTAGTCCTTTCCTTCCGGGGGAGGAGCCCGGCCACGAACAGTGACCTCACGCTTTGAGCCCTGCTCAAAGCCCCAATGCTTATCTTTAAGCACGCCCTGTGAGGTGGGGCCATCGCCCCCTTAGGCCAGTGGGCCGGGCAACTCACCTCCCGCCGCACAGACATAAATTAACAATACACAACATACAATAGCCACTTCTCCGAATTCTTTAACCAAAAAATATATATTAATTTCAATATTTCTTATTTATATTATATATGTTATATATACTTTTTTTTTTTTTTTAAAGAATAAACCATAACATCTGTTAACAACAAAATACAGGGTGGGTGGGTGGGATTCCAGTCGGGAGACCGCGCTGCTGTGTTCAATGGCGCGAAACGGGCTTCCGACATGCCCCCCAAAGCTCCTGATTGGCTAATAGCCTCACAGGCTCCGCTGGGTCACGTGACGCTACAGGCTGACCCAGGGAGCCTGTACAGCCTCCGCGTCGTTCATGACCCATGCATGATCCATTTAGGCTAGTTGATGGAATAACTGACACGACAACTTGAGTTGGGAGAAACAACGGGCCACAGCTTTATTTTGAAACAATGTAAACAACAACCGTAACTTATTTAAATGACTAATTTAGTCCTTTCCTTCCGGGGGAGGAGCCCGGCCACGAACAGTGACCTCACGCTTTGAGCCCTGCCCAAAGCCCCAATGCTTATCTTTAAGCACGCCCTGTGAGGTGGGGCCATCGCCCCCTTAGGCCAGTGGGCCGGGCAACTCACCTCCCGCCACGGAGCATGCGAGGGACGCCTCCCGAGGCTGCGATCCCCCCCTGCTAGACATTAAAGCCAAGGCCCGCAAAACACTCTCCCTAAACTCCAACATCATCAACTCATACCCTATTTCCGTAAGATGAACCTTATCCTTTGCGAAAAAATCATCTGCGCCGACCGGTTCGAAATCTTTATACCGGATGGCAGTGAAACCTTGTTTTCTAACAAAGCTCACAATCTGCTGGTTAATCTTCTGTCTAGTCTTATCTAAGCATACTGGGTCGCGCGCATTACGCCATGATCTTCTCTTAATCATCTCAGACCAGATAAGGAACGTGCCAGGGAACTTCTTCACCCATTTCTCGATGTCTCGTCTCATCACCTTTAGCATTCGTCTCATGGGAACTGTCCCCAAATCGTTCCCGCCGGCATGAAGAATCATAACACTGGGCTGACCGTAACGCTGCGCGTACGTTTCCAAGAGACCGTCGAGCTGCGCCCATCGCAGACCCCGAATGCCACACCACCTTACGCGTAAGTCCGTAACAGGAAAGCCCAGTTGTGCCTTTTCTTCGGTAACTGCGGCTAACCTATGGGCCCAGTACACGTATGAATGGCCCACAATCCATAGTTGCTTCTGTTCCCCTGAAAGTAGAAAGCAACACCATTAAACCACTGCATTTGGCCGTACATAGGAACGAAAACGGAGTCCCACCTCCCGATGCGCTTTACTGTCGCGTCGGGCAACCCCAACCTAGCCGCTTCAGTGGCAGCTCCAATCCGAAAGGAGTGTGTCCCGAAGTCAGACTGCTTGAAACCGAGCCGATGCAGTGCGCTTTTTAAAACTCTTTTAAATTGATACGTAGACAGTGCCGTTCCATCGGCGTGTACCAGCAGCGAACACCGTCCCACCTGTCGCTGCTTAAGGTACTCCATTACACATGCATATGGGCAACACTCCGTGCCAACCTGATGCAGAACCACTTCTCTTCCTTTACCCACTTGGTCGGTCTTTGACCTCTGCAACCACAATACCACCGTACCTTCCCTGAGGCAGGTATCCACCAATTGCAGACCCCCCGAACCGTGTCTACTGTTCGCGACTAACTCCCCTATCCTAAACGCTCCGAAGAACGCCAGGGAAAAAGCCGTTCGGAAAAGTAGAGATTCAAAGGGGTCCCTGCAAACCACCACCAACTACTGAGCCAATCTCAGCAACAGCGCAAATGTTATTGGCCGCCTACTATCTGGCCTTTGCGCACCGCTGAACATTCCGCGCACCACCTTGCGCACTAGAAACTCCTTTGTAAGGTCCCTCTGCCCAGCAAGCTTAAACATAAAAGCAAGCGCCGTGACCTGTCTCCCTACTACGGGTTTTGATTCGCCTTGCTCGGCGCACCGCAGCAGGTACCAAAGCAGGATCCCTACGCTCTTGTCCTCCGTCGTGGCACCACCTGCCAGTGCCACTAGACTATCCCATTTTGCCCACACGCGTCTATAAGCGTTCCACGTCGCTGGGGCAACAGACTGTCTCACGAGTCTCGTTACCTGACAGCTCCAATCTCCCAGAGCTCCTCGGGGATGTGCTCCCCCAGGGCGTTCGCACGAGGAGCCAGCTCCCTGAAGCGATCCTCCTGAAACCGAGAGAGGGCGTAAGCAATTCCGTTGTCCACATTTGTCACGTGTCTTGCTTGAAACCATATGTTCAAGCGAAGGCAACATAGCACAAGATGCCTGAGCAATCTAATCACTGGTACGGATGCCGCCGTGATGTTGTTCACGGCTTCAACCAACCCCTTATTACCCGAATGGAAAATGACTCGCCTGTCCCTGAAACAAGGACCCCATAAGTGCACTGCTACCACCATAGGAAACAGCTCCAGGAATGTAGGGTTCAGCAGTAAACCTGCCTCTTCCCATTCCTCCGGCCATGCCGCAGCGCACCATCTCCCTTGGAGATACGCCCCACAACCGATCGGTCCAGAACCATCGGTGTGAAGATCTAGCTCTGCGCTGGTGGTGCCCTCCTTTTGAAGGACCACCCGCCCGTTAAAATCTGCAAGGAACATCGCCCATACCCTTGCATCGTCACGCATGGCCCTAGAGACTGTTACGAAATGATGCGGCTTCGCAATCCCTACCGTAGCCAGCGACATCCGTCTACAGAATATCCGCCCCATGGGGATAATTCTGCATGCGAAATTCAACTTCCCCAATATTGATTGCAGCCGCCGCAGGGTCACCCTCCGTGCGCCCCGTAGCGCCGTAATCTCGGCTTGCATGTCCTCCACCTTCTCTAAGGGAAGACTGCACTCCATTTTGCAGGAGTCGATCCGAATCCCTAGAAAAGTCAATTGTTCCATAGGGCCCTCCGTCTTGTCATGGGCCAGTGGTACCCCGAATTCTGTACAGATTTCGGTGAACACCTCCAGCATGAAACGGCAAGCGTCGTTTCTCGCTGGGCCAACAAAAAGGAAGTCATCCAGGTAATGGGTAACACTCTTGTACCCCGCCTCGATGCTCACAACCCATTGTAAAAATTTGCTGAAGGCCTCGAAGTAAGCACAGGATATCGAGCATCCCATGGGTAAACATAAGTCGACGAAGTAACTTCTGTCTACGAAGCACCCCAGCAACCGATGGCTTGACGGGTGTACGGGGAGCAATCTGAATGCTGCCTCAATGTCCACTTTCGCCATAAGGGCCCCCTGGCCCTCCCTCCTCACCAGGTCGACCGCCCGGTCAAATGACTCGTAAGACACAGTAGCCTGGTCTTTTGATATGCCATCGTTTACCGAACGACCTCTGGGGTAGGAGAGATGCTGGATCAATCTAAATTTACCCTTCTCCTTCTTGGGGACCACCCCAAGTGGAGACACGACTAATCCCTGGATGGGCGGGGCCGCAAATGGCCCAGCCATCCTCCCCAATTTTACCTCATTAAGCACCTTAGCTTTAGCTACCCCTGGGAAATCCCTAGCCGACTTCAGGTTTGGGACAAGAAAACCTTGAATGTCGACCCCGCATGGAATCCGGAATCCTTCTCGGAACCCGTCCTCCAACAGGCGCGCCGCTTCGGCGGTGCCTGCCAATTTACCGTAGCGCTTTAGCCATGGCAGCATGGCGGGGAGGCGTATGGGCGTCCTGCCCCTTTGCGGGAGGTTCGCCCCTGCCTCCCTCTTTGGGTCAACCGTATCTAGACAGGGGGTGTTCACCTCCGCAATTTGAGCATGCATGCTTAAACCTGCAGTTAGGTGCCCATCTGCAGACCCCCTCGTTGTACGAAAAACAGGTCTTAAGACCTGCTCCTGAGGCGTGGGTGGGGCCCTTAGCTCCACCGGCCCTGCTCCGAAAGGGTGTCGTGACTCTCATGGGTGTCATGATGTTTAGCCAATACGCCACCGCTTTGTCACTCCACGCCATACTTGGCCTTGAGGCCAAGTATTGCCGGAATTCCTCATCGTACCGCCACCAGGCCGTACCCCCATAAACCTTGTGAGCATTCCGAATTTCGTCTATGTAAACGAACAATCCCGAACTCTGTTCAGGGTGCCGCTCACACAGTACGCAAGCCCAAATAGAAAATGCTTGCAGCCAGGTATCAAACGTCCTGGGTAGCCTAGCAAAGGATTTCCCCTCCCTGGGGCCCCTCTCGGCCAGGTCGGTTTGCCTAGACATAGGGAGAAGGGAAAACAACTCTATAAATTCCCTCCTCCAGATCTTTTCCTTTACATCCTGTGTAAGGTGTGCACCTAAATTATCCAACGAGCATAGGACTATAGGTCTCATGGCTGCGTCGGTAACTCCCACAGTGTTATTCCCAACTGCTGCAATCGCGTTGACTACCGGCTCGGGCGCGCGCAAGCTAGCTAGCGCCTCGCTCGCGCTCGCTGGCGCCACTACCGCTGCTGGCTGGGACCATGCACCCTTTGCTAGTCCCCCTATCCACGCTCCCATTTCGCGCTCGCTAACTGCAATGTTATGCGCAGCTAATAGAGTCCTTAATGACCCAATAAAACCACCCTTGTCTGCTGCGCAGCTCAATTCTGAGCGCTCACCTGCTTCTGGAAGCTTTGGAGTAGATACGGCCAACGGAGTATCCCCGCGTCTCCCTTTGCTAGCCCCCCTATCCAAGCTCCCATTTCGTGTTCGCTAACCGCAATGTTATGCGCAGCTAATAGAGTCTTTAATGACCCAATAAAACCAGCCTAGCAAAGGATTTTCCCTCCCTGGGGCCCTTCTCAGCCAGGTCTGTTTGCCTAGACATAGGGAGAAGGGAAAACAACTCTATAAATTCCCTCCTCCAGATCTTTTCCTTTACATCCTGTGGAAGGTGTGCACCTAAATTATCCAACGAGCAGAGGACTATAGGCCTCATGGCTGCGTCGGTAACCCCCACAGTGCTATTCCCAACTGCTGCTATTGCGCTGCCTACCGGCTCGGGCGCGCGCAAGCTAGCTAGCACCTCGCTCGCGCTCGCTGGCGCCACTACCGCTGCTGGCTGGGACCATGCACCCTTTGCTAGTCCCCCTATCCACGCTCCCATTTCGCGCTCGCTAACTGCAATGTTATGCGCAGCTAATAGAGTCCTTAATGACCCAATAAAACCACCCTTGTCTGCTGCGCAGCTCAATTCTGAGCGCTCACCTGCTTCTGGAAGCTTTGGAGTAGATACGGCCAACGGAGTATCCCCGCGTCTCTCCTGACGCTCCGGGGACTCTGACCGTCTGGCCCTCCGCGGGCTCCTCCTCTCAGATCCAGTGCAAGCACAGCTGCACCGACAAGATCTTCTGCTTCTTGACCTGGATCTCCTTCTGGATCTGTGGGTACAAGAAGAACAGTCACTAGCTCTCCGCGACCTGCATGCCCGCGCCCATACCGCCCTTTCCTCGTCTGAGGAAGGGTCCTGGTCAGCTAAGCTTGCGCGGCTGGAGTAGGCTAGCAGTGCCTCCGCCGCCCCCTGTAGGGGTTCCCCTGAGACTTCCTCGGGCGTTGGAATATCCAGCTGTTGGTCAGTCTTAGACCCTTTGCGCTGTGGCCTAACCGTATCGCCCTCAGTCTCTACTCTGCTACGCCTTAGCGGTGTGTGCGTAAATAGCAGCGGACTGTACCTGCTCGTAGCCTTCTTAGCTCGAGTGGGGCGTCCTAGCCTCGCCACTGCCGCTGTCACAGGCATGTCATCAATCATGACCATGCTGTCTTGGCTATTCATCTCTCTGATCACCCCGTCTCTTCTTTCTCTCGTCGTCGCCATGCTCCTCTCACTGCCAGTTGGGCGTCCCTGTAAAGTACCAGAAGCACTGTTAATGAGGGAAACCCCAGGGACCGTCTGCTTGGCACCGTGAGGGCCTGTAGGAGCCTTTTTAGGACTCCCGGCTTTTCTCTTACCCCCTGCACCCCCCTTACGGGGTGTTAGAGGGGTGTTTCGCGACCTTTGTCGCGGCCTAGGACCTTTAGGCAAGTTGGCAGGTGGTGGCCGGAGTGCTAGGCCCTCACCCCCACCACCCGTGATCCTGGCGCTCGCCTGCCTGGGGGGTCCCGGCCGCCCTGACCTGTAACCCCTCCATCTCTAGTGTCTCTGCTACCCGATGGACGTGGGTCTGGCAGCCCTACAGTGGTGGGATGGGAAAAAATTTCCCTGGAGGCATCAGAATTGGCTAGGACACCAGCCACCGCAGGCTGTTCCTGTACAATGTGCTGAGCTCCAAGCGCAGAAGGCATGGGAGGTCCCAGCCTGTCCTGCACCCACCTGACCCCTTGGCTTAAGGCACGGGTCCTAACCTCAGCCAGTAAGGCCTCTAAGCCTTCTGGATCCATATTAAATACCAACAGGGGGGACAAACAGGGGGAACAACAAGCAGAAACACAGGCACACACAGACACAGGAACACACACAGACACAGCACACTCACAGTGAGACAAGGACACACACACACACAAAACGGAGGAGGAAAAAACACAAAAACGAACAAAGATAGCCTCAACAGTTATATCCCCTTATGTGCTGGTAAGCTGGGGTGAAATCTCCGTAATTAAACCTTCCTACTTTTAGTTTTGGCTGCAGGACCTCAGACCTCCGTCCATTCCAGTCGGGAGACCGCGCTGCTGTGTTCAATGGCGCGAAACGGGCTTCCGACACGCCCCCCGACGCTCCTGATTGGCTAATAGCCTCACAGGCTCCGCTGGGTCACGTGACGCTACAGGCTGACCCAGGGAGCCTGTGCAGCCTCCGCGTCGTTCAAACCTTTTCATAAGCTGAGATGGTCACAGACTCTAAAAATATAAATTATTATTATTATCTTTATTTATATCGCGCCAACATATTCCGTATCGCTGTACAGGGGGTTAGTACATGGCAAAAAACAAAGTTAACACCTTAAAGAATGGAGGGCCTTGTTTTTGAGCATATAATCAAATGTACATAGTGCTTGTTTCCAAGACACGGACACACAATTGAAAACTCGCAAATTTACAATCTAAGGGATTAAATTATACAATAGTCTCACAGACAGCTATTGAAATTATAACACAGCATTACACAATACTCAGAGCTATATAAATGATATCATAGGATTACACAGAACACAGAGCTCATAGATAGAACACAATAACACTGCTTTACATATTCAGTAAAGGAAGGAAATTACACTAAAGGAAAGGAAAGTGTCTGAGATCATATGACTTCCCATAGTAGGGCAGACTTCATGTGATAACTGAGCGTGTCTGCACAATCCCCCCCCCCAAAAAAGAAACAATGTATAAAATATGCTAATAATCCCAGTGAATTTCTGGGGGTGTCAACATTGAGAGAAAATCAGCAAACTTCAGGCTAACGGTTTAACTATTTACTTTGGAATTTTTTCAGACACTATAAATTCTCCTCTATCAGATGCATTAATAACCCAGCTCACTTTCATATACCTTTAAAAATCCATTAGTGCCAATAAGAACCATTTTCTTTCTTTAAGGTGGTATCTTTGGTTCTTTACAGTAAGGGTGGTTAATCTGTGGAATTCTTTACCAAGGGAGATTGTGACAACACGTCTAGGGTTTGCTGTTTCTCCTGTTCAGTGTAGAATTGCCTGGTATTTTGGGGCTGGGTCACTCTTCTAAGTGAGACCAGACTGATATACTTCAAGATATTTCTCCCTGTGAAGGGCACAAGTGAGCTAAAAGAGGGTGCTCTCTGAGTAGGTAACCAGACCTGTAGGTCAAACCTACTTCAGGTATTGTCCGCTCTTAGATTGAGCACCTCTAATTTTGTTGTTGTCCCTCTCTAATTAACCAGGATAACCATTTTATGTAAAAACCCTTTTTATTAAAAAATATATCCAGTCCTTTTTTAAAGTTATCTATCGAATCCGCTGTCACCCCCTCCTTTGGTAGAGGATTCCACAGATTAACCAACCTTACTGTAAAGAACCATTTTCTTTCTTTAAGGTGGAATCTTTTTACTTCTAACCTCAAAGGATGTCCTCTTGTCAGTTTAAAACCTCTTGGCACAAAAAGCTCCCTTGACAAATCTTTATACTGACCCTGGATGTATTTATATAAGGTAATCATATCTCCTCTTAGACGCCTTTTTTCTAGTGAAAATAAGTTTAATTTGGTTAGTCTTTCTTCATAACTTAGCCCCACTATTCCCCTTACTAGTTTTGTTGCCCTTCTCTGTACTCTTTGCTACTCTAAAATGTCTTTTTTATGAAGTGCTGCCCAAATTTGTACTTCATATTCCAAATTAGGGTGTACTAGGGATTTGTATAGTGGCAGAATCATATTTGCTTCCCTTATTCCTATACCCTTCTTCATACATGCTAATATTTTACTTGCCTTGGCAGCTTCTGCTTGGCTTTGAGAACTGTTACCTAGGTGGTTGTCCACAAGCACTCCCAAATCCCTTTCAATATCTGATACCCTGAGATTTGCTCCATTAAGATTATAAATTGCATGGCTATTTTTCCTTCTCAAATGCATCATTTTACATTTCCTAAATCAAAATGCTGGACTTGTGTTCAGTGAGTTATATTTGACCCTTACCATACTGATATTAGCATCTAAGAGTAACTAGCAAAATATGTATAATATACAAATAAATGTGGATCCTTATAATAAAATATTGAAGTTTATCGAGTATAACATTAATAACAATAATAAATAGGAAAAATGATATTTGCTCTAGCCCATTCACACTGTTTTCTCCTTCCATGTTATACCTGATAAACATTTCCATTGCCTCGAATGATAAGGGGATAAGAAATTAATTACTTAATCCAGTAAAATGAAAATAAATGTAATCCCATCTGAACTTGAATAAACTAAGAGCAAATATTGAAATATAGCTTGAATAATTGAACAATGAAATTAAATGATATTGGCCCTCATTCAATTGCAATTTGCCCAATTAAATAGGGGTTTAAATAAGCACATAACATATTTTTTTAAAGAAGTTTTTAGTTAGTAAACATCTATCCAAAAGCAAGGTTTTCACTAATTAAAAACTTATTTGAAAAAAATATGTTATGTGCTTATTTAGAGAACTATTCAATTGGCCAAATTGCAATTGAATGAGGGCCATTCTGTTTAGTATCCAACAGGTATTGTTGGTACTTATTGAACAAAAAAAGCCTCACTTTTGATCCCAAATTTCTTCATATAAAGGAGCTTTATTATCCCCTGGCTTGGCTTATATAAAAAAAGTTTTCCAGTATATCGGAAGTTAGGTATCTTAGTAAGTTAAATATAGTTATGGTATTATATTTATATGGATTATTTTGACTTTATTTTATCTGAATATTTAAAAAAATATATATATTTTAATGTTATTGTAACATTAAACTCAAATGCATATATCAGTTTCTTTGCACATTTGTGACCTAACACAGCTCCACTGTGGGCTAGCATGACTTATGTATGGAAACAGGAATTTAGTGGGTGGGGGATAAAACCAACAGCTTGCCAGATTGGGTTCTTCTAAATGTTTTTAAAGATTTTAAAATATGGTTAATCTGAATGACTCTTCAGTAATTCCTAATTCATGTAATTCATTACTAAGAGCATTTTGAAATTTGTATATATACTGTAATTTCAGTGTTTAATCTACACATTCAATATAATTTATATCTCAATATATTTTTAAATTAAGATTTTGCATTCATATTCTACATAGTTGTATTTACCATTGCCTAAATCAGTGGTTCCCAAACCAGTCCCCAAGGACCACCAACAGGCCAGTATTTGTGGAGTTCCCTGCCTATGTGCTGGTATGGTAACTAACAATTTAAGCATTTTGTGCTTAAGCAAGGATATCTACTAAACATGACCTGTTGGGGGTCCCTGAGGACCAGTTTGGCATCGCTGGTCTAAATCACAAATACCTGGATAGATTTATTTTATTTATAAAAATAATATTAATTGATGTCAATGAATATATATTTTAGATCATTTTTTTTAGAGCAGTATACATCACCTAGTTCAATTTAATTAAAATGTAATATATTTTATAAATTCAATTCTAAAATCAGTTTAATAAGGCATAATTAAAAAACAATATATATATATATATATATATATAAAATAAATTTCTAAAGCTCATACACTATATTCATTGAAAAATTAATACAGAAAAACTCCTTAATAAATTATTACCAATATAAATTTATATATATCATGGTCTATATATAGAAGCATCACAAAGCTTTTGAGAAAGCTGGGTATAACCAGCGAAACTGGTCAGGCGGGCATAACTATCTTGCAAAGGAGACAGATAAGTATTCCTAAGGGATTTTTGATTGTTTTTGTCCTCACATGATTGATAGGTCCCGTTTTGGGGTCCTTGTCTATATATAAAAAGTGGATGAGGATATTGACTGCCTTTAATCAAAATAGAGGAGGTATATATTTATTACCTGATATGATAACAACTTTCTTTGTCTCTACTCCTTATTTTAACAGTTTTATCTTGTTTTGAACCCTAGAATTTAACATTGAGTTATGAGGGTTGTTTAAAATCTGTGTTGTAATGCATGGAAATGATATGCATAACTGAAAAACTACATGGGTATATAAATCACAGCACCTGTTTGCACATACAATATAAAGTTAATTACACAAAAACTCCATACTATAGAGAGAATATTATCATATATTTAATAATTAATATGGATTCATTGATCAAGTCACCTAAAATCCCTTTATTACACATTAATTGTACACACAAGTTTAATTATGTATATTATAATACAGCACTTTACATATAGTATTAAAATATTTTATATACATTATACAGTGGTTATACTTAAAAATATTTTTTCTAAACCATTACAAGCAGCACTTTATACTAGAAGCACCTTAAAACACACTACATGTAATCTCTCATTCACTACTCTTTTGTCTTTTAGTATGAATATTTGAATTTTATATTCTATATATAGACCACGACATATATACATTTATATTGGTAATAATTTATTAAGGAATGTTTCTGTATTAATGTTTCAATATATATAGTGTATGAGCTTTTTCAAATGTATTATATATATAATTATTTGTTTCTTTATATAGATATAATTCTGGTAAATTTATTTATCTCAATATTTTTCCTTTTTTTTTTTCAATTATGTCTTATTAAATTGATTTTAGAATTTATTGAATAAAATATATTCCATTTTATTACATTGAACTAGGTGATGTATGCTACTCTAAAAAATGTCTAATTAAATCGGGTGTCAAGCACCTAATACAGACAAAACACATTGAATACATATATATACATAAATGAATCTACATGAATGTGTGAATGTGAAATGTATGAAATTGTTTAGATATTTATTTATTCTCTGTTTACTTCATTAAAAGAAAATAAAGTAGTTCCTCTACTTATTCAGTTACATTTTTTTTCAAGGAAACAGCTATGTAATCCATCGGAACTGCTCAGAGATAGAGATAAGTCGTGTGGCCAACAGAATATTTGATGAACTTGTCCAACCATTTCAGGAGATTCAAATAGATGACAATGAATATGCTTGCTTAAAGGCCATTGTATTTTTTGATCCAGGTAAACAACTACATTTGCACAAATGTATGTAAATAAATTAATTGTTGCTTTTAATCTGAACTTCCTAATGTATTTTACATTTCTAATACACATTAGCTGATTACTGTTGGTAGGTAACAAAGCCATTTTAGAATTGTAAACAATATAACTCACAATATAAAAGTAAAATACACTTTAAACCACAATAATTTTATTGCAATCATTTTCCCAGGGATTTAAAACTCTGTCTACACAAGACACTGTCTATACAACATAATTTCACATCTTGTATAAAGCTACAAATCTCACAACTTTTGAGACATTTCACAATTTTAGATAATTCCTATAATTTCTATTGTATATATATATATATATATATATATATATATATATATATATACATATATATAAATATATATATATATATATATATATATATATATATATATATAAATAGTACAATTAATAATACAGTAAAGACTTTTTAACTTGTGCTCTTTCCAGACGCAAAAGGGTTGAGTAATCCAATGAAGATTAAGAATATGCGTTACCAAGTACAGATCAGTTTGGAAGATTACATTAATGACAGACAATATGACTCGAGAGGAAGATTTGGTGAACTTCTGTTACTATTACCCACACTCCAGAGTATTACTTGGCAAATGATAGAACAAGTTCAATTTGTGAAGTTGTTTGGCATGGTAAAGATTGACAATCTTCTTCAGGAGATGTTACTTGGAGGTGAGATTTCCATTTGCGCAGAAAAGATTAAACTATATATGTTAACATAATATATTTCTGAAATGACATGTCTTTTATTTAGTCTTTTTTATCTTTTTATTATTATTATACTTTATTTGTAATATGCCAACATATTTTGTTGCGCTATACAGGGGTTATGTATAAGGCAAAAACAATTTTAACACTTTGCAAAAGAATGGAGGGCCCTGTCTTTGAGCTTAAAATCAAATGTAACTGTGGTTTCTCTAACGCACCTTACAATATTAAAAACTCGCAAACTTTCAATTTAAATATAGATTGTTTTAACCTTTGTTTACATTATAAAGGTGTCTTCCAAGCATACATGTGTGCAACTAAAGAATGGCTGGTGGGAAAAAAATATAAGAAGAACAAAAATACTATATTATTCCTGACAAATAATATTATAAAACTGAATTCATTGTATTATCTACAACTAGCAGATTACTCTCTTGGACTCCAAATCACACATCCGTATTATCTACACCTCTGTTACCTATTAGTACATCACTGCCTCTCAGCCATAGTGATTTTACATATAAAACAATAAGCTAAAAACAATTGTATGAACATTTAAAGACTTCTAAGATATGTAGGTGGCCCTTCAAGTAAATTAGGTTGCCTTCCAAGACATACAGTGTATTGCATTATGCAATAGACCGCTGTTCTTTCAAGTCAAGTTAGCATGCTTCACAAATTACTGGTGATTGCTCAAGTAAAAAAGGTACAATATATTATTTGTTTTATCACTGTAAAAATGCGACACGGTTTATATTCAAATAATTAACGTGTGTGTTTTAATACCCCAAATAATCTTTCGTCTTATGTAGGCAATGACATTTAAAAGAGACCAGTAAACTGTACAGAAGAGGAGTAGCAAAGCCCTTAATACTGCATAAACAATACATAGACCTTGTATATTCAGTATAGGACTTTAGACCTTGTACTTTAGATTGTAAGTTTGCAAGTTTTCAATCTTGTAAGGTGCTTTGGGGAAAAGCACTTTCTACTTAAGATTCTAATCTCAGACAGGGCCCTCCATTCTTTTGCAATCTGTTAATATTGTTTTGCCTTGTACTTAACCGTATAGCACTATGGAATATGTTGGTGTGTTACAAAGAAAAGATAATAATAATAATAATAATAATAATAATAATAATAAAAAAAAAAAAAACTATTCATACTCTGCAGCCTATAAAAGTCATAAAGAGAAGATGGCACCTAGGGCCTCATTCATTTGCTATTTGGCTAATTGAATAGTTCTCTATATAAGCACATAGCATATTTTTTACAGAAGTTTCCAGTTAGTGAACTTCTATCCAAGAGCAATGTCTTCACTAACTAAAAACTTCTGTAAAAAAATATGCTCTGTGCTTATATAGAGTACTATTCAATTGGCCAAATTGCATTTGAATGAGGCCCCTAGTCTGGAAAGTCTAAAGTGTATCAAATCCATATCCAGATTCATCAACCAATTGTTGTACTTAACATGAGTGACATCTAGTGGTGTTCTGTGCAACTACAAATAGATCTGAGTTTTTTTTCATATTTTAAACATTGATGATTCATGTAATAGCTAACTGGGTAGGTTTGGGCTGTAAGCTTTCAAGATTATTAACTCCTTCGTCAAAGCAAGTTCTCATTTTTCGTTAATGAAGGGGTAATAATAACGTTGAAAGCATGCAACCCAAATCTATTCAGTTATCAATTATATATATGATATCCCTATATTTTTTCTGTTGTTCTACAGCTAGCATGGTATTACACCTTAACTGATTTTTATAAAGTTATATTCAAGATCATGTTGATATTATTTGAACATTTAAAAAGCTGATATAGCTAGTACATTGGTATTGAGTCTGATGCAGAATGTTCCTTTTTTTTTATAAATTATTGTTGGAGCCAAAATGAGTATTGATGATTAAATCTACTGAATTTCTATTCCACACTTGGATCAAATTCTCATTACATTTTAGTTTGTTTTTATAACAGACATTTATTAGGAAAAAAATGCTTGAAAACTAAATTTACATTTTCTGAGTCTTCAGTGCTCAATATGATGGAAATTATATGAAACAGGAATGCATATTTTCCCAAATGTTTAATAAAAATGCAAGGTTCTCATATTACATTTTCATAAATTAAGTTATGATTTCCAAAATAAAATAGGCATGAGCAGCATAAAATACTTGTACATAGATTTAGGTTATTAGCTTTTAAACCTTTGATGAATGCTGGGTCTAATGCTTTTTTCTGGAGGACATTATTGTTTTTGAATAAAAATGGCTCTGCCAATCCTAAAAAATAAAATTTTCATCTCACATTCTTTGGAAAAGATTATTTTTGTCAATGTTTCTCAACCTTTCTACTTGGCGACTTTTGCCTATTATTAAAGTGTAGGTGACACCACATATCTATTACTTAAAGTCACCATATGGGCTCTGCACCATCAGGTAGAAGGTAAAAAAATATGGAACATTTTTTTTTTAAATTAATCAAGAATAAACTAAAATATTGTAATTGTAAGTTATTGTATAGTCTCTGAAGCCACCCCACAAGAAATTGCATGGATAATTAAGTGCAGGCGGGTACTGCCACACTAGTTATATTTTCGCTTTGTTGATTACTATACTCATTATGTATTGCACAAGTGGTGCAGTGGTTAAAAGCATTTATTTTAGAGCTCTAGGCTGAGTTTTTTTCTGAAAATATTGGAAATGTCACTGTTTTTTGCACAATCTGCACTCTGAAAATGCAAGGGCAGGTTAGAAGCAGCCTGAAATCACTAACTTCATCCACTGCTAACTCGATTAATTCAGAAGCAATTTTGAAAAGGAAAACACCTCTTCCATATTGTTTTCTAATTGCTATCTGATGGTGAAGAGCACATATGTCCATTATATGGTCATTAATTGACCACTGTAATGGGCTTTCATAATTTTTATGTAGCAAAGATCAGTAAAAAAATTTTCTTTTTTTTGTGCTTTAAAAGATTCTGAAAGTCAATTACTTATTTTTCAAACAGTGAAAATATGTGTAGCTCATTTCTCTACATTTGCCACCAAAAACTATACAGCAGAAAGGCAGCTGTAGATACTTGTGACCCACATTCAGCAACAGTTTGGAAAAAATAGGAGGCGCATAAACAATGGTGGGATAAAGTGTTATAGTAAAAATCAACGTTAACCACTATATATTGAAAAAGTGTTTATATGGGTCTTTACTATTTGTAATTTGGATCAACCAGTCCATGATAATTTTTTATTTTGTGACATCATAAACAGGCTGATCCTAGTTATCATGAATGTGTTTTTAGGTCCTATCCCTTTCTGGGTGAGCCAAAGTTTAATTAACAACTCAAACCTTTTCAAAATGTATCTGATATCAGCCTGGTTCTGTAAGATGCAATATGATGATGATGATTATTATTAAAATCATTAAAATATTTTTTTTCCAATAAATAACCCATGAAAACGTACACCATTTTGCTTTCCACAACCCTAATATACCAGTCGTAATTTATATATATTTTCATACACCACCATTACATTTATTTTATTGCCTTAAAAGACAAATAATAATTGCACAAAAAGACAGTTTATTTATACAATACGTATTTAATATAATTTTCCATGTTAACTTATATTTTTCACAGGTACGTCCACTGATAACAGTCATATTCACCATCCTGTACATCCTCACTTAGCTCAAGACCCTCTTTTGGGGCAGACTCTGCTGATAAGTTCAATAAGTTCCATGTCTGTCCCACTACATTCAGATCATATTTGTGAGTATAAAACTAGTAACTTGCCCGTCATAAACGGTATAACGGTATTGTAAAATTGTTTGTGAGTGTCTCTCTCTATGCCCTCTGTATCTCTTTGTCCTCTGTTCTGCCCTCTCCCCCTCTGTCCTCTCTCTGTGCCCTCTCTCTCTCTCTCCATGCCCCCTCTCAGTGCCCTCTGTCTCTCTATGTGCCCTCTCTCTTTGACCTCTGTCTCTCTTTGTGCTCTCTGTCTCTGCCCCCTCTCTGTGAATGCCCTCTCTCTGCCCCCTGTGCCCTCTGTCTTTCTCTGTGCCCTCTCTCCGTGCTCTCTGTCTCTCGGTGTGCCCTCTGTCTCTCTTTTTGCTCTCTGTCTCTGCCCCCCCTCTCTCTGGATGCCTTCTCTCTGTGCCCTCTGTCTTTCTCTGTGCCCTCTTTCTGTGCCCTCTGTATCTTTGTGTGCCCTCTATCTCTACCTCCTCTCTCTGTGCCCCCTCTCTTTGGGTGTGCCCTCTGTCTCTCTCTGTGCCCTCTGTCTCTATCTGTGCACTCTCAGTGTGTCCTCTGTCTTTCTCTGTGCCCTCTGTCTCTATCTGTGCACTCTGTCTCTGCTCTCTCTGTGCCCTCTCTCTGTACCCTATTTCTCTCTCTGTACCCTCCCTCTGTCTCTCTGTGTGCCCTCCGTGTCTCTCTACGCACTCTGTGCCCTCTGTCTCTCCCTGTGCCCTGTCTCTGCGCTCTCTTCCTTTGCCCTCTTTCTCTCTGTATACCCTTTCTATGTTCCCTCTGTCTCTTTCTTTGTGCTCTCTGTGCTCTCTCTCATTGTGCGCTCTTTGCGCACGTCCCGGTGCCAATGCGCATGCGCATTGCCGGCCCATTATGCAAAATTTTCTGAAATCTGTGATGTGATGCGTGTTCAGTAAGAACTGCGCAGGGGTTACTCACAGATTGTTAAATATTATGCTTTTAAAAGAAACACCTAAAAATATGCATTTAAAAAAAATAACATGGTGAAATGTAATGATGAACATAATATATAAGTTTTACTGTTTATTTTCCATTTAATGCAATGATTAGATAAGATCTTATAACACCATAACATTAGCTTATAATACTTACATGGTGACAGTACTCTTTGACTTAGAAGTCATCATGTACAGTTGCATATACATTGATAATCTTGACATAATGGGGTATATTTATCAAAAGGTGGGAATTGAAAGATGTAGCTAAATAACCCCATTTCTTATGTTTTCTATAGGAGCGATTTATCGAACAAAGTTAAAGTTCTAACGCCATCTAATTCACCTTATTCCAGTTTATTCCCACTTATCCACATTAATTCCCACTTTTAACCTCACCTGATAAATGTTTCTTGATGCTGTTATGGTATTACGAAATATAGACAGATATTTATTTTATATTTTGCAGCAACTCCAGAAACCCCTCTCCCATCACCTCCTCAAGGATCAGGACAGGAACAGTACAAAATATCCACTAACCATGCAACTGTCATCACACATCAGTCAATCCCAAAACAGAAATCTCTGTGAAGCTACTTTCACACAAGTTCAACATATGTTATGATTGGTGAAACTGGACATGAAAAAAGTAATACTGCCTCAGAAGATTTGACTTAAAATATGAAACTCGTAAAAACATTAAAAATAAAGTGTATTAAATATCTGTAACTTTTTATTTTAGATGATATCTCTTATACATAATTGCTTTCTTTTTTATGTTTTTGTCTGTGCAATTCTTTTCATCTACAAAAATATTAGAAGTTTTGTTTGTGTAAAAATAACATAAATTGTCAGGTCTGCATTGAATTTCACTATTGCTGCTGTGCTTAATCATTTATACTCCCATTTAAATACATACAATAAATAATTTATGCTCAATTTATACATATTCTGTATATCGCTACGACAATTCATTATCATTAATATCATATTTGTTTTATGCTTAGATATGATGGAACTGTTTGTGACATTTATGTCAAACTTGTGCAGTCTTCTTTGGAAAAATGATAATAATTATGGCTGTATAAGCTTTTATATGAACAACAGGAGTATATTATCTAACCACCAAACTGAAATACTGTTTTTAATAGTAGTTCAATGGACAGCTGATATTTTTTATAGATGTTTTTAACTTGTCAGAATTTCAGAAAAAAAAACAAGCAACAAAAATTGTGTGTATTTGTTGAGGTCTTGAAATTAAAATCATAAGCATGGCACATTTAGATTTATGATACACAAAATAGGAATTGTTCAGGAAAATAGTTTGGCAAAGATCAACAAAGCTCAAGCAAATTTGAATGCTTAGTAGGCAATCAAATAGAGCATGTGTCAACCTATAAATCGGATACCTATCTAGCTATAAATGAAAGCCCAATGGGCTATGAACTGTTCATTGCCAAATCCAATGATCCACCAAGAAGCAGAGGTCTCCAAGCTAGTAACGACAAAAGGAGCAATAGCGAAGTCTTTTAAATGTCCATATAAATGGGTAACTCCAGAAATGTGGAACTGTGGGAGAAATTATATTAAAAGGGACCAGATACTGGACTAGCTGGACTAAAAAAGTCAAAGCAATAATATAATATATCCTACAAAATATATACCGTATATACTTGAATATAAGCTGAGTTTGCAGCCCTTTCTCTACCCCCCCCCCCCCCCGTGTCTCTCTAACCCCTGTGTCTCTCTAACCCCCCGGTGTCTCTCTACCCCCTGTGTCTCTTTCCCTCCCCCCTCCTCATCCTTAACCCCCCTCCTCCTCATCAACCCCCCTTGATGAGGAGGAGGGGGGTTGAGGGTGAGGAGGGGGTTGAGGAGGAGGAGGAGGGAGGTTGAGGAGGGGGGTTGAGGTTGGGGGGTTGAGGAGGGGGATGAGGATGGGGGGGTGAGGATGGGGATGAGGATGGGGGGATGAGGATGGGGATGGGGGGGTTGAGGAGGTTGAGGGGGGTGAGGAGGGGGTTGACAAGCAGGAGGGAGGTTGAGGAGGGGGTTGAGGAGGAGGAGGGAGGTTGAGGAGGGGGGTTGAGGTTGAGGGGGGTGAGGAGGGGGATGAGGATTGGGAGGTTGAGGATCGGGGTTGAGGATGGGGGGTTGATGAGGAGGGGGGGTGAGGAGGGGTTGATGTTGAGGAGGGGGGTTGATGTTGAGGGGGGGTGAGGAGGGGTTGATGTTGAGGAGGGGTGAGGAGGGGTTGATGTTGAGGAGGGGGGGTGAGGAGGGGGTTGAGGATGGGGGGATGGGGGGTTGAGGGGGGTGGATGAGGATGGGGGGTTGAGGGGGGAGGATGAGGATGGGGGGTTGAGGAGGGGGTTGAGGATGAGGAGGGAGGTTGAGGATGAGGGGGAGGTTGAGGATGAGGAGGGGGGTTGAGGATGAGGAGGGGGTTGAGGATGGGGGGGTTGAGGATGAGGGGGTTGAGGATGAGGGGGGTGATTGAGGAGGGAGGTTGAGGATGAGGAGGGGGGTTGAGGAGGGTGATAAGGGAGGGGGGGAAGAGACACAGGGAAGGGAGAGGGGAGAAGAGACACAGGAGAGAAAGGGGGGACACAGGGAGCAGCACATTTCCCACCCTCGGCTTATACTCGAGTCACTAATTTTACATAGTATTTTGTGGAAAAATAGGTGCCTCGGCTTATACTCGGGTCGACTTATACTTGAGTATATACGGTAAGTAGTTAGGTGATGTATTTCAGGAAATGTAAGTAAATAAGAGGACCAGCTGATGATGGTGCCTAAGATATGAGGAGAACTAAAGAGAGATAAAAAAAGGTTGAGGTTGAGACTATCTGGAAATATAGTACAGGGGATATATCACAAGTCAGTTATGAATGAGCATGGTGCAGCATGAAATCCAAATCTTTGTTTTTTTACAGACTAAACAATTATTTTTTGTTTGGGAAAAAGCATGCTTTATTAGCTTTATCAGATAATTGAAAATGAATGCTGTTGTAAAACTATATGTAAGATTTTAATAAGTGACCTTACATAGTACACAATAAACATTTACAGTCTTATTAAATTGTGATTTGGTAAATTTAAAAGGGCTCTATATAAGCACACAGCATATTTTTTTTACAGAAGTTTTTAGTTAGTGAACTTCTATCCAAAAGCAAGGTCTTAACTAACTAATAACTTCTGTAAAAAAAATATGCTGTGTGCTTAAATAGAGCCCTTTTAAATTTACTGAATCACAATTTAATATGGCTGTTAATGCCATGCAGAAATAAAAAAAGTTCACAAATAAATAAGTATAATTATAATTTGTTGTTGTTAAAGATGTTAATGTTAGATTATCTATAACATGAAATAACTTCATCTCAAGCAATTAAAGGTATATCTAAGTTTCCCTGTTTTTACACATGCTGCTTATATCAAAAACACACATTGCACTGATTCATACTATACACATACAGATTTATCTAAAATTAAAATTTGTTTTTCACACGCCCAGAGCTGCTTACATAAGAACCGTCAATCTCTCGATAGAAACACTGCATTTGGGTATGGATTTTAACACTTTACTAAGCTTCAAGCCAGCAGCAGCTCCATGCAGAAATCTACAAAGTAGTGTCTGACACCTCCTTACTTCCTGTGCCCGAGTGAAAACAAAACGAGCGTCCCATGATTATTTGGTGCACAAATTGGCTTCACAGATTGACAGATTGATACAAATGTGTTAGCTGGCTGTGATTGACAAAAAAATACATTTATGCTAATTTTAGCAGGAATATCAAGGGGTGTTAACTCTCAAAAGAAACTGCTTGAAAACTCGAGAGATTTAGCAAACATCAGTGCGAGTTTGTTAATGTTTTTTTATTTTATGCAAAAAATATTTTTGTACACTACTGGTTCTCCTCTATCAGATGCATTCATAATCCAGGAAATTTACATATGCCTTTAAGTATTGCTCACAGTTTGTTTTGAGGATGGGTGATAACCTATAAAATCATTCCCACTTGGAAAAAAATAATAGTCCCAGAGAGATTTAAGTGTTACAATCATAGCAATATTTGCTCTTGTGGTTTATCACCTCTCACTGAGAGAGACAATTAATCAAGTGAGATTCAGTCATTATGAAAGAGGGAGGGCCTTTTATGCAATGTATACATTGTATAAAAGACTGTTTTTTTTCTAACATGCTTAATTCGTATTCTTTGACATAATGCCTCAGTTATATTTATTTATATATGTACTTTTCATTTCTGGATAAATGTGATTTTTGTTGTTTCACTATTTAAAAATTACCACTGTGATTTTACCTATATATTATCTGTTGTTTTTAAGGATTGTTTTTTCTAAAAACTGCATTGGAGTATATACATGAAAAGTTATTATTTATCTCACATAAAAAAAAAAGAATGTAACATTTTATGTTATTTTAAGAAAACTGCCTGTTATTTAGATTTTATTAACAAAATGACAAGTGTATCAAATGTATTAGAAATTGATTAATTTAGTTAATTTAAAGATACACTGCAACCTTTAAAGAATAGACATATTTTATATAATTTTTAAAACTCAATTTTAGTGTATTTTAATGTAGTCATTTATGGCAATTTAACTTTTAATAAAACAATTGTTATTTTAATGCTATGTTAAACGAGTTATGCCTTCTTGGTTTGAATAACAAAGCTCCTCACTGATTGATTGAATTATCTCTCTTCCTTATAAAGCATGCTGTGATTTGTAGTCTCAACTACACAGAAAACAACAACATTCATAATTCTACCTGCATGGCTCTCAGGGCAGTGTTCTAGAGAGTTCACAGAGCTGAGATTTGCCAAGTGACCAATTAAATACCAAATAAGGTAATAACACATATCTCACAGTGCAAGACACAGAGCAGTTATATTTTTGAAAAGCAGAGCTGTGCAGCAGAGTCTGAATAGTGAGATCTTCCACTATAGTGCAAAAATACATATTTATAATGTGTCTGCCTTTCTCTAACTTTGGTTTCCTGTTTGGCTTGTTATGTTTAATATTAGAAGCATGTAGTTCCCTGGTGGTCCAGTGGTTAGGATTTGGTGCTTTCAATGCTGTGACCTGGGTTCGATTCCAGTTCACACCATCCAGAAGCCATGCAGGGCCTGGTCAGTACTTGGATGGGAGACACCTAGGAATACCAGGAGCTGCATGCTGTGGCCCACTGGAGAGGGAACTGACAACCCCATCCAGTATATCTGCCATGATTACCAAGTGGATCAGCATAGTGTGTTACGGTCCATGAGGTCACGGAGTGTCGGATGTGATTGAACGACGCAAAACGCGCTTCATAAAGGCATAGTGACATAATAAGGATGTCTCATATCAATGTTATTTTTACTGTAGTCCAAATTTTGATTACCAGAACATAACCCTTAATATTTCAAAAATATGGTAAATTCTACAGATACTACAAAGCTACTAGATACTGACTGTCTAGCTTCTGTAAAATCTTCCTGGCTGCTAAGTTTTGGATATTTTGTCCACACCTGTATAAATAGATAAATAGATATAGAAATAAATATACAGTGGTACCTCAGTTCCCGTCTGCTCTGGTTTTTGTCATTTTCGGTACTTGATACGTCTCACAGGGGGAACAGTTGCTTGGAACTTGATGCTTGCTTGGTACTCGCGTGGGACTGATCAATTGCTCGAAACTTGGCGCTTGCTCAAAGTTGACGAGTTTGAGACACCCTGCCTTCTGTCCCTGCCTGTAAGAGCCCAAGTACAGCCTGTGTCTGTAAGAGCCAATGTGCATCCTGTGCCTTTAAGAGCCAATGGACAGCCTGTGCTCACAGGAGCCAAAGTGTAGTCTGAGCCTATAAGAACCAAAATTCCAAGCAATAACCTCTCTTCTCCTTCTGTATATCGCCACCATCCCACTGGGCCTTCAAGCCCTGTCAGTACAGTTAAAGTGAAGTTAAATTCTATGCTATTTGATTTATTGATTTTTATTTATGTCTGTTTAGTTTTAAGGTTTTGTATCCAAAAACAAGACCATCAGTTCAAAATAAAATGTGAAAAATCTGTGGTCCAGAATGGATTATTTCAACTTGCATTGATTCCTATTGAAAATACTTGCTAGGAACTCAACCTGCCATTTGGAACAGATTAAGGACGAGAACCAAGGTACCACTGTATATAAATAATTTTTTTTAGCACAGAATCACAAATACAATGTTTTCACTACACCTTTGTGAGGCTTGAAGAGGAACATAATAATATACACAAACAAGCACTATAACTTACATAAACATATTTTATGACATATACATAGTTTGTCAACACTTTCCTGGGCTACTTAATGCAAAGTGTAAAATTACATAGGTGTGAATGGCGGGTGGGAGGGGTGAACCTGAGGAGCTTTTGCCTAAGGATGCTTCAGGTGTAAATCCAGCCCTATGTGCATATATACACATTTTAATTTCTTATGATATTAAAATCATAGACATGAATAAAATTAATATAATGAATAAAATGTGTAAATACTTTATGGTACTATCAAGGAAACAACACAACTGTTAAAAACATATGACACCAATTCTAAAGGGGAAGAATTGCTCCTTCAGCTCCAAATATTGGGATAAAGGATAGTGTGTCATGTCCAACTTCCACATACTTTATATAGGTCCTAGCGACTTGCCCATCAAAAATTAGGGCAATAAAATTTGAAGCCTGGCAATGCTATTTGCCACACAATGCAACCCTCTCCTCCCTCTACTTTACAGGCCTTGCAATGAGCGCCTTCGCCACTCATTGCAGGCCTCGGCCCACCCGCAACTTTTTTGACCAGCAATGAGCGTCTTTGGCCCTCATTGCGAGTCCCGCAATGAGCGGCTTCACCTCTCATTGAAGGCGTTGGCCAATCCGCAACTTTTGGGCATCGCGATGAGCGCCCCCTCTCTCCCTCCCGTTTCTCTTTTCCCCCTCTCCCTCCCCTGTTTTTTTTTTCTCTTATCTCCCTCCACTGTGTCTCTTTTCCCCCTCTCTCATCCCTGTGTCTCTTCCCCCCCACTCCCTCCCCTGTGTCTTTCTCCCTCCTCTGGGCTCCTGATTTTTTCAAAGCCTGTAACTCGTAAGCCATTTGGAGCCTCTCCCCCTCTACGCTACGGGCCTTTGGTGCTCATCGTGAGACCAGCAATGAGTAACTTTGGCGCTCATTCTAGCCCCATCAAGCCAGTTACGTAAGGCCCTTGCGATGAGCGTTTTCGGAGCTCATCGCGAGACCCGCAATGAGCGCCTTCGGCGCTCTTAGCATCCCTTTCATGCCCAGGGCCTGACTGGACTGTTTTGGACTATGGCTTGGGCCTGGACTGGGAATACGTTATCCTGTTTATGGTTAAAGTTATATATTTTGTATTGCATATGGTTAAATTATGATTACTCTGTTATACTGTATGTATCTTGGTTAATGCTCTGCAGAACATATGTATTATGTTTCATATTATACAAATTTATAAAGTAAGTTTGACCTTGGTTTTAGAACTTTTGTACTCTATGGTGTTAAGTTCTATGATATTTTCAAGATAGTGATAGTAAGAGAAAACCACTAAAAGAACACCTTTTTAGTGGAATTTATTATATTAGTCACAAACCAAACTTTAAAAACTTAAACTTTATTACTTTATTAAAATCATCTTTGTTAAAAATTGTTTGCTTAAAAAACTGAATAAAGTAATACTCAGTATGGACGTCACTTCTGGGACTTTATTTAGAATTACATTTTTTATTTTGTTCCTGGAAGTTTTGCTGTGCCACTTTGAATATATTTGTCTCTCGATTTTATCTTGTACTTACTCTGAATTGTTAAAGTGCAACGTGAAAAATTTAATAATATTATGATATTTCCAATATTGGATGTGAATCCTTCAGGTGTTCTGACTCCAAGCTATAACGCAGCTTGTAAAAAGTGCATCAAGTGTTAAATAAATCTGCTTAAAGGGCTCAAAAATTGTGCAACAAAACACTGCGATTGCAATTTAGAGACAAAAATTAACCTCTATACTTAATAAAGTGCTTTAGTGATATTTTGTAACACATTTCTTAAGTCTTTTACAATTGCACACATATCCAGACCATTATTATTATATTGCACCATATACATTTTCAAGCATTATTAAAGAGACTTTGTCACTATTACTCATAATAATCATTATTATAAGATTCTTATAATTTAACTGTGTCTATATATAGATCAGTGTTTATATATAGTTACTTAATTATTATAATTTTTGGTGGGTTATCCCACTTGTTTCTCTGGTATATTGTTAGTAAAATATATGGTTCTTGATTTTCTGTCTCTCACTTTACCTCGTGACTCTGTTTTAAACGCCACTGCATATCACTTAGCTGCGCTCTTGCAAAGGCTTAATATTAGTGTTAGTGCTGCTGTGCATTAGTGAGCTGTGTGCCAACACTTCAATATCACAAGTGGTGCTTTCTATGTAGAGATCCCCCTATTAATATAGTTCCTTGATGTTTGTACCTATAATCTTATATTTCTTTGAGGCAATTAGAGCTAGCATTTTTGGCTTGCTGTTATATAATCTGGCACAGCGTCTGACGCCCGGAAGTGACGTCATGACACTCCAACGTACATTTCTGTGAGATCCTAAGTCTCACTTCATCAGGGGTATCTTTCCTAATTCTAAGGGATTATATGGTGGCCCTGATATCCTGAGGCCATCTTCTGTACCAGAGGTAGTAAAAACTACATGGTCCTGCTGAAGTAGGTTTTGTCAAGCCCCATTAAAGAAGCAGATCTTGACATTGGCAGTGCTGGGACCTCCGTGGAGTACAGAAAGATGGCAATTTATAAAGTGATGTCTGCAACAGAGGGGGAGGAAGCGATTAGGAGATTCCAGAGATGGAAAGCATCCATGCCAGTGGATATTACTACAGAGCAGTTGATGGATCTAAGGACACAGATCATACACAGGGAGTAGAGAGGGGTAAGCAACGGCCCTTTCCCAGCTCCTGTGGATGGGGTGTGTTTATCCCCAGTAGAGACACATAATTGTGTTGGCTGGAAAGGACTATCAAGGAATGGGCCTTCTAAACAAATGGATGGCGTTTCTTGGATTATGGCCAGGTCACGAGCTAATGGAATGGCTGAAGGAATTGGTAGATGAGGAGGTCGCCCTGGAGGAGCAATATGCTTATTGGGTGGGACCTGTGGGGATACCTCATGGAGGGTCTTGTTTTTCATGGAGGATGGAGGAGGCACTTTGGGACATTGTATATGGGGATCCGGATTTTGGCTTGGGGACTGAAAAAAGACAGCTAAGTTTGTTTTACAAGCTCTGTCTGTTGGGGCTTCCTAATCAGTAGTTGGCGGCTTGGAAACACAGGGCCCAAACAGAATTCTGTAGAACTCGTACTGGATGTAACACACACACAATCAGTCTCAGTACTAATTCCGTTTATTGCTACGTCATTGCATAGAATTTATACTTGCAAAAGAAGGCGGATATTAGAGAGATTTTCACAGTTCACGTTAGTCGGTACAAGGACATATAATCAGGTGTTTTCTGTTTCTTAGAACAACTAGAAATGTTTTGTGTTTTAGTAAGGTCGACAAACATCTCAAGGATAGGAACATGATATTATGGTTAGGCTATGTGTCAGCAAAATATGTTAACCCCTTCATCATCAGAATATGTTAACCCCTTCATTCCCCTCTTAGATCACAACGTGATCTTTATTTGGAATGTAAGCAGTGGTGTATATATATGATAGGAAGTGAACTGAGACACTGGAAGGCTATAGACCCTCCAGGGTATCAGTACATGAGATATACCTGTGACCAGGTGGTGTTAAGTCACAGTATTTAGCTGAAAATTCTTAGGAATAAAGCCTTGCAGTATGTAATAAAAGCACAAAGGAATACAAGTAATGACAGTAAACAGAATTATCATCAATATAAGAACAACATTCTTTGCCTATTAAAGCACACACACCACCTTTGGAAGCTAAAACATAATCTAAAGCCATTCTATTCTATAAAGTGACCATTCTAAATTTGCACCTGCTCCTAATTTAGTTTCTCAATTGCTTCAGCAGATCTATTTAAGGCCCTCTGTACTAGTAGAGAAAGGATGCATAGTTCTACATGTAGTTTCCCTACGCCTACATATGGGAAGGTTATACCTAGGGTGTCTAGGAATATTTTCCACTCGCTCTTCTGCTCTATATCCCTCATGGTTCTGATGCGGCCTAGTGGAAGTGTTGGGGTTGTGTATATATATGGGATTACTTGACCTAAATAACAACTGCCCACCCAATTAGGGGGCAGCCATCGATAGGCGTACCTGCCACAGATAAAGTATACATTCATGGCTGGAGAAGGCGGCATAAGGTGGAAGAGATTAGACACGGACCCATTACTGTTGCTACAACCAGTACCATTAATTGATATATATGTAAAAGAGAAAATAAGTAGGGACATCCGGGACCTCTACAGCTCCAAGGTGAACAACTCTTGTACAGGTCAGAAAGGGAGGAGGTCCTATAAAAATAAGTGTGGTATTGGAGCAAGTGGACCAACTAACAGATTTACATTTCCCCAGGGCCCTAAAACAGTTATACCCTGGGTTAGTGTGAGTTAACATAAATTATACACTCTTATTATATTTTGATGGGAAATACGTGCGTATGAGGTGTTGCATCCATATAGAGTTAAGTGGTGTGGCTGATTGTACATAAGTAAAGAAATTCCATTTGCGGGGTTGGGTACTGCCATTGTAATATATGTGGCTTTGAGTGAAGTTTTCTGCTGGAAGGCCAAATAGAGGCATACCCATTTTCCCATGTGTAGAGACGTGTGCACATACCCAGCAATTGGAAATGTTAAAGGAGTGAGCATATCCTTGTAATGTATTAGATTCCCAGTAATGATTTTGTATAATTGTGTTATCACTTGTGGATCTCTTGTGCCTATGAGGTGAACTAGTATTGGTGTGAGTGTTATTGTGTTTACCACAAACAGACTTTAGTGGTCCCAGTTGGTCTGGGTCATAATGGCAATTAAGAAATGTCCATAAAGGCAAATAAATCAGGAGCATAATGCACATCAACAGAAGAAAGTTCTTGCATGCATTCTGTGGATGCAGAAGTAGGTTTGACATTTTTATTATCGCTGTCTTCAATCGCTTTCACGGGGACTTTGTCACGCGCTTCACCCCTCTTTGGACACAGCTTCAGACGTGATGCGTGAATCCAGATGTGCTGTGAGTCAGTGAGGACGGCAGTCCTGGTTACTGCTACATCGGTAGTCGGTGGTCCGAATGGGAAGCCTCCCTTCTTTGCTCTGTTCAGTTGTCGGACACAGACGAGGTCAACTGGCTGGAACGGATGTGTTGGTTCCTGTGAGGGTAAAGGAAAGCGAGAAGACACATCACCATAGATGCCATTCAATTTATCAATCAATTGTTGCACATATTGTTCTCTTATAAGATCAAGATCACCAGACATAATTACAAGTGGGTCTTTTACCCAAGGAGTTGGAAATGGTCTTCCCATAAGAATCTCAAAAAGGGACAATTTAGTAGACTTATTAGGAGTCATCTTAATTTCTGCTAGAATGGCAGATAAGTATTTCTGCCAGTTCACCCATGTTCCTGCAGCGGCCTTTGTAAGTTTCTACTTAATAGTGCCGTTCATTCTTTCCACTATGCTTGAACTCTGAGGATGGTAAGGGATATGGAATTTCCAGATTATCTGTAGCTATTGTACCAGTTCCTTAATTACCGCACTAATAAAGGCTGGTCCATTATCAGAATTAATTTGCAATGGGCATCCATATCTCAGTATTACCTCGGTAGTTAATATTTTAGCTACCGTCTTAGCATCCTCTCTTTGTGTTACAAAGGCCCCAGGCCACCATGAGAACTGGTCTACTATTACCAACAGGTACAATTGCTTTGATCCTGTCTTTGGGATATAAGTAAAATCAATTTTAAATGGGTGAATGAAGCAAATGATCATGTAATGCTTTGTTAGGTACTGTAGAGTTATTCTGTAGACACTGTATATATCTTTGTATGTATGTCTGGCAGTGTGGTTTTAAGATTCTGATGCAAAAATGACACTTGCAACTGTTGCTACCCTGTCAGCTAAAGCCTTACCTCTAGATATAAAATCATTGCGATTCTTTGTACTTGCTGTGTGTTATCAGTTTTACTAGTTTTGTTTTCAGTGTGTACTACTGGATGCAGCCCGGGGGGGGGGGGGGTTGTGGGGTTGCAGCTGCAGCTTCTCTCCAGAGAAGATTCCTTCTGCCAGAGCAACTGAAGGGGGGGGGGGGGGGAGGAGGGAATGCTTTCTGTACGGCCACATCGCAAGGAACCAAATGTTTTTGGAGACACGCCAGCATCCCCTGGACTGGAGTAGGGACTACTTTGGAAAATAATGCAACGGGACACATACTACCTCCGTGATCTTGGGCACAGACCATGGCCATGGTTTTACAGTTGTCCCTTGCATACAAATGAAATGGTTTACAATAATTAGGTAGTCCTAAAGCGGGGGCCTGCATAATGCTAACTTTTAAGGTCACATAAGCTTCAGTCATGCCTGGAGGCCACTGAATATGTTTTGGGCTGTCCCCCTTAGCAGCCGTGCGTAAAATTGAGTCATTGTGAGCATTCAGGGATCCATTGCCTGCAATAATTAATCATCAACATGTGTTGCCCCCATTTGTATTTTGTTTTTAGTTACCTTGTGACCTTCAGCTGCTAGGTGCTGTAGCAGACTGAGTGAATCCTGTCTATTTGGCTTCCCCGTTAGGAGTACACAAACAGTAGGTCCTTTTGACGTACTGAATGGGGACAGAACCATGACACGGGTCCATGACCGCAAGATATTGTTGGAGCACCACTGAGTAAGCAGCTGGTGAATCCACGTAGCCTTAGGGGAAGACGGGTCCATATTATTTGGCACCCATCAAAAAGTGAAAACCATAAGTAGTTGTGTCTCATGGTCCAATGGGACCAAAAATAATAAGAGGGGAATGGCCGTAATGAGAGCAGTGATACCAGGGACAATCGGGGCAATTGGGATGACTAATTCATTATTTGCCCTTAAATCCTGGACAAATCTAAAGTCATTGTCACGTAATGGAAGGGACGTTAGCCCAATTCCATCCTGACTCTGTATCAGAGTCTAAAAGTCTGTATAAGAAGTCTGATGTCAGTCTGAGTCATGGTGTCCTTGACACATTCACTTCAGATACATCAGATATGTAGAAGGATTAATTCGGGGGTTAAGGGCTGCCTGTTTTCTCTTTCCGTATTTACTATTTGCAATCTATTCAAAAGCAAACTCCATTTTGGATCAAATTCACATACAAAATCTCTCTTCCAAATCACTTACTATAACATTCTAGGAACTATTCCCTTCAGTCCCGTACTTAACTTACAATAATTCCCAACTAACACTCCACTTCTTCCTGAGACCTCTCCAAAAACATATAACTACCAATACTGAAATCCACCTTAAAAAGTTCAGCAACAAAATTCCATACACATCTTATCCAAACTAAATACGACCTTAAGAATTTTCTGCAAGGAGACAGAAATTCACAGCCTTTTTTTTTTTTTCGGGACGCAGAGATAAGTGTTAGCAAGCTTTAAAATAGAATAAACACACTGTCTTACACTTACAAACAAGATAGACCATAAATCCTCCACTGTTACATATTTCTAGAAAAAGATTTCCTTTTTTTACATATATGCCGGCTTTAGAAATATATTTCAATGGTGGACACGGTCTCTACAACCCTTAAAGACACAAAGGAAAATTCTCTAACCTGCATTTCTCAATTGTATTGCAAAGAAAAGAAAGTACAGCTAACACTCACAAATTAATTTGCAGCAAAACACAAGACAATCCATCTACTTTATAAACCAAAGCAATCAGAATATTATATAAATGTATGTAAAGAAAAAGTTCCTTAATATTTCTGTGTTCTTATCTCGTTTGCTCTTTCACGGGACCTGATGTTACGCTGTGTATATAATTACATATGACAGCTTTGGGTATTGTTTAGACTGGGAAGTAACCATTTACAACTATCCTTCTAAAAAAACTTTAGGTGGTTGTCTCAATAGACAACGTAACCTTATTTGCTATCATGGTTTTTTAATCCGAGAACAGGATTTGTCTGTACTGAGCTGAAATAGCTCGGACAGTACCGAAAGATATTCTCGAGTTAACGGGTTGCCCCTAGACACAGAGACGGTGCGTCTTACAGTGTCCAGAGACCTTACTTCCTGGTTTTTACACAGAATAAAAAAAACATTTCTTATCTTAAACAGCATAGCAATACAGCAAACTTAATGAGCAAGCAAAAGCGGATTTTGGGCTCTGTAAACCAAGCCGTCAAGTATATATTTATATCAATTTTATCCTTTCTATTCCCACCTTAGGAAAAAAAAAAATATATATATATATCTCCTTGATATATATATGGCCTTCCAGAGGCCTAATTTTACACTCTCTTCCTTAGAGAGTCTCCCTACCTTTTAGGGATTATACCTACAGTCTACCAAAGACTTAATTCTTAATTCTCCCTACCGCAGGGAGTGTGTGCACAACTTATTTACTTGTATACAGTTTACAAAGGACGACGAGAGTGGGAGCAAAGGAAGGTGCAAATAGACACAATTCACTCTACTCACCCACTCCGTCGTACTTCGATCTCTGTATCCCACCGCTGCCACCACTGTCAAATGCTAAGACTGGAGCCAGGCTCCCAGACAGCTAGCTTACTTTGGCCTTTGATGCAGCAAGAGGTACAGCTCGAGGTGGAATATGTAGACTTGCAAGACGAAGCATCCCTGGACGGGTTGTGGCCACCCACTTGGGGGCTCATGCCAGTCAGACATGGACAGAACCACCTAGCAGAGACTACAGGGACTACATTTTTCCAAGGCTGGGTCAGAAGAGAAAGGCATGGACTGTAAGCTAAGTGGGGAGGATCCCTGGATAACCATTGTCCAGGAACCAGCCACAGACCCTGGAGCAGAAACAGCAAGCAGTCCTGCTCACCAGACTGTGCAGGAGGCAGTAACAGCCGGTGCTAAGGGCCTGCCTGTATCTACACACCAAGCAGTCTCAGATGGAGATAGCCAGGAGGTTCTGACTGAGGATCAAGAGACCAAAGAGCCAGAGGGAGGTTAGAGCTGTACCCAGACAGTAGTTCCAGAGAAAGGAGGCTGGGAGACAGTGAGCACAATACAGCCCCAAGGAGTGGAGATCCCAGACAAGTTCATCAGAAGGAGTACAGACTGGCTGATAGGTAAAAACACTGAACATAAATGGACAACATTTAAATCCTTACTAAATATACATACACATCGGCATATACCATGTGGGAATAAAAGTAAAATAAGTAAATCCCATCCAATGTGGCTTAACAATGATTTAAAGATCAAGATATGGAGTAAAAAACAGCCATTTAAATTATACATACAAGAGGGGACAGAGACTGCTTTACAGGAGTACACGGAAATCAACAAGGCTTGCAAAAGCGCGATTAGACTGGCTAAAATAGAAATTTAAAATTAATTGCAAAAGAGGGTAAGACTAACCCTAAAATATTTTTTAAGCATATTAATGGGAAAAAGGAGGCTATAGGAACATTACAATGTGGCACAGGCCATCTGAAAATTAGTGACCAGGAAAAGGCAGATGAGCTAAATAGGTCATTTTCTTCGGTATACACAAGGGAGGTACCAGTAGTTGGGACACAGCAACATAATGGGGCTACACTACCTTTGCCAAATAATTGGTTGACACAGGAAGTAATCCAAAAGAGATTGGAAAAAATAAATGTTAATAAAGCCCCAGGTCCTGATGGAATACATCCACAGGTACTGAGGGAACTGGGTTCTGTAATAGCCAAACCATTATATTTAATTTTTCAAGATTCACTCAACACAGGGCCTCTACCAGATGACTGGAGAAAGCAGATGTGATACCTATATTTAAAAAGAGAGCAAGAGCAAATCCGGGGAATTATATACCAGTAAGCCTCACTTCTGTAGTAGAGAAGCTTTTAGAAGGGTTAATAAGGGATAATGTACAAGAATATGTCTATTTGAACAGGATTATAAGTAGGAGTTAACATGGATTTATGAGTGATAGGTCATGTCAAATAAATCTAATTAGTTTCTATGAGGATGTTAGTAGGAACCTGGATCAATTCAACTCAGTGGATGTAGTCTTTTTGGATTTTGCAAAGGCTTTTGATAGAGTGCCACATGGGAGACTATTGTGCAAACTAAGAGATACAAGAATTGCAGTAAATATCTGCTCATGGATTGAGAGCTGGCTAAAAGACAGGAAGCAAAGGGTTATTGTAAATGGAACATACTCCGAGTGGACTAATGTGGTAAGTGGGATTCCTCAGGGTTCAGTATTAGGTCCTCTCCTTTTTAACATATTTATTAATGACTTAGAGGTTGGATTGGATTGTGGTGTCTCCATTTTCGCTGATGACACGAAGTTGTGCAAGGTAATTAAATCAGATAATGATGTGCTTTCCCTCTAAAAGGATTTACATAAAATTGAGGAATGTGCATCTAAATAGCAGATGAGATTTAATACGAATAAATGTAAAGGTATGCATCTGGGAAGGAAAAATAGCCATGCAATTTATAATCTTAATGGAGCAAATCCAGGTGTATCAGATATTGAAAAGGGATTTGGGAGTGCTTGTGGACAACCACCTAGGTAACAGTGCTCAAAGCCAAGCAGCAGCTTCAAATGCAAATAAAATATTAGCATGTATTAAGAAGGGTATAGAAGCAAGGGAAGCAAATATAATTCTGCCACTATACAAATCCCTAGTACACACGCATTTGGAATATGGAGTACAATTTTGGGCACCACTTTCTAAAAAATACATTTTAGAGCTGGAAAAGGTACAGAGGAGGGCAACCAAACTAATAATGGGAATGGAGGGGCTTATGGAGAAAGACTAACCAAATTAAACTTTTTTTCTCTAGAAAAAAGGCGTCTAGGAGGAGACATGATTACCTTATATAAATACATCCAGGGTCAGTATAAAGATTTGTCAAGGGAGCTTTTTGTGCCAAGTAGTTTTCAACTGACAAGAGGACATCCCTTGAGGTTAGAAGTAAAAAGATTCCCCCTTAAAGAAAGAAAAGAGTTCTTCACAGTAAGGGTGGTTAATCTGTGGAATTCTCTACCAGGGGGTGTGGTGACAGCACATTTGATAGATAACTTTAAAAGGGGACTGGATTTATTTCTAATTAAAAAGGGAATTCAGGGTTATCATGGATAATTAAAGAGACAGTATTGATCCTGGGAGAAATCCAATCACCAGTATCTGGGTCAGGAAGGAATTAATTATTTTTTTTCCCCTTTGAGATGAAGTCTCATTTTTTGTTTGTTTTCTGTTTGCCTTCCTCTGGATTAATTAATAATTAAAAATAAAATAAAAATAATAATTAAATAATTGATTCATAATTAATTAACAACTATTTAATTAACATTTAATCCGCATATTGCAGATTAGAGGAGATCTGAAAAGGTTGAACTTGATGGACTGAAAATCTTTTTTCAACCTTACTATGTACGTAACTATGTAACTATGTAAGATGCAGCAGGTACAGTCCTTTGTGAAACTATTGTTTTGTGGGATGCTCCAGAATAATGTTTTCCCTAACCAAGGGGGAAAGAAGGGGCATTGGCCCTGGCATTTGGGGGGTGGGATAGAGATAACTCATGATGAGCAGTTACTGGAACTGGCTAGGGCCCTGGGACCACTTGAATTGGGTAAGCCAGAAAGCCCATTCAATTCCCTGGGACTCCAACACTGGACAGGGAAGGTAGCAGACATGGGGAGGGGAGGAATGGTGACCATGTGTGGTCCCCTAAGCCCAGTGACAGTTATAAATGCTACCTACTATTTGTACTGGCTTGTTTGGGGGGCATGGGGCCCCAGGATTACCCCAGAGTGTGCTTTGTCACCGGGCCTCCCTACATTGACTCCCCTGCAGCTGGCCAAAGACACTGTTGGTGTACCACTTGAAGGGAGGGGCCACTGGCCAGGCTTTTTGGGAGGGGGGTTGGCTACTGAACCCCAACAGCTTTTGTCAGAAACTGCCCATTACTTTGGCATGGATGAAACCAGAGAATGTCACTAGCCCACAACTCCAGTATCCTAGTTCATTCAGGAGAAAGTTCAGGCATAACAAAGGGAAACTTGTTCTCCTCATTTTTACACCTGGGACTTAGTACTGTTCTAGAATCAGTAGGTCAGGAGGTCTCCCTGGAAGGAGAGGGTTTTTGCTGGAAAAGGATCCTCCCAAGTTTTTGCTGGACCTACTAGCCTGGATGTACTGTTTTCCCTGGACTGACTAGAAGGGTCCTCCACAACAGTGATATTGATGCTGCAACATGCTGCCAATGATATGATGGAGATAATAGGCAGGATGTTGCATTGACAAAGGAAGGTGCAGTTGTCATGTCCAGGGCCTAACTGGACTGTTTTGGACTATGGCTTGGGCCTGGACTGAGAATACGTTATTCTGTTTATGGTTAAAGCTACGTATTTTTTATTGCTTATGGTTGAAATATGATTACTCTGTTATACTGTATGTATCTTGGTTAATGCTCTGCAGAACATATGTATTATGTTTCATGTTATACGAATTGTTAAAAAAAAACATATTACCTATTCTGCAGACTATTGCATCAGCCCTCACCTAAATAATATTAAGGCCTATTATGTTACAGTATTGTTTTCTGGTGATGCACTCAGCCCCACCTAAATAAACACACACAGGGGGTCTTGAGCAGATTAAAAGTCTGAGTGTCCGCAAGACTGGATACAGACAGGTTAGCAGTGATTAAAAGTGTCAGTAGATATTCACACAAGATGAGAGGCAAGTACATGTGATATATTATAAATAGTATGTAAAAGAAAGCGTACATGCGGTGTGGTCATAAATGAATCAATATGGAGTATAATATGTAAGATTTAAAAAACACGGCATGTGTCCTGTCCATCTATAATTATAAGTACAGCAGAAACCATTAATGCGTCATGTCCATCTACAATTATAAGTACAGCAGAAATCCTGCATGCGTCATGTCCATTTCTAATTCTAAGTTCAGCAGAAGGACTGCATGTGTCATGTCCATCTCTAATTATAATAAGTACAGCAGAAACACTGCATGCATCATATCCATCTCTAATTATAAGTAAAGCAGAAACACTGCATGTGTCATGTCCATCTCTAAGTATAAGTAAAGCAGAAACACTGCATGCATCATGTCTATTTCTAATTCTAAGTTCAGCAGAAAGACTGCATGTGTCATGTCCATCTCTAATTGTAATAAGTTCAGCAGAAGCACTGCATCTGTTATGTCCACCTCTAATTATAAGTTCAGCAGAAGCACTGCATGCATCATGTCCATCTCTAATTATAAGTAAAGCAGAAATACTGCATGTGTCATGTCCATCTCTAAGTATAAGTAAAGCAGAAACACTGCATGCGTCATGTCCATTTCTAATTCTAAGTTCAGCAGAAAGACTGCATGTGTCATGTCCATCTCTAATTGTAATAAGTTCAGCAGAAGCACTGCATCTGTTATGTCCACCTCTAATTATAAGTTCAGCAGAAGCACTGCATCTGTCATGTCCATCTCTAATTATAAGTTCAGCAGAAGCACTGCATCTGTCATGTCCATCTCTAATTATAAGTTCAGCAGAAGCACTGCATCTGTCATGTCCATCTCTAATTATAAGTTCAGCAGAAGCACTGCATCTGTCATGTCCATCTCTAATTATAGGTTCAGCAGAAGCACTGCATCTGTCATGTCCATCTCTAATTATAATACCTACAGCAGAAACACTGCATGCGTCATGTCCATTTCTAATTCTAAGTTCAGCAGAAAGACATGCATGTGTCATGCCCATCTCTAATTGTAATAAGTTCAGCAGAAGCACTGCATCTGTTATGTCCACCTCTAATTATAAGTTCAGCAGAAGCACTGCATGCATCATGTCCATCTCTAATTATAAGTACAGCAGAAACACTGCATGTGTCATGTCCATCTCTAAGTATAAGTAAAGCAGAAACAGTGCATGCGTCATGTCCATTTCTAATTCTAAGTTCAGCAGAAAGACTGCATGTGTCATGTCCACCTCTAATTATAAGTACAGCAGAAGCACTGCATCTGTCATGTCCATCTCTAATTATAAGTTCAGCAGAAGCACTGCATCTGTCATGTCCATCTCTAATTATAATACCTACAGCGGAAACACTGCATGTGTCATGTCCATCTCCAAGTATAATACTTACAGCAGAAGCACTGCATCTGTCATGTCCATCTCCAATTATAATAACTACAACAGAAAAACTGCACATGTCATGTCCATTTCTAATTATATTATGTACAGCAGAAGCACTGCATGCATCATGTCCATCTCTAATTATAAGTAAAGCAGAAACACTGCATGTGTCATGTTAATCTCTAATAATAATACGTACAGCAAAAGCACCTCATCTGTCATGTCCATCTCTAATTATAATAAGTACAGCAGAAACACTGCATGTGTCATGTCCATTTCTAATTATAATATGTACAGCAGAAGCCCTGCATGCATCATGACCTCTGTTAACCAATCGCAACAAGAGATAATGTGGCTTAAGTTTAAGCTGGTATCGTACTTTTGGTATTTATAATATTTTTTCACACATCTAGTAACACTATAAGAATGAATTCTGAAAATGTTTTAAGTGACACTTTTTAGGTAAATAACATTGGTTGACCAGAATGTCATAGGGTTCTGGTCTATAGTTAAATCTATGTTTCTATCATTTAATAACCTAATTTTATTCTATACAAAAGTGTGGATATGTATCTCTATCTGAGTGTGCACATGTATGGAAGAACAGTGGAAGGACATGTAGTTGGATGCATGGCGCTATTTATTCTATATTGCAATCAAAATCTGGTGTTAGTGCTGGGTTTTGCAAAAACAGAAAAAAGAAAAGAAACACCTATATAACTGATGCTTTAAATAGCTGTGGTATTATTGGAAATGTGTCCGGCAAAAGGCAGCAAAAGGTGGTTTCAGTGGTATGTGTTCATATAGTTTCCAGTGAGCGCCATGTGCATATCTACAGTACAAAACAAAAAATGCTGAAGGGGCACCATAGAATTTGCTGCCTTTGGGCTCCAAAAAAGTTAATCCGGCCCTGGTTATACAGGGTCTCCTAGCAAGATTTGGGGCATATAACAAGTAGAGCCTTCCAGATAGAATGATCTCTTGAGGATTATCATCTCCCTTTTTATCTCTATCAGTGGTTTCTGTTTGTGTTTTTTTTTTTTGTGTGATTCTTGGGTACATGGAGCTACATGTATAAAGTACATGGAAGTTGAACCTTGTTTGGTCGGTGGACATGACACACTATCCATTTTCCAAAATTTAGAGCAGAAGGAGCCATTCTTCCCCTTTAGAATCGGTGTCCCATTTTTTTTAACAGTGGCGTTGTTTCCTTGACAGTACCAATAAAGTATTTTCACATTTTATTCGTTAATATTAAAATGCACCTACAGACAACACCCATTTGTCTATACACCACAAGCTTAACCAACCTCCTTGAAGAGCCATAGTAGGGTTTTTATACTATAGGGTTTAATTTATTTGTTTAGTTAACAAATACCAGTTAAATAAGTATTTAAAGAAACAGAATCTATGTACCTGATAAAACTTACTTCTAAAAACAGCATAGTTGCTTTCAGCAGTTGTGTTCTCTCTCCACCCCTATAGGGTATCCAGGAGATGAAACAACATTTTGTGTACTCTTATTAACTTGTGTGGTTGTATGAAATATTTTCCTACAAATGTCTAGGCTCTAGCTACCGAGTGCATCACCATACCTCATACAACTTAGAAAGTACAGTATATATAGTCATTTTTCACTCACTGTATCATACTTTAGAGTATTCTACATTTTTTGTTTGTAATTGCATTATACCTAATGTATGTTCAGTGAATCTGGACAATGAACACATGATTCTAAGACATTTTATTCTATACGCCCTTGTCCTGCTTATAAGTGACAAACATATAAACCAAGCTATTTACCAACAGTTATCTTTTGTAATGATTTTAAATTGACTGCCAATCAATGTATAGACATATTTATTCATGCAAAAGTACATCTAAATCACAAGCTTTTGTAGTTCGTCACCCACACATTCTCTTCACCTTCTAATCAACTAGAGTTTGAATCAATTTTGTACAAGTTACAACTTCTAGACAGTAATTACATTGGCGAGATTGCTATATAATATTGTTGAAAATATGTAGAGCATTTCTTTTTATAAAAGCTTAATTACAAAATGACATAATTATAACATGCATATAACCAAGATAAATTCTGAATTGTTGCCTTATATTTAGATTGTCACTTCATGTTCATTGTATCATGTGTCGATTCAACTGTTGACATCTTTGTCACCATTGTTGCTATTCATGCAGAGAAAGAAAGCACCTGTCAAATTGTGACTACTAAAGGTATAGTATACTTTGCTTTCTACAGATCTGAAGCACGTTAAATGCTGGCACTGCTATTGTTTTATGAAGCTTGTACTGTACATTAAATAATATGGTGCAAAAAGGAGGTCTGTGTTAGTATAGAATTATATGACATTAGTTATTCCTATACTATTTAAACTGTATGCATGTTAAACATGCATATTTTTTATTTACTTGAAATAACAAAATCAGGGTTATAACAAGTGTATTAAAAAAACATCTCAAAATATGTATTGTAGCAAGGTAAGGGTTTGCATGATTTCTGCCAATAACATATCAATATAAATAATTTTTAAACAAAAGAGATTTTAGGTCAATTTATTCAAATAAATATTAAAATTTATTGCCCAGCATATTGTCTTCATCTTCCCAGTCTCATTCATACACACATTCATATATGTATATGGATATATACTGTATATATATATATATATATATATATATATAGTAACAGGGCGCCCCCTTCTGGCGGGGTTTGCGTCCTGCACTTTCTTATCTCTTTTACGTTTATTCAGGGAGGAAGACACAGCAGGCTTGTCAGGTTGAGTTTTACTGCTATTTATTTGGTAGCATAAACAGAACAAAAAACAGTGCTTGTATTCAGCAATAAAAATTAAACCCTACATAAACGTGCTTACTATACTCAGGAACGTCCTGACTATATCCTGTGCAGCTTATCTGCGACAGGGAGTGCCACCTTGTGGCCAGGAAACAAACAGTCTCTTATCTTTGTTATATCGCCACCTTGTGGCCAGGAACCAAACAGTCTCTTATTTGCCTTTTCCTCTACAGCTTCTATCAATCGTGTGTGAAGCATAGGGCCCTTGTCACCCTCTTGTAATGAGGAACTCTTGCTCTCACTCTCAATGCACTCTTCTTCTCCCTGGGACCTTTGTAATCCTTCTCTGGATACAATGAGAATAACATGCATTGGCACCAACCTTTTATCCCTTATTCCTTCCGGCTTCTTAGGAATGGGGTCTTCAGATAATCCTATCTCAGTGGAATATCTCCAATACCACAGAAGTCTTCTCTGTGCGCAAACTCTAGAACACAGCAGCCTTCCTGACTGTCTCGCTCCAGCACAAATCCCAGCTCTCAGGATCCCCGCAGCTGAGCTGTCCAGGGCTTTCACACACAGCTCACGGCTCTTAGGCCCAAGCCTAAGTGAGAGAGACTCCACCCATCTCTCTGCTGCTTTTAAAGGCAGTTCACAGCTGTGTTTCCATTTAGCCTCTGATAACTGCCTGGATTTAACTCTTTTCATTCTCAGGGGAGAAGTCTTACAGAGCTCTCTTGTGACCCCTAATGGCACTCCATCACAATATATATATCACATATTATAATAGTCAAACTGCGATTCGTCGTCACGCTTGCGACGAATCGCAGTTTGACAACGATCTGATCGCAAAGGCGATCGGATCGCGCGCAAGCGCAATGCGCGGCGTCGGGCGCTCATGCGCATGTGCAATGCGCGTCGCAAGCCGCTGATACGCAGAGCGCGGAGAGGGAAGAGACACAGAGGGAGAGGGGCGAAAGAGACACAAAGGAAGAGGGGTGGAAAGAGGCACAGAGGGAGAGGAGGGGAGAGACACAGAGGGAGAGGGGGAGAAAAAGACACAGGGGAGGGAGAAAGAGACGCAAGGGAGGGAGTGGGAAAAGAGATACGGGGGGAGAGGGGGAAAAGAGACACAGGGGAGAGGGGGGAAAGAGACACAGGGGAGAGGGGGGAAAGAGACACAGTGGAGGGAGAGGAGGGGGGAAAGAGACAGAGGGGAGGGAGAGGAGGGGGGAAGAGTCACAGGGGAGTGAGAGGAGGGGGGAGAGACACAAGGGAGGGAGAGAAGGGGGGGAAGATACACGGGGAGGGAAATGGGGGGGAAGATACACGGGGAGGGAAATGGGGGGGAAGAGACATTAGGAAGGGGGGAACAGACACAGGGGGAGGGGGGAAAGGGGGAAAGAGACGTATGGGAGGGATCGGGGGGAAAGAGACACAGGGGAGGGGGTTAGAGACACGGGAGGGGGAGGGAGGGAAAAACACAGTGGGGGGGGGGGAAGAAGATACAAGGGAGGGAGAGGAGGGGGAAAGGAGACACAAGGGAGGGAGAGGAGGGGGGAAATGACACACAAGGGAGAAGGTAGACAGGGGGAGAGACTCGCAATGAGCTCCCGTGATGAGCGCCAAATAGATATATATATATGCAGAAGATATGCAGACAGAGTAATACACATACTTACTGTTTATATATAGAGAGACAGAATTACAATTATGTGTTCCTTGGGAACCTTGAACCATATAAACAAACGTATGTATATATATATATATATATATATATATATATATATATATATATATATATATAGTAAATAAATAGTACATATGTGTTCATATTTGAATGTCTAAAACAAGTTACAAAACCTGCTTCCTGCTCAGAATTCTGAGAAAAACTGTTATTACACTGCATTCTGGGAAGCGGAGCAGGGAAATGCAAATGTTCCCACAAATGCCTTGCTCTTCGATCCATATCCCATTTCAAACATGGCTTCCTTTAAGCTTATGCCCGCTGCATTATGCAGCATTTATGCAAAGCTAAGGTTTGATTTTAACACAAGCTGAGAATCCTATCCATGAACAGCTGCTTTAAGCTTATTGGCTAACAGGCCGTTTTGCAGCACAAAAATTAACCCCAGCATTTTATTTAAATGTTTCAGTTAATTTCTGATTTTCCTGATTGGCCAAAACAAATTGTGAATTGTATGCTAATTTAGCCTGGGTTTGGAGGGGTGTTAACCCTAATTTTCAACTGTCAGAAATTACAAGACATTTTGCTAACTTCAAGTTAAGTGTTTAGATGTTTATTTTGGTATTTTTTCATGCAAAAAAATATTTAAATTTTCCAGGAAACTTAAATATACCTTTAAAAGGTAACTAACCATTGAACTGTACAAATTGAGGTGATAAGCTGGACTGCTGGAGAGAAGAAGCTTTTCTACCAGAGAGTCTATAGTGGAGAAAAGCAGTGGTGCAAGTGTTGCAATGAACCAGGAGGGTGGTGTGTGTGTGTGTGTGTGGGGGGGGGGGGAGTGCTAGCTAGTGCTGCCTAATTTTTAAATTTTTAATTTCTGTGTGTAGTGCCCACCATGGGCCACACCATGACTCCTCCCAGCCTGGGCCCCCACAATGCCCCTTAGGTCCCCCTCAAGGGAGTTCCATTCAGGAAGTAAAGCTCATGTGCAAACGTGTGTAATCTTGAATGTGCATGCACTTTACAGAGATGACAGAGCAAAGCGGAAAAGACAAGAGAGAAGAGAAAATATAAAGAAGAGAGAGGGGTATAGTATCACTATAATAGAGACGATAGGGTGCAAAGAAAGAAGTGATTAAACGTAGTGAGGAATACAAATTGTGAAAGAAGGAACACAATAGGATGAAGAGTGAAAAAAGGGATGAGAATTTTTTTTTTTTATTTAATCCCAAATGAAGCTGTGTTGTGATCAGTGTTTCACAAAGGTTGCCCTATTTCAACCCCTGATACTATATCAATATTATTTGTGATGACTAAATCAAAGATAGCCTAATTTCTAGTTGGTTCATGTATAACCTGGTCCAGATAATGATCCCTGAGTGTGCTCAAGAACCTGCTCCCCTTAGCTGAACTGCTGGTCTCATTTATCCAGTTTATTTCAGGGTAGTTAAAACACCCATTATTAGAACTTAGCTGCATTTCCAATCTGTAACAATAATTGTATTTCCTCACTTTTAATTATATTTGGAGGTTTATAGCATACTCCAACCAATATTCTTTTAGAATTTGCTCCTCTGCTATTTAACTCTACCCACAAACATTCAACATTATCACTAGTTCTACAATAAATATCTTCTCTGACTATAAGCTTAAATTCAGGCTTTTCATAAAGCAAAAAAATTACAACACAGCTTTTAAAAATGTCACTTAAATTGCATTTTCTTTACTATGCTGCTTCTGGCATCTTTGTCTCAACAATGTGTCCTTGTAAACTAATTGTATTAGTCTTAAAAATGTGGTCATAGATGATCTGATTGAGAGAGACCAATCAGGTTTTATCCCAGGAAAACAAGGGCAAAACAATACTAGAAGACTGATAAATCTAATTGATTTTGTTAAAACTAAACAAATTCCTTATATCTCTCTCTTGTTGGATCCTGAAAAGGCCTTCAACAGAGTCGGATGGGAATTTCTAGAGTTAACACTGTTAAAATTTGGATAGTGGAAAGGAGAAATTAAGAAAGAGGATCAGAATCTTTTCTTATTCCTGATATAAACCTGATGATACAACACTACTCACTTGCTTGCGGATAACAGGGCTAGTAGCCCAAAGAGACACTCATTATATGCAGGTACTTCTAATAAAAAAAATCATGTTTCACAAGTAAACTGAAGTAGTATAGTAGATGGAAAGGAGAAATTAAGAAAGAGGATCAGAATATTTTCTTATTCCTGATACAAACCTGATGATACAACACTACTCACTTGCTTGTGGACAACAGGGCTAGTAGCCTCAAGAGACACTCATTATATGCAGTTACTTTTAATATAAAAAATCATCTTTCACAAGTATACTGAAGCAATATAGTAGCCAGGAACCCTCTCCTGGGAGACATCAGGGTTTGAATAAGAACATGGATGCAACACAGCAGCTAGCAACCTCCTCCTGAGAGCCATAAGGATTCGAATACCACTGAATAGTACCCTAAAAAATTTTCAGGCGTCTAAATCAGAAAGGATATCATCCTGAAAGAAGCTAAAACTCGCTGGGGAAAAAGAAAGCTAAGTGAAGGCTCTTTAAAGCCACCTCTTTAATAACAATGATGTTATATATCTCTGAAGAGGTTCTTTATGAGTTTATTACCCAGAGTGCTCACAGTGGAGTCTGGGAGCTGTATATATGTGTGACCCCACAAATCATTGCTGGATAAGTATCACTAATAAGTTTATGGGCAAAGAGGTTCTCAGTTAAAGAGACTATTTCTTTCGACAGTGATCTATAATATCAAAGACTATCCCTACAAATCCTTTTCTTCAATACCCCAGCTAGAACCCTCCTCCTATTGTGGCAGAGTACAATGTGAAGACTAGTGAATGATCATCTGAGGAGAACAAAAGGACTGTAGTGGAAAAGAGATCTAATGGACATGTTTTAGTATTCCAGAGAAGAGTACTCTTTATAGTAAAAAAAAAAAAAAAAGGGGTTGGAGGAGAAATATCTAGGTCTAGGCGCTGAATATTTCTGGATAGAATTTATTTAATGGAAGTAGGATAAAGGTTTTTGTATTGGATAATTTTAATAATTTGAAAAAAAGAGCGTTATAGTTGCACATGGTATAAATATATTTGAAAGGTAAAATTAAGGAGCTATAGGCCTATTTATCAGTAAGGTAATAATTAAAACTTTTATTGAGACCAAAAGATTCTTGGGCTCCTTTATAGCATATCTTAGTAACTGAATACTTTGCCCACACAGTACATGGTCGTTTAGTTCCCCTAATTATATAAATCTGTTACCACATAAACAATTTCCATGAGAGATAAAGAACCTAACTAAACTAAAGCAAAAAGTAAAATTAAGAGTCAGCCTGTTAATAACCAAACCGCAAACCCAATCTCTTTTTTCTCCCCGAAAGGGAATTCTGGAGCCTCAAACTCCTCTCATTTAGACCTGACTATACAAAGCCACTCCCCTCCCTCAGCAGAAAAAATTAAACTAAATGCAAATGAGGATTCCCCAGACACAATGAGTGTACAAATGGAAGAAGTATTAACGATATCTGTAATGAAAAGGCTTTTTAATGAGTTTCAATCTACTATAAAATCAGATTTTGCACAAGAAATACAACTAAATAAATCAGCTATTTCCAGTCTTTTAGAAAGAGTAGAGGAGTTAGAATCTATTTAAAAGTTCCTGATAAAAGAGTATCAAAAAGCAGTCAAACACTCACTTGATTTGGAACATAAGTTAGAATATACTGAAAATAAAAGGATTCAACAAGAGGATTTCTCTAGACAAAACAATTTAAGACTCAGAGGAATCCTGGAATCCTTGTATGCTGAAGAATTACAGCATTCATTACGGCCTTCTTCTCACACTTAGCATCTCCCAGTAAACCATGGATTAATATGCTGGATCGGATTCATAGGATTCCGCTACCAAAAGATTTTAAAGGGGAAAAGGTCAGAGACATCATTGTAAAAATACACTTTTACGAATATAAAGATGCAGTTCAAATGGCATCATGGCAGAAAGATACATTCAATCCCCCTTTTGAAAAACTAACTATATTCTCAGACCTCTCAGGGGATACTTTAAATAAACGTAGAAGTTTTATTGAAATTACTAAAGCTTTAAGAAGGGAGAATATAATTTATAAATGGGGATTTCCCACAAAATTAATTATCTCAAAAGACAACCGGACCATAATGGCAAGTTCAGTACGAGAAGGGGAAATATTATTAAAGGAATGGAAGATTTCTTTCATAGAAACAGTTAGGGACAAAAGCCTAGAAGATGAGTTACAAAAACTTCAATTTAGAGAATGGAAAAAGAAGTAGTTGTAGTACAGCTAAAATGCATCCGGGTCTGGACTGGGTAGGGGTGGAGTGGGGGAACGAGGAGTGATGGAAGAGGGCAAGACATTGTAAGTCGGGGGGATGATAGAAGAGGAAATGGAATTAGAAGTCTGAATGTTGAAGTGATATAGTTTAATGTAAAATGCACAAAATACGGTTATTTGACAAGGGACAATCTTACACACAGGTCAGAATCGGTTTTAGAAATAAATCACTATGATATCACTAATTCTTCCCATAAATGGTTTATTATAAGTAGTAAGCAAGTAGTGGAAAACTTTGCACAACATAGTACTAGAAGGATGTGGAAAAACAGAAATTAAAAAAAATAAAAAAGAGAAAAGAAAAATCGAAACACAGTAATTAGAGAAAAGTAAAGCACAACAGCGATTAACAGAAGTATTACAATATAGTAGGTATTTTTCCTCTTCTCTCCTCCCTCTTTCTCTTCCTTTTTCGAACCACCTGGGTGTCCCGCTCCCCCCCCTTGCAAAGTCCTAAAGAGATATACTAAAAGGGGATATAGTCCTAAATATTGAGCGAGCAGCGTTCCTTGTTTGTTCTGTATGGGTCGGCTAGACGTAGTCAGATCTAGATTTTTTTTCTTTTAATAGACTCTGTTGACATCTGTCTATTGTATAGGTTTAACATGTATGGATTGTACATAAATGTGTTTATAAATGGAAAGGTTGTTGTTAAGGAAAGATGGTATCCCGCCCAAGATTATCTTAAATGAGGTTAAAGATAGTTTCGCAGAATGTTCAGGGGTGGAATTCCCCGTTTAAAAGAAGGGTGATCTTGGACCAATTCCAGAAGGCTCAGGCAGATATTGCATGTAAAATAGACTCAACTTTTATTACATAAAATCTCGAGGAGTTTCTATTTTGTTTAGTAAGAATTTAAATATCCAAGAAAATTTTAGAGAAGTAGATTTGGAAGGAAGATTTATTTTTTGGGGAGGTAAAATTAACCAGCAAAATTATACTATAGTAAATATATTTTCTCCTAATGAGAGACAAAACCACTTTCTAAATAAGTTACTTAAAAAGGTCAAAAACCTTAGGATAGGTAAAGTAAATCATCTGTGGCCACTTTAACATGGTTCTTGATGCCTCCTTGGACAAAAAAGACTCCAAATTTAAAAGCTCTGGTAATTATAATATAAGGAAAGCTAAACTTTTTCAAGAGTCTATCTTACGCGATGAGTTATATGATGTCTGGCGGTTGTGGCATGGCAGTGAGAGAGATTACGCCTTTTACTCCCACCGCCATGCATCTTACTCTAGAATTGACTATTTTCTGATAGATGCAAATTCCCTTAAGGATGTTATATAATCCAAGATTAACATAATCAACTGGTCGGACCACACAATGATCGAACTATTACTTAACGACCAGATGGTAAAAAAAAAAAAATCCCAGAAAGAGAATTGATTTCTTTATTTAATAAACCAGACAAACAAATTATATTAAAGAAAGAGATAGAAACTTTTTTTGAAACAAATGACAATTCGGTCACTGAAAGCACAACAATATGGAATACGCACAAAGCATATATAAGAGGGGTTTTGTCCTCTTGGAGTGCGGCTAGAAGGGCACAACAGGGCACTTCACTTCGAGATTTACATATTCAGTTTGCCAAACTGGAAAGACAGAACAAAGTCAACCCAACATCCAATATCATAGGGGAGATATCACAGGTGAAAATGAATATAAAGAAATTAATACAGAAAAATATAGATATCTCCTTATGGAAACTCCAACAAAGAAAATATTTCTTAGGTAATAAAGCTGGTAAATTATTAGCAAGGAAACTAAAAAAATAATATTCATATAACAGAATTCAAGAACTGATTGTCGACACTAATAAGGGACCAGCTACACTTACTAACCCCTGTCATATTGAAAAGGCCTTCTTTAATTATTACAGGAATCTATATAATCTGGAAACCAATCAAGAAGTTATAAAACCTGGAAAAGATGAAATAAAAACATTCCTAGATCAACTGCCACTCCCTAGAATCAATAAAGATGACTAAAAAATTTTAAACAGTGACATAAAAGTTTCTGAAATCGAGGAGGCAATTAATAACTTAAAATTAGACTCGGCACCGGGACCGGATGGATTTATACATTTTTATTATAAAGCCTTTAAATCATTACTAATAAATTATTTAGCAAAAACATTTAATGAAATTAAAACAAAGGGCAAAGCTCCAAAAGAAATGCTAGAAGCAGCGATAATTAACATCCCCAAGCCAAATAAAGATTCTAGATACTGTATGAATTACAGACCAATATCATTAATGAACACTGACATAAAATTATATGCAAAAATACTTGCTACTAGACTGAATAAATGCCTGCCCAAATTGATAAATATGGATCAATCTGGATTCCTCCAAAATCGTCAGGGGGCAGATAATACTAGAAGACTGATTGATGTAATAACTTATAGTAAAGATAATCATAAACCCTGCGCAATCATTACTTTAGACGCAGAAAAAGCCTTTGATAGGTTAAATTGGGATTATATGTACCAAGTTTTATTGAAATTTGGGTTTGAAGATTTTGGTGAAAAGTCAATCAGGGCCTTATATGACTCCCCAAGTGCCTTCATTTCTGCAATTGGTTCAGGATCATCGCCCATACCTATTAATAATGGATCTCGACAGGGTTGCCTATTATCTCCACTGATTTTTGTCTTAATGATGGAGCCTCTTGCAGAGGCGATCAGAGGAAACAGTAAAATCCATGGCATTAATATCGCTGAGACAGATTACAAAATTATGTTATATGCAGATGATGTGTTACTAACTATTACTAAACCTAGCGAATCCCTTATTCATATTCAAGAGTTATTAAAGAAATTTGGGAATGTGTGCCTACTATAAAGTGAACTGGTCTAAAACAGAAGTGTTGTCTATCTATATAGATGGGAGAGAAAAAAAATTGTTGAATTCAATCTGGGACATCAACTGGGAAATTAATAAAATATCGTATTTAGGAATAGAATTTACTAGTAAAATGGAAGAAACAATTCAAATAAATTTAAAAAAACTTTATAACAAAATTAAAACCCAGTTAGATAACTGGAAATTAAATATGCTATCTTGGCTAGGTAGGATTGCAGCCATAAAAATGTCAATCTTGCCTCAAATTAGCTATCTTTTCAGATGCCTACCTTTGAACATTCCCATCTATATAATTAGAAAACATCAAGCTTTAATTGACTCATTTATTTATAACGGGAAAAAACCCAGAATTAAACTGAAAACGGTCAGAAAAAGTTTCATAAAGGGAGGTATCACAGCCCCATGTATTGAAGATTATTATAATGCTGTAAGACTTTTACACTGTGTAAATTGGTCATCTAAAATAAATAAGAGCAGATGGGTAAACATAGAACAAGATCTGTCCAATAATCTGGTTTTATCAGAATGGCTTTGGTATGACAAATCATCATGTAAAATTAATAAATTAGTCCCCGCTGTAGTAAAATCCGGATTGGAATTCTGGTTTAAGTGGAATAAAAAAAAGTAACCTTTCTTTATTTCCATCACCTGAAATGTCTTTGTTATGGCTGAGTAAGGTTCTTAACCTCCAATTTCTACAGGACTGGAATAGTTGGAATATTCATTAATTGGGGGACCTTTTTGACTCAGGTAAGATTAAATCTTTTGCTGTGTTAGGCAGAGAATTTGATCTCCCTTTGTCAAAATGGTTAGAATATGAAAGAGTTAAGACGACAATTGCACAATCTAAATTCTCTACTATGTACACCAGAAATCTAACTAAATTTGAAAAACTAGCTCTATTTAATGATGGGAAGCACTTAATCTCCAAATTTTTTGATATGACAAGAAAACAGATTACAGTGGAAAAAACTTCAGCCATGCAGAAATGGGAGATAGATTTTTGTAATTCTATCACACTAGAAAAGTGGTCTAAGGCATTTAATCTCTCTCTAAATATCAATCTTATAGAGAAATTTATTTCAAAGTGGTGCAGAGATGGTATTTTGTCCCTTCAAAAATAGCCTTGATTTATAAAGACCCAGACCTGGGGATATGCTGGAGATTTTGTAATCAACAAGGCTCCTATAAACATATTTGGTGGGACTGTATACATATCAGGAACTTATGGAACTCAGTTTTTGATTATATTTCCAATTGTTGTGATAGGATTATTACTCCTTCATGTGAAATGGCATTGTTACATATTTTTGATGAGTGCTTTAAGTTGGAAGAAAAAGCCTTCTTCATTCAAGTATTTCTAGTGGTTAAATGGTTGATAGCTAAACGCTGGAAATCAGAGATAACTCCAACAATGAATGAAGTAATTTCAACGCTTGAAAAAAATAGAGAATTAGAAAAAAATATTTCCGCTTGGGGGCATTAGTTTGTCTAAGTGCAATAGTTGGGCGGTTTGGGATAAATATCTCCATCCATCAACCTAAATAAATACAAACCTTTTTCAAAGGGAATATCATGTAAACAACCAAATCTGTATACCTTTATATGCTACCTGTACTTTTAACTTGTCTGTTTTTGTTTTTTGTATATGTATATCTTTGCTATTTGTACAATTGTGTAATGGAATTTGTATTTCTATATATAAAAAAAAAAAAAAAACACTGTTAAAATTTGGCTTGGGTGATTTTGCCTCCAAAGCCATCAAAGCTCTATATGTGAACCCATCTGCCTGTGTCGTGGGCATCGACTTTAAATCTTCCATGCTTGAGAAAAAAATTGAATCAGGCAAGGTTACCCCTATCCCCTTTGATCTTTGCTCTACTGACTGACTGACTGACCTTTGGCTTCAAGTGTAAGAAAGGGTATTGAGATCGGAGGAAAAGAATATATAAAATATTACTGTTTGCAGACGATATTGTTCTTACCCTAACAGACACGATTTCTTCAATTAAAAATTTGCATCAAATAATTGGAATTTATAGCTTTGTTTCATACTATAAATTAAATCTTACTAAAATGGAAGTTATGATAATTAACCTCCCACAACAACAGTTTGAGTATTTGAAGGGTATATATAATTACAATTGGCAGAATAATACTATTACTCACTTATTATCATTATTCCAGACAATTTAAAGAAAATGTATGGTAAAATAAAAGATCTATTATTCTCCTGGGGGAAAATCCACCTATCTTGCTTGGTAACATTTTCTATTCTGCCTAAATTTAACTATATATTATGTAATATCCCTATTCCCTTTCCGAAACACTGGATTAAACAATTTCAGGACATAATTGATAAATGTATTTATAAGAACCAACAAGTAAGAACTAAGTCCTCTATCACCACTAGAAAATTTAACAGGGGAGGAGTAGCCCATCCTAACTTGTAGACCTACCATGATGCCATAATGTTACAACACGTTATTAATTGGAATAATAATTTAAAACTGCACGGTTGTCCCCAAATAGAAGAGTATCATTTGATAAATCTTAACCTCAATGATTTATTTTGGTATGAAGATCTGCCAAAAAATATGGTTAATGAAAGGGGGGTTAACAGTTAAAAAATGCTGGAACTTTTGGTGGAAACATAATAATAGGTGGACTTTAGCCCCTTTTCTGAGCCCAGCTATCACACTAACACTTGTGGCCAAAGAATTAAAACTAAACTTTTTGGTGAAATGGTTCTATTGGGAAATTAATTCCCTAGGGAATCTATATAAGAACAACAAACTTGTTACTTTTGAGGAACTGAGAAATAAATTTGGATTACCAGCTGCTAGTTGGCTCAATTACAACAGAATGAGAACTACGCTTTCGGTCTCCAAACATAACCTTAAACAAAACAGACCTCTCACTAAGTTTGAACAACTTTGTGTTGCACAAGGTAAACATAATGTAATGTCTAAATGTTTCAACATTCTCAAAAGTATTATGGATACAGGAAAACCTTCAAAAATGATAAGTTGGGAAAAAGATATGGGACAAGTCCTAAGTCTTTGGAACTTACAAATAACATTATAAAATATATAGATTTAAGAGAAGTTTCATTTAAGGTTATGAATAAGTGGTATTTAACCCCAAGCCAAATAGCTAGATTTTCACACACCTCCAATGATGGAAATTGCTGGAGAAAGGTGTGGTAAGAAAGGGACTTTTTTTTTACATATTTGGTGGCGGTATAATATTGCCCAAGAATTTTGGGAGATGTGCTTTAGGAAAATCTCTGTTATAACTAAATTAAAGATCAATCCATCTTTAGAGATAGTTCTCCTTTATATCCTCCCAAATTTGCTTGACTGGAAAATCAAGGTACTGATTCTCCAGGTGGTTTCTATAGCTAAATGGCTATTAGCATGTAAATGGAAGCAACCCCTATGCTCTATGTGGAATTATATTGTTCTGGCCATAAACAGAAACTTCTCTTTGAAGAAAGATTCACTTGATATAGAAAATAGAGATGGTACTTTGGATAAGTGGGATATGTGGCAAAAATATGCAAACATGAATTAACAAATAACTCACTCTCTCTTTTTGTTTTGTTGACTTTGGCCCTGTTTAGATAATCTCGGCTCCCTGCGCCTTGCTCCGTGTCTCAATTTGTAAATGTTTTAATCTGTATATATTGTAGTTTAGTTACTTAGCTGTTTTTGGTCTTTGCCATCATGAATGAGCACTATGTAAATCTGCATATGTGGTACTAACTATAACATATTAATAGACTGTTAACCCATATGAATACTATGTGAATCTGCAATTGTCATAAGGTGTTACATAGTTACATAGTTACATAGGGCCTCATTCAATTGCGATTTGGCCAATTGAATAAGGCTCTAAATAAGCATATAACATATTTTTTTTAAAGAAGTTTTTAGTTAGGGAAAACCTTGCTTTTGGATAGATGTTTACTAACTAAAAACTTATTTAAAAAGTATATGTTATGTGCTTATTTAGCGCCCTATTCAATTGGCCAAATTGCAATTGAATGAGGGCCATAGTATTTAAGGTTGAAAAAAGACTTTCAGCCCATCAAGTTCAACCTTTTAAGATCTCCTTTGATCTGCAATATGCGGATTAACTATTAATCCATTAGTTATTAATTAATTATTAATCAATTATTTAATGTTTTTTTTTGTTTGGTTGTTTTTTTTAATATTATTAATTAGTCCAGAGGAAGGCAAATAGAAAAAAAACAAAAAAAACAAGCGAGACTTAGCCAATTGTCTAAAAGAAAATGTTAAAAATTTGGATCATTACTGTCTCTTTAATTATCCTTGATAACCCTGAATACCCTTTTTAATTAGAAATAAATCTAGTCCCCTTTTAAAGTTATCTATCGAATCCGCTGTCACCACCTCCTCTGGTAGAGAATTCCACAGATTAACCACCCTTACTGTGAAGAACCCTTTTCTTTCTTTGAGGTGGAATCTTTTTACTTCTAACCTCAAGGGATGTCCTCTTGTCAGTTGAAAACCTCTTGGCACAAAAAGCTCCCCCTACAAATCTTTATACTGAACCTGGATGTATTTATATAAGGTAATCATATCTCCTCTTAGACGCCTTTTTTCTAGAGAAAATACGTTTAATTTGGTTAGTCTTTCTTCATAACTTAGCCCCTCCATTCCCCTTATTAGTTTGGTTGCCCTTCTCTGTACCTTTCCCAGCTCTAAAATGTTCTTTTTATGAAGTGGTGCCCAAAATTGTACTCCATATTCCAAATGAGGGCGTACTAGAGATTTGTATAGTGGCAGAATTATATTTGCTTCCCTGGCTTCTATACCCTTCTTAATACATGCTAATGTTTTATTTGCCTTTGCAGCTGCTGCTTGGCTTTGAGCACTGTTACCTAGGTGGTTGTCCACAAGCACTCCCAAATCCCTTTCAATATCTGATACACCTAGATTTGCTCCATTAAGATTATAAATTGCATGGCTATTTTTCCTTCCCAGATGCATAACCTTACATTTATTCGTATTAAATCTCATCTGCCATTTAGATGCCCATTCCTCAATTTTATGTAAATCCCCTTGGAGGGAAAGCACATCATTTTCTGATTTAATTACCTTGTACAACTTTGTGTCATCAGCGAAAATGGAGACCCCACACTCCAATCCTACCTCTAAGTCATTAATAAATATGTTAAAAAGGAGAGGACCTAATACTGAACCCTGAGGAACCCCACTTACCACATTAGTCCAATCGGAGTATGTTCCATTTACAACAACCCTTTGCTTCCTGTCTTTTAGCCAGCTCTTAATCCATGAGCAGATATTTACTGCAATTCCTGTATCCCTTAGTTTGCCCAATAGTCTCCCATGTGGCACTGTATCAAAAGCCTTTGCAAAATCCAAAAAGACTACATCCACTGAGTTGCCTTGATCCAGGTTCCTACTAACCTCCTCATAGAAACTAATTAGATTTGTTTGACATGACCTATCCCTCATAAACCCATGTTGACTCCTACTTATAATCCTGTTCAAATAGACATATTCTTGTATATTATCCCTTATTAACCCTTCTAAAAGCTTCCCCACTACAGAAGTGAGGCTCACTGGTCTATAATTCCCCGGATTTGCTCTTGCTCCCTTTTTAAATATAGGTATCACATCAGCTTTTCTCCAGTCATCTGGTAGAGGCCCTGTGTTGAGTAATTCTTGAAAAATTAAATATAATGGTTTGACTATTACAGAACCCAGTTCCCTTAGTACCCTTGGATGTATTCCATCAGGACCCGGGGCTTTATTAACATTTATTTTTTCCAACCTCTTTTGGATTACTTCCTGTGTTAACCAATTATTTGGCAAAGGTAGTGTAGCCCCATTATGTCGCAGTGTCCCAACCACTGGTTCCTCCCTTGTGTATACCGAAGAAAAGAACCTATTTAGCTCATCTGCCTTTACCTGGTCACTAATTTTCAGACAGCCTATTTCACATTGTAATGTTCCTATAGCTTCCTTCCTCGCCTTCTTCCCATTAATATACTTAAAAAATATTTTAGGGTTAGTCTTACTCTCTTTTGCAATTAATTTTTCATTTTCTATTTTAGCCAGTCTAATCGCGCTTTTGCAAGCCTTGTTGATTTCCTTGTATTCCCGTAAAGCAGTCTCTGTCCCCTCTTGTTTGTATAATTTAAATTCCTGTTTATTACTCCGTATCCTGATCTTTAAATCATTGTTAAGCCACATGGGTTGTGATTTACTCCTTTTACTTTTATTCCCACACGGTATATGTCGATGTGTATGTATATTTAGTAAGGATTTAAATGTTGTCCATTTATGTTCAGTGTTTTTACCTATCAGTTCTCTGTCCCAGTCTATACTTTGTATTGCTGCCCTTAGACCGTTAAAATCTGCCCTTTTAAAATTAAGAGTTTTTGTTGGCCCCTTAAAATGTTGTTTTTTTAATTCAATCTCAAATGAGACTGTGTTGTGATCACTGTTTCCCAAAGGTTGCCCTATTTCAACATTTGATACAATATCAATATTATTTGTAATGAGTAAATCTAAGATAGCTTCATTTCTAGTAGGCTCATGTATAACCTGGGCCAAATAATGATCCCTGAGTGTACTCAAGAACTTGCTCCCCTTAGCTGAACTGCTGGTCTCATTTATCCAGTTTATTTCAGGGTAATTAAAATCTCCCATTATTAGAACTTGCCCGTGCTTAGCTGCATTTCCAATCTGTAACAATAATTGTATTTCCTCACTTTCAGCTATATTTGGAGGTTTATAGCATACTCCTACTAATATTCTTTTGGAATTTGCTGCTCCGCTATTTAACTCTACCCACAAACATTCAACTTTATCACTAGGTCCACCATAAATATCTTCTCTGACTATAGCCTTAAATTCAGGCTTAACATACAGACAAATCCCTCCTCCTCGTTTACCATTGCCTCTATCTTTCCTAAATAGGTTATAACCATCCAGATTAACAGTCCAGTCATGAGATTCATCCCACCACGTTTCGGTAATGCCTATTAAATCCCATTTTTCATTAATTGCTAATAATTCTAACTCTCCCATTTTTCCTGGCAAGCTTCTGGCATTAGCAAGCATACACCTTATGTTATGAGTCTGTAGTTCTGAAGTGCCTGCCACTGAACTTGAATTACTTAGTACTACCTCCATATTGACTATACTACCCCTCCCCCCATCTCCTCCCCTATGAGTTTTTAATTCATCCCTTATACCCTCTACACTTTCTACCCCATTACTTATATCTAGTCCCTCCCCCCCACCTACTAGTTTAAAAACTCCTCCAGCCTTTCTACCATCCTATCCCCTAGTACAAAAGCTCCCTCATCATTAAGGTGCAATCCATCCCTACTGTAGAGATTGTACCAAAGTGAGAAGTCAGCCCAGTGCTCTAAAAAGCCAAACCCCTCCTTAGTGCACCACATCTTTAGCCACGCATTAACCTCCCTAATCTCCTTCTGCCTCCCTGGGCTAGCACATGGCACTGGTAGAATCTCAGAAAATACTACCTTGGAGGTCCTTGCCTTCAGCTTAATACCTAGTTCTCTAAAATCATTCTTTAGGACACTCCATCTTCCACTAACTTTGTCATTGGTACCAATATGTACCAAGACCGCAAGTTCATTTCCAGCCCCTCCCAATAATTTGTCTACCCGATCCACAACATGACGAACCCGAGCACCCGGGAGACAGCAAACTGTTCGATTGCTGGGATCTGGGTGACAAATCACCCTGTCTACCTTCCTAATAATAGAGTCCCCTACAACCAAAACCTGTCTGTTCTGCTATTCTGCCCTCCCTCTTCTCCAGTAGAGCTGTTCGCACGGCTGTTAGAGGGAACAGCTCTATCTGGCATTGCCATTCCTGAATGGACATCGCCAACAGTTTCACTCAATCTGGCAAATCTGTTGTTGGTTGCCAACTCAGAACTAGAACTGTAAACCACAACACAATAATAGATCATGGAAGATATGTACTCATTGCCCAAAATTGTACGTATTTGAAAAAAAAAATCCTTGCCTTGTCAGAGGTGACGTATGACAACCAGGCATTGAATACACATACTTGTAAGAAATATCAGTTATTAAATAAGTTAAGTAAAAAAAATGGAGGCACTCAATCAGAGAACGAAGTAACCTTAATAGGTTAGTTCTATGGACATGATAATCCACTTTGAGAGCAACCTCTTTAAGCTCACTTGTGTCCTTCACAGGGAGAGAAATATCCTGTAGTATGTCAGTCTGGTCTCACCCAGTAGAGTGATCCAGCCCTGAAATACCAGGCAATTCTACCTTGAACAGGAGAAACAGCAAACCCCAGACTCACGTTTCGGCCTTGATTTGTCCTTTTCAGTGAGGTGAAGCGGAACTGGTTGCTGAAGAGGTTGTTATTATGTCCATAGAACTAAACTATTAAGTGTAGTTCATTCTCTGATTGAACACCTCTATTTTGTTTTTTTTTATTAAATAATTTACATAAAAACAGAATATGCACAGTAGATACACTGATTATATATATTTTGTTTAAAGATATCAGAATGACATACCAGGACAGGGATTTTATCAGATCGTTAAAGCTGGGGTATATATTAACGATACAATTCTGGTGAATATGACATCCTATGTGGAGTCCCATCTATCTGCTCCCTACTACTTCAAATTAGCCACCATATTCCCATAGACAGAAATCAGCTGCAGGGCAGCCATTATCACCACTATCTGCAGCAGCTGCTTATCAGCCACCACTCTAGAAGATGCTCCAGTAGTGCTGCAGTATATTCCACTGCCACCATAACAACCACCACCACCGTCTGTGGTGTCACTTGAACCACAAATGGACATTTAGGTGAATTACCGAGACTATGCAGAGCCATTTTTCTAGGAGAAAGGTTCAGAAAGGTTCAGCAAGGATGTGTGTATGTTCATGCACAGGCATAAAACAGTGGCCCCAAGAGAGGTGTTACAAAGAAAAAAGGATGCACATGCACAAAAAAAAGTCATTCATTTGAAAGGAAGATGATAAGCAATGAAGATCTCATCACCATCGTATTGGACACAATGCAATAGCAGGAGTAGGGATCACACCTAACCATATATTTCCCATGGTACAAGGAATGATGGTGTCAACACCACCACCTTTACCTCAACTCCCTAGAACATGTGCTCACCCTTGGTTCTCCTTCAGTGGACATTGTTGAAGATAAGAGTCTAAACTTTTCTGCATATGGCCCTTTCTAATGACACCTACATTCCACCATCATGTCACACCATAAAAGGTGTGGTTTGAGATATGCTGTTTTCAGTAAATCATTTACTCTAGACTATGGGTAATAATTGGGTAATGACAGTTATTTAGGAGTTACTTACAAATGTATTAATCTAAATGTATGTAAGTTGCATTTGTTATGGTGGTGAAGAACTCCACAGACATTATTTAGTAAACTGTGCTAACAACAAAAGACTGGAATGTGAATAATTAATTTACAACATACATATAATGCCCAAAACATGACCTATGCTAGTAAGATTCTGACATAATGGGAACATTTGCCTTGTGGTACACACAGGACCCTAAACAATTGAGCAATTGTTAGTTACTGGAGCCCGTAAACTAATTTGCTATTCAATTGGCGTCTTTTATCTACCCCCAAACGATTTTGCGGGTTACAGGCTGAAAATACCTGCAGTTGTCAAAATTGTAACTCTGACCCAGCTAAGCCTTAGATCTATCAAGCCTGTAAATGTTACAATCGCAAATCGTTATTCAATTGCTACAATTCCTCAAGCCTGCAAATGTTTTCACACTGTAAATGGCAAATATAGAAGAAACTCCTACGAGTACCAGATAGGACTTGCAAGGGGGTTAAACACCTGATAGTAGCACTGTAAATGCAATTAAAAACACAATACTGCACTGTAATTCTACTGTCTGTCAGACAGACATTAGAATTACCGTAATTGCACAACAGTTTCAAGCTCTCAAATCTGAAATCAAAATCTTTTTTTTTAACACTTCATTTCCGTGTTATATCAATCTCGGGAATCAAGGATTTAATACATATCAGGCCACCCACATGGACTAGAAAATTTTCTTTATTCATTTTTATTATAATAGACATTGCAGAATTGCGTCTGATCGCATATCGGACTTCTAAACGCTAATTGATTGACGTTTAACCTCCATGTTTTACTGACGTCCTTGCTTGATTGATCATGATCATGCTCTGAAATGCTAGTTACGAGTGCATGGTTAATGGTTTAGGCTTTTGGGCAGGTAGCTGCGGGCTTGATCAATTGAATCGCTCTGTAACTGTTGCAAATTTCAAGTCTGCAGACTTATGGCCAGTATAAAGGCAACTGCAATTGAATAGGGGCAACAGTCTTCAGCTGCCTGTCACGAAAGGCTTGTCTCACTGTGAAATGGATAACATCTTTGCTAAAGTTAAAGATAAAGATAATAAAGATAATGGGACCTCATTTTCATATTCGAGTGTGCTAGCACTCAGGTTTCTAGATTCTCCAGCTATTGTAACCCTATTCTGAGTTTAATTTAACCTGTTATGATAACAAAGCTAATTCTTTCTTCTGACCGTTAAATCATGTAAAGCACTGAGCCTTCTAAATTGCTACTGGCTCCATGGTGAACTATATATGGATTAGAGCCAGTGTAGAATGTTATGTCATTTTCAGTTCTGTGACCCATCAGGGGACCCATCAGCTTGATCCCTGTATTTCCTGTATGTCAAATTTATAGACATGATTTACTTACATGTTTTTGAGATTAGTATGTCTTCTATAAGGTTAGGCCATAAACAATTTGATTATAGAGTCCCTTAAATTTTATTCTACACGTCACATATGGAGTCTGACCTCCAAGGTTTGTGTTTGGGACTACAGAATGCTGTTCAATAAAGCAAACTCCTTTGTCAGAACATATTATTTGACTTCTAAATAATTTAAGGTTTATCGCTTTTAGTTTTTTAATTAATACATCATTGTTTCTATACCTCTGATAGTACAGTGTAAGAAATTTAAATGGACTCTGTGAAAAATGTACACTGAACCACTGGTTTTCTCATGATCATTTAGCTGGAGCTCTTCCATATTTTTCAACTGATAGCAGGAAGTCTGCAGACTTTGCCACTAAAGCTGTGCAGTAAATAGACAGCAAACTTGAAAAATATGGGACGAGCTCTAGTCTAAATATTATTCTCCTTTTATTTGTAACACACCAAAATATTCTGTAGAGCTAAGGATAGTTATTTTCAGTTTCCACCTGCTGTCAGCCATGCTCTGCCTCAAGGGTAGAAAAGACCCAGAAGTTGATACCCATCACTTGGCACAAACCTTCTGCGTTTTCCTGCCCCCTCTGGAACTTAAGGTCTATCTGCAATAAACACACTTTTCATTACTTATTTGTTTCCAACTCCATCAATCTACTGGCTCTCACTGAAACCTGGCTCTCCTTATCAATTTCTGCCTCCCCTGCATCACTCTCTCATGGTGGCTTTCACCTTAGTCACACACCTAGACCCGGGAACAAATAGGGGGTGGTGTGGGTGTATTACTTTCCACTGTACACGTCACTGTACATTTCACCTCATATTACCTGTCCCATCCCTTTAATTCTCATCTTTTGAACTTCACACTGCCTCATCCATCTCTCTACATGCTGTTATCTATCGCTCCCCTGGACCACCCTCTCAATTTCTGGATCTTTTTTCCGCCTGGCTCCCTCACTTTCTGTCCTCCAGCGTTCCTTTACTTGTACTTGGCGACTTCAACATTGCCATTGACACTCCCAGTTCCCACCTCTTCCCTCAGCCTATCACAATTGACAGATTCCTCAATTCACCATGCTGGACACTCCCTTGACCTTATTTTCATCAATATCAGCACCACCCCCAACCTAGACATATGTCCACTCTCTATCTGACCACCACCTCCTAACCTTCAACCTCACCACACCTTCCTCTCACTACCCTTCTTCACCCACAGAAACTTGCAAGCACTTGACCCACAACAGCTCTCCACTGTACTACAACTTCTCAACCCATCACCAAACCCAACTGCCCTGTCACTGCCACCTCACATTACAACTAAACTCTTTCTTCCGCGCTTGACACCCTTGCCTCCATAACCACACACAGATGCCCTCACTCTTATCCACAACCACACTACACAAACACAATACATTCAGAGGTGCTCCACACTGCTAAATGACTATGGAAGAAATAATGGACTTCAGCAGATTTCCTCCATTATAAGTTTATGTTGCCTTTTACTTCTCTGCCCTCAATCTTGCCAAAAAGCATTATTTCACATCATTAATATCAACTCTGTCCTCTAACCCCAAATGTTTGTTCGCCACTTTCAACACTCTCCTCCACCCACCACCACCTTCCGTCCCTTCATGTCTCACAACTGAAGACTTTGCCAGCCATTTTTAGCATAACATTGAAAACATTCACTACTAATTCTCCTCTTATCATGGCTCACACACTCCGCTCACACCTCTCAACTAACCTGGAACACCCAGCCTTCTCCCTTCCCCAATCCCAAAGCCTCAATGCACTCCTTTGACCTTGTAACAGAGGACATAGTCACCAGTCTACTATCTACCTCTCACCTCACTACCTGTCGTCTGGATCCTATTCCATCACAGCTTATCCCTCCTCTCTCCACCACACTAATCCCAGCTCTCACACATCTCTTCAACCTTTCCCTATATACTGCCACATTTCCATTCTCTCTAAAAGATGCCATAATTACACTCATTCTTAAGTAACCCTGATCTGACTCTGATTGTGCATCTAACTATGGCCCTATCTCTCTACTTCCTCTAGCTTCTAAACTACATGAGCGGCTCGTCTACAATCACCTTACCCAATTTATTTCCTCCAGCTCCCTTCTTGACACATTCCAATCTGGCTTCCAGGCCAAACACTTCACTAAGACAGCAATCTCAAAAGTCATTAATGACTTGCTCACTGCCAATTCAAAGGGTCACGTTTCTATTCTATTGACACCGTTGACCACGTTCTTGCAATCCAGATCCTCTGCTCCCTCTGCATCAGAGACACTGCTCTCTTGTGGGTCACATCATGCCTACCAGGTTGAACATTTAGAGTCTCCTTCTCTGGCACCTCTTCTGCTCCTCACCCTCTGTCTGTTGGCGTACTACAAGGTTCAGTCCTAGGCCTCCTCCTCTTCTCCATCAATACCCTAATAACATGTTTTAGAATTCAGTATCATCTCTATGCAGATGACACTCATTCTACCTCATATCTATCCCCCTCTATTCTAACACATTTCCAACTGTCTCTCAAGTAAATCCTCCTGGTTGTCCATCCACCAACTCAACATGTCTAATATGGGAACTTCTAATCTTTCCACCCTCTACTACAGCTTCAATGCCATCATCATTCCCACCTTCTACACCCATTGTCTTTGAGTTCTACTGGACCCTATCTTTCTTTCATTCAATCACATACAGTCTCTAACAAAATCTTGCCTTCTTCATCTAAAAAACATTTCCAAAATATGTCACTAACTTCACAAGACACAACTGAGATTCTAATACATTCTCTCATCATATTTCATCTTGACTACTGCAACTTGCTTCTTGCTGATATGCCCACCAGCCATCTATTCCCACTTCAATCCATAATGAATGCCTACCGTACTCAAAGTTCAGGTTCTACAGCACCTCTCTGTCATTTACTCCACTGGCTTCTCGCAGCCTCCAGTATAACATTTTAAAATCATGACCTTACAAAGCCCTCAACAACAGGGCACCCACTTATATTTCTGCTCTCATCTCTAAATATTCCCCCACCCACTCTCAACAACCTTCTTCTTTCTATCTCTCTTATTACCTCTCATTCCACCTTCAGGAACTTTATTGTGCTTACCCTATTGTCTGTAACTATTTGCCTCACTCCACTAGAGTAACAGCATCTCCATGCATCTCTCTTCCTCAAAACTTTCAAAACCTCACAAAAAGCACACCTGTTTAGAGAAGCCTATTACCTTCCACCTTAACATGCACACACTTATCTTACCCTCCTGTACCACACCCAATTCCTTTAGACTGTAAGTTTGCAATTTTTCAATCCCTTAAGGGGCTTTGGCGTAAGCACTATGGACACTGGATTCTAAGCTCAAAACAGGGCCCTCCATCCATTACAATGTGTTAATACTGATTGTTTTTACACTATTGTTTTTTTCCTTGAACTTAATCTATGTATAGCGCTAAAGGATATGTTGTCGCGTTGCAAATAAACAATACTAAACAATAATAATAACATTCTAGGCAACTACCAGTAGCATAATTTGGTAACTTAAAGGATCAGCATCATCGAAATACATTTAAGGATTATTTTATAGTATATAAGTAGATACTTGTATATAAAAAATGTAAATGTGAAAATAGAAAGATATGGGAGTGGTATAGAAAACATACATTTGAGGGAGTTGAAAAAGGTCAGGTTGAGACTTAAGGCCCAGAGGTGTTTGCTGGTTGTATCCAGATGCAGGGAAATGTTGAGGAATTAAAACAGATAGCAGAAGGTGTGCGTTCAGTAATGCATTTCTGCCTAAACTAACAAGGCCCAGGCCTAGGGCAGCATTTTTGGGGGGGAAAACACACTCAACCAAATTGCAATATGCAAACAAGTGTCAATATAGAGTGACATTCCTGTCTATAAAGGTACTTGACACTTCATAACATACTTTTTATACATATAAAAAAAATATTCAGATATGCTTTTATAAATAGGTATGCAGTTATCTTAGGAAGGTGATATACAAAGAGGAAAGGATTAGCGGTAATTATTGCATTTGTCTAGAGCCATGTAAAACCTAAATATGCCACTGAGAATCTAGAGAGTAGGTGAGTAGTAAAGAATTAACTAGGGGGCAGGTAGATGATGGAAAAGTGACTAGAGGATAGAGAGTGGAGGGGTAGGAAAAGACAAAGAACGGCAAAAGGAAGAAGAGAGAGTCCATATGACAAGAGGAGAGCAGAGGATGTAGTAATTCAAGGGAGGGGCTGTAAAAGTGGGAACAGAGGTAGGATTGCAAGTGTCCTCCTTATTCTTTTGCATTGCATGTCCTGAATAACTGCAAATCAGTCGGGCTCTCCCTATACATTTAAATAATTGAACATACTGAAAAAATTATATCAGTATCAGCTTGCTGCAATGTCCTGCTCTAGATGTATTACCCATTCTGTATTCTGTCTTTTTGCCTTTTTTATTTAACATAATAACCAACTAGAATGTCTTTTTTGTTTTCATATGTAAACAAATTATTAGATAAATAAGAATTCAATAAATATAGTTACTGCACATTAAAACTATACCGTTCAGAAGTAAATGGCACTAAAATATATATATTCCACATTCCAAATCTTTAATTTACAATATCTATGTATGAATAAAAAAAAAAATAAAGCAAGAAAAGTTTTTTTTAAGCATGGATGGCAATATAATAGCTGAACCATAGTTGTTAAGTAAAAATATAAATGGGGGAATATAAAGGGGTATTGTGTCTGAAGCAGGAGCTGTAACTCCAGACAAGACTACAAGCAGAAAAAATGTTTTATGGTTCTTTCAGGATGGCAGAGAGAACGTGACAGCATGGATTTTACAGAATCAAACATAGGCCACCCAGTGGTAAGTAGGAAGTTGGTAGTAGCAGATCACAAGCTAGAAGATGGGAGAATCGTGAAGGATCTAAAGACTGGAGGGAGCCAGCCTGATAAACACACCACAGGAAAGGGCTGGAGTGAGGGGGCTCATAGGAATTAATGACTGGGGTGAGGCAGTGCTTTAGAGCAGTGGTTTTCAAACCTCTCCTAAAAAAAAACACCAAACAGGACATGATTTCGATTTAACACTGCTTAAATACAGATGAGGCAATCAGAGTCTGTTGAACACTAGTTGCTCCTCCTATGTTCACATAGTGTTTAAAACAAAATCATGACCTGTCTGGTGTGTCTTGAGGAGAGGTTTGAGAATCACTGCTCTAGAGGAGATAGTACTAAAGGGAGGCAGTGGAGGGGCCGGTGCCTAAACACATCATAGCATGAGTATTGAAGGGAGCATGTAATGTGATAGGGCTGTTTCAACAAGGCAGGGTGACTTCTGATACTCCAAATGGTGCATCTTTCAAATGTATTATGTGAAAGTCGAGGTGTAGGGGCTATTACTGCCCAGGGCCACCTGCTATAGACTACAGGTAACTGCCCACAAGGACCATTTGGGTTCTTGGAAATCTCGGCAACAGCACCCTGATATCTGGCATCTCTATCAGTCAGGGTCCAGGAATCAGCAGTTCCAGGAGTCTCAGAAGCCTTCCTGTGGTAGTGACCAGTACAAGTTACTTGAAGGGTGGGATAGGATCAGTTATCACAGCCACCAGGAGCAAATAAAATAGAACATACAATTGTTATATGTCTCAGCAGTCAACTTATTTATTTTTGGAAAGTCAAACAATATTTATAGCAGTTAGATATAGTGGGGGTGTATACAACATATCAATGGCAGGGTGTGGCAGACAAACACAGGAGACTCCACATGGGGTCTAACCGTAGCTTCCTGAGAGCAATAGGCCTAACCTTTAATACACATCCTGCCGTCTTTAGCTGTCTAGCACATGGGAGATGTAATTAGCTTATCTGGCAAATGATGTGACAAAACATATTACGATACAATGGAGGTTTTGGCTCCCTGCAAACAGGGATTCAGCACACCCTATTTTAACCACATCGTGAGTTACAGAACACAGTAATATTACATGGGGAATTACATACAGTATACAGGATAAGGCAGGGGCATATGCCATAAGACCACATGAAGCATGTTGCTACACTATGGCCCTATGTCTTAGGGCTATTTGCCCATGTAGCAATGTAATTCCCCTACCCTTTTTCCGATGGGGTAGTCTGTTCTCTATGGTGGCTCACTGGGCCAAAATCCAGGACCTTAAAAGGGGTCCTTCACAAACTACAACTAACAAAAAAATTACAAAATAAATATTTGTTTTACTTTATTTAATTAAAAAAATAACTCCACAAGCACATAATATATGTTTATTTATAGTCATAGTTCCATTTAAATGTAATGACACCTTTTCTGTCTGTCCACAATACTCATGTTTCTACTTAAGGTTAATAGTTTAATTAAGTATAGTTAGCAGGTGTTGCTGCAACACCTGCTAACTATACCTAATTAATCTATTGCACAATCTTTCTTCATTACCTCCTGTCTTTTCCTCAAGCTCCTCTTCTCAACTTTTCCACATCATGTCTCCAACATAACCATCTCACCTTCCATGCTCTCCTCTCCTCTTTTATGCTCCCATGAGCTACACTACTCTCGTTTCTCCATTCACTATCTCCTCCCCATTCTAAAGCTCATAAGCAGAAACACTTCTGCAAGTCCAAATCCCACCCCCTCTCCCTCTCTCTCTTTCTTCTGCTGGCTTCTGGGGACATATCTCCTAACTCAGGCCCCTCACCTGACATTCCCATTTGCAGATTATATGCAGATAACATATTACATACTAGAATAACTTACCAAACTACTTTCTCAGATGCATTTCTTTTCCTTCTATATGAAAAAAAACATTCTTACTTTGCATACCCTCTGACCTAATGAAACATAATTTCCTTCCTGACCCTTGCTATTCCTTATCTGCCTCTTCCATTCCCTTTAGATTGTAAGTAGAGAGTTTTCAATTTTGTAGAGTGTTTTGGCAAAAAAACACTCTCTACAAAGATTCTAAGCTCAAAACAGGGCCCTCCATTTTCTGCAGTTTGTTAAAATTATATTTTTCTTTGTTCTTTTCCCCTGTATAGCGCTACGGAATATGTTGGTGAGTTACAAATAATACATATAATATATTATATGACAATAATACCATAATAAAATAATATATATATATATATATATATATATTGAAGCATGAAGCAGCCATGAATGTCCAGTAATCTAGTAATTTAGTAATTATTAATCTATATATATATATATATATATATATATATATATATATATATAAGCGACTTCCCCCTCCTCTCCCTCCCCTGTGTCTTTCTTCCCCCATTCGCTCTCTCCCCTGTGTCTCTCTTTGCCCCTCCTCTCCCTCCCCTGTGTCTCTCTTCCCCTACACTGCATCTCTCTTCCCCTGTCCCCTGAGTCTCTCATCCCCCTCCTCTCGTATCTCTATTCCCCTCTTCCTCTCCCTCCCTCATGTATCTCTTCCCCCTCCTCTTCCTCACCTCCTCTCCCCCCCCTGTGTCTCTCTTACCCCACACCTCCCTCACCTCAATGCTTGTTCGCTCGCTTTGCAAGGGCTGCAAAACATGACAACAACTCGCAGTTTGACAACTATAATATGTTATAGATTAATAATGAGTATTGCAATATAATTTGATACGTTTTGTATCAGTATCTTCAATAAGTTGTAAATCTTTGATTATTTTCTGAATTTTATCTAAAATTGAATGAAATGTGGTCACTAGAGGTATACGTGAAGTAGTTTCTTTTGTTTTGTACTTTAACAGGTGTTCACACAGTATTTTGATGGCAGTGGTTATTTTTTGGGTAATAATAATAACCCTTTTGTTTAAAAGATTCAGACAATGTTTTAAAATTTGAGTGTTTGAGCAAATCCAATGGTATCTAACAGCTTGACTATGGATGATGGCTTGTTTGGTGTGGGAGGGATGGAAACTGGAGCTGTGTAGGCAATTACATCTGTCTGTGGGTTTCCTATATACAGATGAGTTGAGAGTAGTGATATCCCAAACAGTTCGCCAGAGAACTATTCGCTCCGATTTTCGCATGTTCGCGTCCGCCACGAACGGCGAACACATTCGCTTTTCGGTTCGCCCCCTATACTTTATCATTGAGAAAAGTTTGAACATCATTTATTTTATTTTATAATTTTTTTTGTGTAATCTATGCCTGCCTGCCAGTGTGTGTGACAGGCTAACACCTAACAGCTTATATTGTGCTTATTTTCACTACTCTTACCTGGTGGTGTAACATACATTGAAAACAACCATTTTTTTCCTGTAATCTAATTTCAGTTGCCTGCCTGTGTCAGGCTCACAGCTTATATTGTGCTCAGTGACATAAAACAACACTTTTTTGACTGTAATAGATTGAATAGCAATTGCCTGCCTACAGGCGTCTGTGTGAAGCCTATTGCATCTACTCTCCCAACTTTTGCTATTGCACAGTGACTCTCATATGTGGCGTCAAAGTAGCTTGCACGCATAGTACCACTAATCGAAAAAAAAATGACAGGCAGAGGCAGGCCACCCCGCAGGGGCCGTCGTGGTCGTGGTGCTATGATTCCCTTTGGCCCTAGAATAAGGCCCAGTTTCTGAGGACATGGTTGACTGGCTAACACAGGACACCCAATCTTCTACAGCTTCTGCTCGGAACCTAGACGCACAATCCTCCTCCACTATGCAGTGGAAGCCCCCAGACTCTGACCTGTGTATAATCTTCCATGCTGGGCAGTGGAAGCCCCCAGACTCTGACCTTAGGATCAGTAGATTGCTCATTAAACCTACTATAAAATTCCCTGCGCAATTCAGTGGATTTAAAGGTTAGGTTGAAAAAACAAAACGAGAAAAGTCCTGGGCACATAAGAAATCTTGTGTTCTGAGCTTTGGCACACCCAGCAAAACCTCAGTAAATAGGTAAGACTGGGGGACTTTCACCTTCTTTGGAGACCATCAATACCTGCAAGTAAAGGGAATGCCCCCACCCAATAGCAGCATGATCCCAACCCCTAAGGGTAGAGGCCAAGGCCGAGGGTCCCTTCACTGGAATCGCTCTCGCTAAGCTTGGAGGAATGCCCAATGGCCAATAGCAGCAAGGCCTCCAACCACCAGGGACCTCTTCTCTAGGAATCCACCCCATTCCCCAGTTCTCATTTACTGCTGATCCTCAGTGTGGTGTGAGTGTCTGGTTTGTGTGGTGGATTTTTGTAGAGAGTAGTTCACTACAACAATCATTTCACATATGGTGGGCTAAGAGTGATAGAAACCCTCCACCTTACAAAGTACAGTAGTACAAACAATGAATAGTACATTAATGATTTTATTTGAGTGTCTAAAAAATAAGTTAATAAACTTATTTCCTGCTCAAATTTCTCAGAAATACAGTTTATGCACTGCACTGCACGTTATACTTGGCTCCTTTTAAGCATATGCTAACTGTATTTTACAGTTTGAGGTATATATATATATATATATATATATATATATATATATATATATATATATATATATGTGTGTGTTTTTATATAGGTGATAGAATGCAGTGAAAATGTGATAAAACCACCCTATATAAATTTGTTGTAAAGGTCCCATGTAGTGTCATAGTTATAGTATTCTCTTTTGAAGATCTTAATGTGAAAATGTGCAAACATTTTAATTTTCAAGTACAAAAATAAAAGCTGAATGATTTTCTATTTTTAATTTACAAAAAGGTCAGTTGGTTGTATATTGCTTGTTAACATTATCTTGCTATGCTACATTATATGTCAAAAACATATCTTTAAAGTTATATGCATACAAATATATTTACACTTGTATATGCTGCTTGAAGACATTTTATTACGTGGTGATATCACCAGAAGTGATTGGAAAAAGATGTGGAGGACAGTACAGAAGTCAGTAGTGGATTATCCGTCTGGAGTACCAGCAAATAACCTTAAAGGAAAGTGGATGCAGGAGCCTAAGTAAAGCAATAGGTTATCAATCATTAATTCCTCCTTTAGGGGAGTCAAAATGACTTAAACTGGACGTGAAGGTTAAAAATAGTATTCAAGATATTTCTGATTTCTAGCTATCATTCAACTAAATCATAATTGCTATTTTAATTTGATAATCCATTATATCTGTTTAAATATACGCAAATACATTTATTTTCTCTACCCATATCTTCATGGTGCTATAATAAATGATTGTTATGTTTAAAAAAGTTATTCTTACTGCTCATGCTACTTCTTTCTTGTATTTATTATTATTAAATATTTAAGCAATTTACATGCTTAACTCCTTTGATATCATATGTGCATATGCATGTGTAAATTATTACAAAATTTATATTACAGTTTATTCTTTTTGAAATAGTCTTTTTTAAGTATGTATATTTATATGTTTTATTTCTATATAATTTACTAAAACACTTTAATGCATTTAACATATTTCATTTTTTCATGCAATACTTCCATTTAATGGCCATAATTGAATATTTGTAACATTTGGTTATTGTTATATAGTTTGAAATTGTTTGTATAGTATGGTATATCTATGTTGAGATAAATGTTTATCTAGAAGGTGCTGTTATTTGTTCAGAATAAGCTTGGTTCCTTGTGGTATCCAAAATCCCCTTTAGTTTTTCCTGGAAACATAAAATATTCTAACAGTTGAGTACAAATCTCCATGTCTCTTTTGGTTAAGCTATGTTCGAAGGATTTTCCACCTCTACAGTTATTCAGGTGTTTATTTGCACATTGTTTTTTTTAAGTTGTCAAAGGTTAACCATGGAGGATTTGTTTAAAAAGCTAGGTGCCAACTTTGTATTCGCATGGACTTTCAATGCCAAATTGCCTGAGATCAACAGCAAACAGAAAATACATATAGGTGAAATTCTGTATATTTTTTATTTAATATTTTATGGAGGAAGTTGGGAATAAATGTTATAAAATAGCAAACATACATACAAACAACAACAACACATGGAAAAAAACATGAAACTATTATATTAAAGTCCATAATTTATTTAAAGAAAGTGCATTATGGATTGGAGTAACCACAGCTGCTCTTTTTACACGTTCACTTGCCTTCCATTGTCACTTGTTATTCTCTAATGATTTGCAGCCTTATTAAATTGCATTTCGGACAATTGAAAAAGGCTCTATATAAGCAGAGAGCATATTTTTTTTACAGAAGTTTTTAGTTAGTGAAAGTCTATCCAAAAGCAAGGTCTTCTAACTAAAAACTTCTGTAAAAAATATGCTATGTGCTTATATAGAGCCCTATTCAATTGGCCGAATTGCAATTTAGTAAGACTGCAGATCTTTCCAAACGCGACTCCATCATCACCACAAAAATCCTTGTGTCATTAATGTGCAATTATATTTCATATAAAATGTTACCATTGAGGTTTTTTTGCAAAACATCGGAAACCATGTTTGACCCTCATTCTTCATCAGCAATTGTTCTTGATACCATGTCCAAAAACAGCAATTTAAATTGCCACTGTGTTTTTTTCTATATGGCCTTTCATATAAATAACATGTTAATGTTCGAAATGGTGCATGATTTACATTCAATTTATAATAAAGAAATAAAAACTGACATACCAGATGAAGAAAATGACAGGGAAATGTTTCCTGTGAAAAGAAAGGAAAACAAGCAAGTCCTGTTATTACTAAACAGGAAAAGCATAAAGTACTATAGTTTTATGGACAACTGGCAGAAACCATGGGACATCTAGGCAGAGTTATGAGAGCTATCCTAAAAAACAGAAAACTGCATGCAAGGGAAACATAGCAGCCCTCTATGAAGTATGAGAGAAAGAAGATACAGTTCACCAGAACATACAGAAAGTTAAATCAAGTGAGGAAAGGAATAGAAAGCGTAAGACAATGAAAATGACAAATACATTTTATAAGACAGACTAGAGACTTGCCCCTCAAAAATTACGGGGCAATAAAAGGTAATGCTGTTTGCCACAGACATTCATTTTTTTGGTGGTCTGAGATCCTTCGGCGCTCATTGCGAGCCTCGCGCTGTGCGCCTTTGGCGCTCAGCGCATGGCTCGCAATGAGCGCCTTCAGCACTCATTGCGAGGCTGTTGGTTGCTGTATTTTTTTTGTGATAGGCGCTTTTGCTGTTATTGTTTGGTCGAGGCTGATCTGCTTTTTGCACTTATTGCAAGGCTTTGTGTGCTATGAGCAGCGTTGGCGCTCGTGAGGCGCGAGGTGAATGGCTTTTGTGTTTTATTTGTGTATATGTATTTTTGTATGCTAATTAAATATTTACTAAATTACTAAATTAATATACTTTACCTATTTGGAAGTAATATATGCAGGAAGCATTGTGCTGAAGAGCTGACAATCTGTTTTGCTGTTCCTGCAGCATACAATGTCGTTTGCACTGTTGTGGAGCTGAGGTGTAAGTGTCAGCAATGTGTGCAGTGTGTAGTGTAAATAGGCTGCGTGCGCGAGGGAAAGCCGTTAGGGTAGCTGGGTACTTCCGCATTGTGTAAGTTAGTGTTGTAAAATGGCGGGGAATGTGTATGTGGTACGCGGGTGTGGATGATTTAGCGTCCTTGCTAAAAGTGTATCTGGTACCTCGTAAGGCTTTTTTGAGAAGCTGTATGTGCTTGGTGGTGTTTTGTGTCTTTAGGGTCCTGTAGCCTCATTTTTGTTTTTTTCGGTGGCCATTGTTTCTCTCGCTTAGGGGATTTTCGTGTGTCTAAACTCGGGAATTTGGACTTAAATTGAGGTGTAACTTCACTTTCAGAGGTCCTGGGTGCCCCCCCTTGCTGTGGGTAAGCTTTTTATGTATTTTTTGTGTGTATTTATTGTGTTTTTAATGTTTGAAGGTGCGCACAGTTCTGCCGTTAAGGTTGTATTTTTGCAAGGTCGTAATTTTTTAAGTTTAGTGCGGAAATTTTGCGCTCTAAGTCCCGCGGTTCGTATTTTTTTGTGTAAGTCCGTATTTAGTGATTTCATGTTAGATCTATTTTGTTAAAGTGACGCTTGTGTGGGTGTTTGTAACCACGTGAGAGGCGCCGTAGAGCCTCCACCTCCGCAAATGCGGCCCTGCAATGAGCCTTTGGCTCATTGCAGCCGACGTGGGAGCCACCACCTCCGCAAATGCAGCGGCATGCAAAGGGGTCGTCTCTACCCCTAGGAAGGTGTGCTGATGGCAAAAACGTGAATCCCTTAGGGTAAGGGGTTTGCTGCCAAAGTCCAGGCTTCTCCTCCCTCATGTTTGTTAATGAAGTTTTATGTTTATTAATAAAGCACTGTGCCCAGTTAGACCTCCAACAGGGGTCCTGTGTCTTTATTTTGGGGAAGGCATCAATAGATTGTGCTGGGTCAAAGTGTCAATAGAGAAAGCTATTACAAAAAAGTCAAGACAATGTCAGGCCTAGCTCTTACTGCCTTTTTCAATTTGCATTTTTCCTGAATCCCTAAAAACGAGTCAACATATTCGGTAGCGCTATACAAAACTTAATTTCCATCGCAAAGAATGGAGGGCCCTGTCTTTGAGCTTAGATTCCGCTGTCCATAGTGCTTTCCCCTAAGTACCATGCAAGATTGAAAACTCGCAGACTTACAAAATATATGCAATTTTTGGTAGCTGGAAACTCTAAACAAACAATTTGTCACTGATTTACATTCGTGATAGTACTATCACTAGCACTGATTAACTAGTGAAATAGACATTGCCTAAGCTGACAGAACGCAAGAAGTGAGAGGATTATCAACTGTAATAGAGTATAGGATAGAATTCTTCAATGCGCTATGGTTTGGTCCCACCAGATGAATCACAGAGAAAGTGATACAGACAATACATGTTATAACAGCACCAGTGAATCAGAAAGAAGCACAATCCTTCCATTTGAGTCTAATCCTGAGGCCTGTTTACAATGTGACCTGGAAAAAGTCTGATTTTCATTGATGTCAGGGCAGCAAAGCCCAAAGCTCAAGTGGTGGTGCAAAATGAATATCCAGTTAAAGGATGGATAAAGGAAGTCCGACCTGCCTTCATGTATTCTAGGGGCAATTTGGAGGGAGGGAACTTTAATGTATCACTTTTTTTCTTATTTCATCATTAAAGATGTGTGCAATATATTTGTGTTTCATGCTGCTGTATCTCCTGTTAGAGATATTTCTGAGTGTTTTAATTGGTTACCGTAATTAGCTTTATGGATCAAGTGTTTTTAGCTTAATTTAGCAGCAGTTAACATGGTTAACAACCATTTTAACATTTTAATGTGAAGCTGTGGTTTAAACAACAAACATGAATTGTATGTGGTTAAACTAGCTATGTAGCTATGTAGCTATTTGTATTTTAGAACATTTGTGTAGTCCACTCGGGAAGTATTTGCAACAATAGGACAGCTGATTGCTCCAAATATAGCGCTTTTCCTGTAGCTGGTAATAAAAACGGCATACTCAAATTTGTGCACTACTAAATAAAAAATATAAACAAATGATTACAGAGTTTCGCTAATAGGGATTTTAACAGATTTAATTAAATCAATATATAGGTATGGCTATTATTTATTACTAGCGACTTGCCCATCGAAAATGACGGGGCAATAAAATTTTAAGCCATGGCAATGCTGTTTGACACACAACGCATAGCTTTTTCTACTCTGAGGCCCTTCTGCGTTTATTGCGAGCCTCGCGCTGAGCGCCTTAGGCCAGAGGCGCTCATTGCGAGCCTCTCCTCTCGTTTACTTTGGCTCCTCTGAGCGCCTTTGGCGCTCATCACAAAGACAGATATATATGTCTATTTTTGTAAATAATAATTAATTAATTAATTACTTAAATTATATAAATTAATAAACTTTACCTATTTGTAATTGATATATCCAGCAATGAATAGCCTGAAGAGCTAAGTATCTATTTATTTTCCTGCAGCATACAATGCACAGTTGGACTGTTGCTGCCCTGAGGAAAAAGTGTCATCAATGTCCCAAGTGTGCATTAGAAATATGCTGCGTGCGCGAGGGCAAACCGTTGGTTTAGTTGTGTAAAGCTCCATTTTAGATTCGTAATGTTATTAGTTGCAAGGTAGTGTTGTAAAATGGCATCGTTTGTCTATGTGCTATGCGGCTCGTGAGCATTTTGCGCGCTTCCTAACTGTGTACGTCCCTGTCAAAAGTCGTACGTGCCTGGCGGTGTTTTGCGCATTTTGGGGTCGTGCAACCTCGTTTTCATTTTTTTGTATGATTTGTTTGTATTTTGTAGTGCTTTTGTTGTTTTTGAATATACGCGTTTCGGCCGTTAACTTTGTACTTTTGCGACCTCATTTTTCTCTTTATAAGTTTTGCGGGCCGTAATTAAAAGTCGTACGTCCTTGTCAGTGTTTTCTGTGCTTTAGGGTTGTGTAGCCTCGTTTTAATTTTTTTGGACGCCATTTTTTTTCTCGCTTAGTCGAATTCAACTTTAATTTGCGTGTAACCTCACCCCCAGACATCCTGGCTGTCCTCCCGCACTGTGTGTGATGTTTTATTTATGTTTTTTTATTTTTCAGTGTTTTTGGTGTTTTTTTTATGTACATGTTTCGGCCATTAATTTCATATTTTTGGGACCTCGTATTTTTTTATTTCTCTAAGTCCCGCGGGTCGTAATTTTTTTTTCTGAGTCCAGCAGCGTGGTTTTGGTTTTCAAAGTCACGTTTTTTTTTATTTGTTTTTTACTGCGAGTGAGGCGCCATAGAGCCTCCACCTCCTCAAATGCAGAGCCTTCGTCTCACTGCAGCTGACGTTGGAGCCTCCACCTCCGCAAATGCGGCCCTCTCAGTCCCCTGTGTCTCCTTTACCCCCTCTCCCTCCCCTGTGTCTTCTTTCACCCCCTCTTCTGTACCTCCTTTTCCCCTCTCCCTCCCCATGTCTCCTTTCCCCCCATCTCCCTCCCCTGTGTCTCCTTTCCCCTCTCTCTCCCTCTCCTATTCCTCCTTTCCCCCTCTCCCTTTTCCCCCTTGTGTTTCCTTTCCCCCTCTCCCTTTCTCCACTTGTGTCTCCTTTCCCACTCTCCCTCCCCTGTGTCTCATTCCCCCTCTCCCTCCCTTGTCTCTCTGTTCCCCCTCCTCTCCCTCCCTTGTCTCCTTTCCCCCCTCCTGTCCTTCTCCTGTGTCTCGTACCTGGATGCAACCATACCAGCAGCGCCACACTCACCTCCTCTGCGGCACTTGTCCTACGGCCGGAACTACATTCTGGATCAAGACGCGCATTGCGCATGCGGCTTGATCGAAAAAGTAGTTCCGGCGGAGGACAGGAGCCGCAGAGGAGAAGACGGTGAGTGCGGCACTGCTGGTAGGGTTGCATCCAGGTACGTGCTTTAGCTACTGGCAGGAACCAGGTATTGCGGGTGATGCAGTTTGCAGCTGGGGGTACGTGCTTCAGCTAGTGGCAGGAACCAGGTACTTGGGGTGATGCGTGCCCTGGGGGCTGGAGGCGCTCATCGCAAGCCCTGCAATGAGCTCCATCATGCAGACTAAGTCTCACAGGCCTTGCAGTCGCGTGCCTCAACTGCTCACCACACTTCTATTATAGTGATATACAGTGGATATAAAAAGTCTACACACCCCTGTTAAAATGTCAGATTTCTGTGCTGTAAAAAAATGAGACAAAGATAAATCATTTCAGAACTTTTTCCACCTTTAATGTGACCTATAAACTGTACAACTCAATTGAGTTGTAGGTAGAGGGAAGAAAAAATATAAAAATAAAATAATATCGTTGCATAAGTATGCACACCCTTAAACTAATACTTTGTTGAAGCACCTTTTGATTTTATTACAGCACTCAGTCTTTTTGGGTATGAGTCTATCAGCATGGCACATTTTGATTTGGCAAGATTTGCCCACTCTTCTTTGCAAAAACACTCCAAATCTGTCAGAAGTTTATTTTGGGGTTAATCATAGGCACTTTAAATGATGGCAGGTGTATGCTGACTCCTATTTAACACGATTTGGAATGAAATTGCCTAATTCTGAACACAGCTACATCCCCAGTTATAAGAGGGTGCGCAGACTTATGCAACCAAATTATTATTATTTTTTTCCTTCCCTCCACCTAAAAGATTTCAGTTTGTTTTTCATTTGAGTTGTACAGTTTATAGGTCACATTAAAGGTGGAAAAAGTTCTGAAATGATTTATCTTTGTCTCATTTTTTTACAGCACAGAAACCTGACATTTTAACAGGGGCGTGTAGACTTTTTATACCCACTGTATAATGTGTAATATAGTATATAATATAGTATATAATATAGTTTATATATATATATATATATATATATATATATATATATATATATATAGGTTTTTTAAGAAAACCACTTCAAGGAGTTTATGATTAGGACTAAGACCCATTATATTATGTAATATTCACTCAAACACTATGGATAGGGGGCTAATAGCTCCAGTCTTTGAAAAACAGCTCATGAACCATGGATTCCATCATAGTATGCCAATAACGTTACAAAATAATAAATTGATGAAAGTTACATGTAAAAAATTGCATATTTTTAGAAAGGTAAATTGCAGAGTTTTCTTACCTTGCCATAAACTACAATATACTACCTAGTGCTGCATGATAATGTTTAATTTAGTTGAAGTACAGGGGCCATATTTTACTTAAAGGAGCACTATTGTCAATAATGCAAAAAAAAACTATACCTGAAACTAAGCAGCATGTTTTCAGAATATATATACAAAATAATATGTTCTCTAATGTATTACTTTTATGTGAATTATATTGATGTGGAATCTACTATTTCAGTGATCAACATCCTGAAGTGCGAGGAGATTTTGACTACACAGGAACTTTTAATCTGCACAATGGGAATGTGTCAAATACAACTCCAATTTCTCTCTTTGCATGTGGAGTTATCTGAATAGAGTTGCTTGTGTGTCTAATTAGCATGCTAATAGTGCCCCTCCTTTATAACACTTCCAGATACATGTGTAAGAAAGCTCAGAACAGCTCGCGGTCTATACAGCTTACTTTGAGTTGAAGTGCTGAGTGTTAAGAGTTAATCTGATGTTGATCTGGTTAACTAATGATTCTTCTTTTATGTTTACAGTTACAGACAGCAGATTTCAAAAGAGTATAGATATTTATTTTAGATTTTTCTTTTCATTTTCGTTTCCCCAAACATTTGCAGCAAGAAATGGTACCACTGCCACAAAGACCACCAAGGAGGAGAGGATGGGTTACTGTTGGTTCTGACAGATTAGGATATGTTGATAAAATACATATTCCACAAACTTTATCTCTGCATTTACTGAACTTCTTTACTATTCTTGCAGATCCCATCCAGAGTGTGCAGAATTTGACTTCTGTTCGTCTTTCTGCAGAGCATTCTACATAAAATCTGCAGGCTCCTGAGACCACCAAAGATGCTAAAGTAAGAAGTGCAGACTCCCAAAGGAGGATGTAAGTTGTGGTGGGAGACTCCATTGTAATTGTATTGTATTTCGGAGACAGCACGGAAGGAAGGATACAGGTAAGATGATTTCCTGGAGTCACAAGTCAGAGGGACACGGCTCACATTTTAAGAATTGTTAAAGCAGTGAATCAGAAGGGAGAGATGGATGTTTTTCTACACCTTGTAACCGATATTCTGGTTAGGAATTACCCTATTTCAGTTCAGGAAATGTTTTTTGAGCTAGAAAAACAGCTTAGCAAAGTAGCTTCATCTGTTTGCAAAAAGGAGATCAGCGCAAAAGCCCCTCTGATAACGAAAAATACACCAACCAAGAGGCTCGCAATGAGCGCCTATAAAGGAGATGGGGAAGGGAGACAAGAAGGTAAGAGTGTGGTCGACAATAGCCCAGTCAGGAGGTATAAAACAGTGAAAGCGGTGTCTGTGTGTCCAACAGTGACTTCTAATATTCAATATTGTTTTGCATTTGCCAATTGTTATTGGTGAATTTAACTCAGTAAAGAATGAAACAGATCTGATCTAATCAAGCAAAAGGTATTCTTTATTTACTTGAATTGCCACAGTTCCCATGCTTCAAAACTGATGTCCAAATCATGATGGCAGACAGAGCAAGTATGCAAACTACACAGGCTACACGGGTGAATTGCCACTGTTCCCAACACTTCAAAACTGATGACCAAGGGGACAACAGCGATGGCAGACAGAGTGAGAAAGCAGGATGTAATGAGTGGGCTCTGAAGAGACCTTTTTCATGGTGAGAGGCTTGAAACCTTGCTAAATGAGCTTCCACAAAACCATTATAACCTTTCCTTCAACCTTGACAGCAGTTCAGTTGGTAAGGAGCACCAGGTAAGGTCCAGTCCACCTAGGAGATAAAGAAGCATAATTAAGAGACTTCACAAGGACCTCATCTCCCAGTCCAATACCATGCATTGGTTTGTCAGACATTTCAGGCCTACTGCTACCTGCTTATGATGCATATAATGCTTAAGAAGATGGGGAGGCAGGTTAAGTTGGTGTCGGCTACACGGGTGAATTGCCACTGTTCCCAACACTTCGAAACTGATGACCAAGGGGATATAATAGTGATGACAGACAGAGTGAGAAAGCAGGATGTCACGAGTGGGCTCTGAAGAGACCTTTTTCATGGTGAGAGGCTTGAAACCTTGCAATATGAGCTTCCATGAAACCATTATAACCTTTCCTTCAACCTTGACAGCAGTTCAGTTAGTAAGGAGCACAAGGTGAGGTCCAGTGCACCTAGGAGATAAAGAAACATAATTAAGAGACTTTACAAGGACATCATCTCCCAGTCCAATATCATGCATTGGTTTATCAGACATTTACGGCCGACTGCTACCTGCTTATGATGCATATAATGCATAAGGAGATGGGAAGGCTGGTTAAGTTGGTGTCGGCTACACAGGTGAATTGCCACTGTTCCCAACACTTCAAAACTGATGACCAAGGGGATATAACAGCGATGGCAGACAGAGTGAGAAAGCAGGATGTCACGAGTGGGCTCTGAAGAGACCTTTTTCATGGGGAGAGGCTTGAAACCTTGCAATATGAGCTTCCATGAAACCATTATAACCTTTCCTTCAACGTTGACAGCAGTTCAGTTGGTAAGGAGCACGAGGTGAGGTCCAGTCCACCTAGGAGATAAAGAAGCATAATTAAGAGACTTCACAAGGACATCATCTCCCAGTCCAATATCATGCATTGGTTTATCAGACATTTACGGCCGACTGCTACCTGCTTATGATGCATATAATGCTTAAGGAGATGGGGAAGCCGGTTAAGTTGGTATCGGCTACATGGGTGAATTGCCACTGTTCCCAACACTTCGAAACTGATGACCAAGGGGATAACAGCGATGAGAAAGCAGGAGGTAATGAGTGGTCTCGGAAGAGACCTTTTTCATGGTGAGAGGCTTGAATCCTTGCAATATGAGCTTCCATGAAACCATTATAAACTTTCCTTCAACCTTGACAGCAGTTCAGTTGGTAAGGAGCACAAGGTGAGGTCCAGTCCACCTAGGAGATAAAGAAGCATAATTAACAGACTTCACAAGGACATCATCTCCCAGTCCAATATCATACATTGGTTTATCTGACATTTCAGGCCGTCTGCTACCTGCTTATGATTCATATAATGCTCAAGGATATGGGGAGGCCGGTTAGGTTGGTGTCGGCTGCACGGGTGAATTGTCACTGTTCCCAACACTTTGAAACTGATGACCAAGGGGATAACAGCGATAGCAGATAATGTGAGAATGCAGGATATCATGAGTGGGCTCCAAAGATAACTTTTTCATGGGGAGAGGCTTGAAACCTTGGGATATGAGCTTCCAATAAACCATAATGACCTTTCCTTCAACCTTGACAGCAGTTCAATTGGTAAGGAGCACAAGGTAAGGTCCAGTCCACCTAGGAGATAAAGAAGCATAATTAAGAGACTTCACAAGGACATAATCTCCCAGATATCATGCATTGGTTTATCAGACATTTGAGGCAGTCTCTCTGCTACCATTTATCATCAGTCTCTTTATGGTGTGAAAGAGCACAAGATTCTGTGTTAAAATGATCTATTGTTTTTTTTAATTTTCACTAGCAACACCTAAAAATCTACAGTCTTAGTTCTGTTTACAAACACACTGCTCACTGTTCATGATTAACTGCATCTGCCGACAATGGCCATTGCAAGCTCCATGAACACAAGAATGATGATTTCTCTCTGCTTTCAGGAATGTCATCAGCCATCAGTTAACCCACAACTAACATATTTAGGAGTTTTCAGCAGTCATTTCCCTGCACAGATGAATGTGTGGAGGGTTAACCCCCTTTCTGTGTCTGTTCTCTGCACAGAGCTCTTGCTGTGAGCCTATCTGAAGGCATGCCTAATTCTCATGTAAATAGACACTCCTTATGATTTTTTTTCTGCAAAAAATGCATCTATTTCAAAAGGTATTTCAACATGTTTGGAGGAGTATTTTACAGTGGTGTGCTTTTCAAAAGGTATTTCAACATGTTTTGAGGAGTTTTTTATGGTGGTGTGCTCCAAGTTGTACTGAATCAACTGGCCCCTTAAGGACTACTAAAGAATTAACATTGCAAGTTTTATCTCATTTTAGTAGGTTACTTTTTTAGCTGTTTTCTGATATTTTTAGGCAATATGTTTTCTGATATTTTTAGGCAAACAAACTTCATTCACATTCCCTGCAGTAATCTTAGTCTTACTATTAAAATTACCCATATTTACTCATGGTTCATTGTCATATTGTGTTTTTTATCTGAAAAAACAACACAGTGAAAGTACACAATGTCATAATTATCACAAAAACAGTTACTTGCGTAGATGAGTCCTGCAAAATTTACAGTCTTTTTGACCAATTAAATTTCCTCTGCAGAGATGTACCATATCAGTACATATGTTAAAATATAATTTACCATCAGTCTCTATACTGAAGGAGTTCAGTAGTAGATAAATGGGGAGGCTGGTTAAGTTAGTGTCAACTACTTAATATACTAAGGGTAACTGTTTGGGGTTGGTGTACTCTTCTTGAGTAGTTGACAACACAAAACTCTCTGGTACTCACTTAGGCCCTCATTCAATTGCAATTTGGCCAATTGAATTGGGGTCTAAATAAGCACATAACATATTTTTTTAAAGAAGTTTTTAATTAGTAAACATCTCTCCAAAAGCAAGGTTTTCACTAACTAAAAACTTATTTTAAAAAAATATGTTATGTGCTTATTTAGAGCACTATTCAATTGGCCAAATCGCAATTGAATGAGGGCCTATGGCAGCTCTCCTCACATAACTGCAAGGGATTACATACACAGAAAAAAATTGACAGAACTCACACACATACATTAAAATGGAAAAACTTCCCCTTTAATAGGAAAAAAAAATGCACAGTGCAGAGCTTTTTTAAAATAAAGTACATCTATGTCATACAAATTAATGGTGAGGTCTGGCCAGCTTAGAGTCTATATAGTCAAGAACAAATAAACGGAAGAAACGTCTTAACTCACCTCACAGATGTATCTCCTCACATATGTATTTATATCTTATATATTTATAGCTTGCTACCATTTTCTGCAAAAAGGAATACAGTGAATACATGAGTAAATACACGTGACTATACATAATCATAAGCATAGTAGTAGAAATTTGCAATAATTATGGTGTGCACATTTCTTATGCCTCTTTTAAAAGAAAATTTGTTACCCCAATTGTTATACTGTACTTTTTTCTCTTTACAATTCACCTAATTACTAAGCCTGACCTGTATCGCAGTTTTCTATGTGCAATATAGCGTTTGCTCCTCTAAGGTCTCCGATAGTTATGTTTATAGGACACGGGCACACATTTACTCAGCTGTTTATCTGTTGAACTTCCTGAAGTGAATGACTCTGCCTCTCAACCCAGCTCCTTATATAGTGCCCTGGGCTCTGTGACATCAGCTATTATGACATGTCTCTGATGTAAGAGGTGTTTGTTACCTGGAGGGCCCAGCTTAGTCTTGTGATATCTGCCATTAGATAACTCACCATACAGTGCTTTAGAAATATCCAAGTTTTCTCCACAATATAATATACAACAGAGGTTCCTTTGCACTCATTGACACATACACATAAGGGTGGAGAAAAATATCAACACTTAGAATATATATGTGTGTGTGCACTGAGGGAGGGTGCGCCAATTTTGTTTCCTGCACCGGGGCCCTCCATACACTAGCTCTGCCACTGAATTTATAGTTGTTTATAGTTAATTGTTTTAACATACTTTTCATTTTAATAAAAAGGTAACAGTTTAAAAAAACATTTTTGTAATGTAATTTTTGAATTGGCCGCTAGGTGGAGACAGCAATATGTCTTTTCACAAGCTTTTATTTGACAATAGAAGTTACATTTAATTTATTGTAGAAGGTTTTTCCAGTTTAATAATATCTAAAAATGTATTAATAGGATGTATTTTTTTTCTAATTACTAGCTGCTTTTATGCCTATGGACACTTTATAATATTTTAGGGCTAAAATGATCTAAATATTTTATGTACCGGACTGCCCATGCTTGTAAGATAAATAATGACCTTTGCTCTTAACATTTCACATGAAACCACCATTTAATCATAATGATGGCTGTTTAATTAAGCATACCATTTTATACAATCAAATGGACACAGTATGTGACATCAAGATATTAATCTAATTGCAGTTAAAAAAAGAATCTTTGCAAAACAGCAATTCCATATGCATTTTGAGCTCTTTTTTTGTTGTCGTCTATTTAGATATATTTGTTGATAGCTATTCAAAGGCAACTTTCAATTAATTTAATAAAACATATGTTTGTGTTACTAAAAATAAAATATTTATTTATGCAATTTAGAATGAATGTGATACACTCACTTCTATACAAATACATATTTTATTAATAATTATAAAGCACAGTTTAATTGTTTTAAAAGCCTAAAAATATGAAATTATTTATATCTAATAGAAACCTTATTTGGCAACTGCTATGGCACTCCACAGATATGTGAAACCAAGATAAAATGTGTATTCAGATGGTGAGCCTACAACTGTTTCGTGTAATGGAATCGTTATCATCATGCTGATTTTAATCCCAAGACATCCCAAGAAATGGAAAACTGGGAGTAGGCACCATTTCTTCAGTGCTTCTTTGGTGGTAATGTCATGGTTAGCTTAAAACATCTTAAAACAATTCTGATTTTAAACTTGTTTTCTCTTGTCTCTCTAAGGAAATGCACTTTGGCATCTTTTGGTTAAGAAAACAGCAATGAAGGTCATGATGTAACCCTTTATCCACAAAGTTGTCCCACATACAGACCACAGTGAATCCCTGAATGGTTTCCTAGAATCATTTACATATTTCACACTGATATTAACAAACTAGTAGTTTACCCACATAAACGGTATCATATTACATGTGTCTGTCCCCCCACCCTTGTGGCATGTACAAAATCCGTACAAATAGTTTTGATAGTGCGCATGCACTCCCACTGAGCGTTACGTGCTTGTTAGAAACTATGAGCCCCTATAAATTGAGCGAATTTGAGATCCGGAAGCCCGCAAGTGAGCTCACAAACTATTTTGCTATTCAATTGCCATCTTTTTGAGGCTTTAGAATGGCTTCCGAGCTACGGCCATGAAAAAATGGCGCCAATCAAACTCATAATTTACAGCCTCCAGAAGCCTTCGATATCTCACTTTTACAAGGCTAAAATCGCAAATCGCTATTCAATTGCTCTATTTCCCCAAGCCCGCAAATGTTTTCACACTCGTAAAGAGCAAATGAAGGAGAAAATCCAACGAGTGCTAGAGAGGACCCGCAAGGGGGTTAAACACCTATCCGTAGCACTGTTACTGCAAATAAAAAATAAATCAATACTGCACTGTAAATAACAGGGAAAGCGATGACAGATATTAAAATTAATTGCACAACAGTCTCAAGCTCGAAAATCGTCAGGAAATAAAATTTATTTTAATGTGTCATTTCAGGGTTAAATCGATCTTGGGTATCAATGATTTCATACATATCAGGCCACCCATATGGACTAGAACAGTATTGGCATTCCTTTTCATAATTCTGTATTTTTTATGTTTTGCGAGTCTGATCGCATATTGGACCGCCGAACCTAATTGATTGACATGTAACCTCCACGTTTTACTGCCGTAATAATGACAGTCTATTTCTATTGGCCAATTCGAAATGGGAGGTTACTGGCTTGCTAAATTGATCATGTTCCCGCCCAACACTGCTCCGAACCAGTGCATGGTTTACGGAGTCGACTTTGGCACCGTAACTTGCGACCTTGATAAATTGAATAGCACCGGAATCTGAGACGAACGGGAGCCCGCAGCACACGTGCAGACATACGACCTACATCCCTTGAGATGCGGGCTTGCAATTGAATCAGGCCCAGAGTTAGTTTGAGATAACTCACCTGATGATGCAGTATGTACTTATGTACATTGGGGCAAAGCTTAAACGGACTAGTATGTGAGACATTAATGCGTAGCTACCAACTGTCCCCCTTAAGAGAAAATGATTATTATTATTATTATCGTTTATTTGTAACACGCCAACATATTCCGTAGCGCTATACATAAGTTAAGTTACAGGCAGTTACAAGTTAAAGATTCACACATTGCAAAGAGTGGATGGCCCTGTCGTTGAGCTTGGAATCCAGTGTCCATAGCGCTTTCCCTAAAGCACCTTGCAGGATTGAAACACGCAGACTTACAATCTAAAGGATCTAAAATCTAAAATCCATCCATTCCTCCAAGCCTCCAAAATGTGCTTTGTTGGAATGAATGTAATACATTTAAACATAAACTATGTCCTTTTTTTATTTCCTCCTTTTGCTTTCCTCCAGATTAAGTGATGTCTATTTTAAACTATAAATGTGTTTTGGTAGAACAATGTGTACATATTACTTGCATATATCACTAATGCTCTGACACTCTGCACATTATTGGAATTTGCTACTAGTCAAAAAGAGTAGAGGTTCTCCTAAGTAGATTTGTTCTATAGGTCTGGTTACCTTCTCTGAAAGTGACCTCTTTTAGCTTACTTGTGCCCTTCATAGGGAGAAATATCCTGTAGTATATCAGTCTGGTCTCACTCAAAAGAGTGATCCAGCCCCAAAGTACCAGGCAATTCTACCCGGAAATTTGCTACTAGTGTAACATTTTTTGAAAACGATAAATATCCCACATTGGCCACTTGAAATTTTGGGAGCTATAGGTAATTGCATTATATATATAGCAGATTTTATGGGTGCCTTTTAGGAAACAGTAAAATTGATTTGCAGTGTGTTGGTCCCACAAAAATGATCTAAAGTTCGTCCATCTGATGAAGAGTGAGGCTCTGCTGGAAAGAGATTATTCCACAACAAAAGAACAGGTCAGGGAAAATTTCCACCATCTAATGAGAAGGTTGGTTTCCCTGGTGGTCTAGTGGTTAGGATTCAGTGCATTCACCACTGTGTTCTGGGTTTGATTCTGGTCAGGGAACCAAGGGATCACACTATACTGGGGGCTGTATGCTATGGCCCACTGGAGAAGGAAATGGCAGCCCACTCCAGTATCTGCAGAGAATACCAAGTGGATCAGCATGGTGTGTTATGGTCCATGAGGTCACAGAGAGTCAGACACGACTGAACTACGCAAACACACAATTACCACCACTTCATACTTGCACTGATTAATTTCAGCTGCAAAATACTCCACAGCATTTGAGGTCACAGCTTTAGCCAACTTACATGTTTTTCAACCTAAACCAATATCTTCAGAACTAATTATAGAACCAGGTAAAATGGAGCCTGTTTGTGAATAGCATAAAAGCTATCAACATGAGCAGCTGTTTAAGCCATGGACATAAAAACATTGGCCCCTATTAAGTTGAGCAATTGTTACTTACTGGAGCCCGTAATGTAGCCTGTAAACTAATTTGCTATTCAATTGGCGTCTTTTAGCTACCCGCAATCTATTTGCGGGTTACAGGCTGAAAATCCCTGCGGTTGTCAAATTAGTAACTCCAACCCATCTAAACCTTTGATCTTTCAAGCCTGTAAATGTGACAATCGCAAATCCCTATTCAATTGCTACAATTCCTCAAGCCCGCAATTGCCTTGAAACACGTAAATGGCAAATGTAGAAGAAAATCCTACAAGTACCAGACGTTCGTAGCACTGTAAATGCAAATAAATAATCAGTACTGCACTTTAAAATAGGGAAAGCGATAAAATACATTATAATTAATGCAGAACATTCTCACACATGCAAATCTGCAATCAAATATATATTTCTTATGTTTAATTTCCATATTATATCAATCTCTGTAATCAAGGACTTAATGCATATCAGGCCACCCCAAAAGGACTAGTACAGTATCATCATTCATTTTTTTTATTTTGTATATTGCCGGATTGTGAGTCCGATCGCATATCGGACTTGTAAACGCTAATTGATTGACGTTTAATCTCCATGTTTTACTGATGTCATGATGACGGTCTCATTTACTAGTGGATGTTCCTAAAGGGGTAGTTACAGCCTTACTTAACTGAACATGATCATGCTCTGAAATGCTACTTACGGGTGCATGGTTTACGCTTTAGGCTTTTGGCCAGGTAGTTACGGGCTTGATCAAGTGAATCACTCTTTAACTGTTGCAAATTTCAGATCAGACTTACAGCCGGTATAAAGTCAACTGCGGGCTTGCAATTGAATAGGGGTCATTGTTTTTTTGCAAAATCATTTTTTTTAAGAATCTATTTTGGAATAGAAAAATTAATTTTCTGTTTGTTACATAATTTACCAAGAGCTGCATACTGAGAGTGTACTTACTTATCTATCAAGAGAGGGAAAAGTATTGGAGAAAGGAACAGAAAGAAACCAAAGGGCTTTGTTAGATAATTGGATCTCACTGAAATTGACAATACACATCCTCCCCCTCATTGGCATCGAAGCATGTTTCTTTCATCAGGAAATGTAAGTATTGCCCTCTTGAAATGTAATTGCCCCTCTCACACAAACACTTTACCGATGTAGATGCCTCAAAGGTACAGCATTCAAATATATATTTTTTATAATTAACAGTTTGCTTAATGACATGTTCTATCGGTAAATACATTCTTAGACTCAATGATTTTTAAAATAAATAAATATTTTCATTGTACAGTGGGCCTTTTTACTTTGCCAGCAGCGTCTTAGTGTACTTTTTTTTAGAATCAACACAAATCACCACACAAAGCATACATTCATACTTTATGGTGGTGCCTATATTTTCCAAAACCCACAACCTATTTTATAGAATGTTGAAAAAAGGCATATCTGTCTGGATACAAGAAGTTTATATACACTTGGCTATTAAAGTCCTACAATACTATAGCCTCAGTTTTTTCACTCTTACATTTACTCATAATTTCAAACTTGTCTCAGCTGGATCAAATACATTTCCCCAGAAAGATTGAGAACATATCAATCCTAACTCAGTAACAATCTAGGAGGAATTCAGTTATATCACAGAGCCTCATTACGTGAGATTCTTCTATTGCTTCTTGTTATTTGTCTTTCTGTAGAATCTCCTTTTACTACCTGTCTTCTTTCTTGATTCAAATTAAAAGAGTCCATCAGAGAATGAATTTTTGGCTTCTTTGAAATCTCTTTTGAAAGAGTGAAAGTCATCAAAAATCACAATAAAATGGTTAATAAACCCCTTTCTTCTGTTCCATAGTATTCACTGACACTGTGAATTTTCACATAATTTGCAGACGCCATCTCATAAAATACGAGCAAAATTTATTCAGTTCAAATTAAATAGATGTAGCACAGAGTAATCTTTCTCTATTAAATATGTCACTTTTTGCAATTGTTTCTTAATATCCCTCACAGTTTCCATCTAAGATTAGCACTTTCTTTGCTGCTACAGTTTCACTAACCTACTGAATTATTCACTGAAGCATAACCTTCGGATATCAGGTTAGAAAGACCTTGATTATGGCAGGAAGTGAACTGTATAAACCATTTTCTTTAAAAGAAATTTTCTTGGTATAGGAAATTCTAAACTGCACAGGTATAGCCTGAACAGAAATTAAGTTCATAATTGATAGAACCTGGTCATCTAAAATGCTGCTGTGTTTTGTTTACAATAATTCACTCAATCAAAATAAAGTAAATCTGATCAGTACATGTGATTTTGCTGGCAGATTTTATTTTTTGAGAATTGCTCTGGGCAAAACCTTACATTATTTAATTTAAAATGAATTGGGAAATGTAGCCAGGTGTTGTCTGCATAAAAAAAAAAAAAAACATAAGCACTTATTTTTATAAGAAACATTTAAGAAAATTAGTTTCTATCTAGTATTTCTGTATCATATGTGTGTAAAGAAAAATATCATCTGATTTAATTTATTGTGATGTTTTTGGATATTTTAAAATTATGCTTTTGTTGAGATATTGCGACCACTCTTTCCGAAACATTATACCATGCAAAAAAAGGACTGTTCTTATTAAATATTCTCCATGAAGAGAGCAAATCTAAATCTAGATTACAGATTGTCTCTATCTCTCTCTCTCCCCCTTTCTCCCTCACCTCTCTCCTCTCTCTCTACTCTCCCTCGCCTCTCTCCCCTCACTCTCCCCTTCTCTCTGTCTCTCCTCTTGCTCTCTCTCTATCTCTCTCCTCTCTCTCTCCTATCTCCCTCCTCTCTCTCTCTCCCTCCTCTCTCTCTCTCTTCTCTTGCTCTCTCTCATCTCTCCTCTCTCCTCTCTCTTTCCTTGATAGATGACTCTATGTATGTATAGAAAATCAATTTAGTTTAATCACTTTCTGAAAACTGGAAAGCATATGGGATATGTTTTTTTTTTTATCAGCGGAGGGAGTTTTTATATTAATTTGTTAACTTATTTGATGTCAGTGAATTTGATATCAGTTATCTTCCATTGAGTACCAAGCTTAGAAGCAGGCAAGCTTGCATTAATAGATGCTGCTTCTGCTCTCCAGAAAAATAAGCTCCCCTCTCACACAAACTCTTACCAAAGTGGATGATTCATGGTCCAGTAGATTAATTAATATTATTTTTCTTTTAATTAAAAGATAGCTTGCATTAATAAATGCTCTGTTCTGCTCTACAGAAAAATAAGCTCCCCTCTCACACAAAAGCTTACCAAAGTGGATGGTTCATGGTCCAGTAGAGGAATGAATATTATTTTTCTTTTAATTAAAGGATAGCTATATAAACTGTGAATTGCCTAATTATCCTCTTATTCAGCAGCAAAGTTTCAAAACTATTGTTTTCAGAGTACTAAGAATTTCAACATATAAAAGGAACAATATTTATAGAAATGATACACATCTCATTGAAGATTTATACCAAGGGCAAGGAGGGGTTATTGTGTCCATTTTTAATTGAGAACATTTCCCTGTATCTATTTCTCCACAGAAGATAACCATCAAGGCTCATCCACAGACTTTTTTTTTAAATTTGCTCCTTTTTTCATAAAACAGCTTGCACAAATTAGAAAAGATAAAATTTTCATGCAGTAAAAAAAGGTTTGCACAAGTTTTGAATACAGCCTTCTCTCTGAGTGGGTTATCATGCCCGCGGAACACACCTACGTAGGTTAGCGCCTCAGACTTTGTTTTTGCCTTCATTCTTCATAATATAAGATAGCAAACCCAGAATACTATATGTAGAAGTTTTTTTTTATGTCATTCATAACATTTAAATAAAAGTAGAAGTTAGTTCTAAATATTTTTCTAAATTACATGTTATGGGGAATGGGTCAAGTTATAGATCACTTAGGGCTTAAGAACTCTTTGGCCAGTCTTGCCAATGCCTAATTCAAGCATGTCTAATTTCCATTCATGTATAAACTTCATGATGTATTTAAATGTTTTGTTAGGCCTACTTGGCACTGCTTCCCCTTTTTTAAAATCTCTTTCTTCCATGCTTGTTTCAATCCCATTTATATTCCTGTTCATGCCTTCTATTTTTTATGTATTAGAATCAAAAGCTCAAGTACAGATAACTGTCTGCTACAAGCTACTCCGTGTATCTACCACTCAAATAATGAAATGGTTGTTTCTCATTTACTTTAAAACTTGTTACATTTTTACTATTTTGGATAGAAGTATTAATATACTTATAGCACAATAATCTTACCATATTAATATCTTTATTAAGTATTTTTTCTTACAAAGGGTTTTAAATGGATTGTGAACCATAGCTTCACATTAAAAAGGACTTGGTAAAAATCCTAATCTTCATCAGGCTTTTTCATGCTAAAATTTACAGCTGAAGTTGTGCGATAAGAGTAATAACTTTAATTTTTGAGGACTGAATGAGAAAAGTCCCCTGACATATGAATTATCCATGTCCATAGACATTACCATGCTAACGTATGCTTTCAAGTCACTATCTATAAACATGTCTTAATAAATAAATGAACATGAAGATAAAGAACCACATGAGCACTAATGTGAAACTTCGCACTAACTTAAGTTTCTTATGGAGCTGTTTACCAGGATATCACAAGCTTAATGCTCTCCTGATAAGAACATTTAAAGAAATCAATATGAAACTTACAAAAGGAGGTATGGCTGGTACAAGAAGTTTTTTTTTTCAGTGCTAATGCTATGGAGCCTACAATGTCATGGTAGAGTCCAAGTATAATACTTCTCAATAGATTGAAATACTAGGGGCATTTTAATAAGACTGGCCTCTATAGAACATCCCATATTTTGTTCCATAATTGTCTGTTCTACTGGCCAATCAGGGACAGGCAACTTTTTGTATACTCTGTTCTGATTGGCTATCAATTTACTAATTAGAATAGTGGGTGCAATCTTCTCTGATTGACTAATATCAAGCAAATATATTGCAATAATTACAGTTGCTCTACGTTGATTGGCTGAAAATCGATTGACAGCTATTTCATTTAATGATAACCCTACACATTATATATAAATGTGGGGCAATGCCAACATTTTTAACTCATTACGGAGAGCTCCCTCTTTTGTAACTTTAATTTAGATTTATATTTTATCTTTTATATAATCGCAACTTTTTACATGGGTCAGTTTCCATGATCAGGATCATCAATCAAGACCAAAGAGGATTGAACAGAGGACTCATTGCCTTCAGTCAAGACTTTTTTTGTAATTCAGTTTTATGTTGTTGCAATGTATTTTTTTTACTGTAGTATTTTTTAATGTACTTTTAGTTTAGTGTTGGAGAGAGTGGGAGATAAGGATAGGTCCATTGGGGGTCATTATGGACTCTCATAGATAATAGGATTAGGGAGCTGGTTGTTTGAGGTAATCATTGACCCCCTAAGGATTTTGGCGTAGAGGTGTGGGGTGGAGGTCATCACTTACACATTGCAACCCATCACAACTACCTGTCATGATTTAATAAATTCTCCCCGAGGTTTGATAGACGTGCAGATATGGATCAAAGCTTAGCTCATTTTCCTGTTTATAGAAATCAAGCTTATAGTATTAAAAATGGCATAATTTCATCACTAGATGAAATAACACTTTTTATTTACTGGAAAGTACTGAGATCTACAAATTGATATAGTAAGCAAAATATAGTTATGCGATCTCATGCATGGAAGTAAAGGTAAAATCTATGATTTCAAATATAACCACATTTTACATTTTATGGTCAAATCTATAATCAATACAGTATTTGCAAATGTTGAAAATATTTCTGAAAACAAAGATGGATTTCAAAAACGATGAAAGTTTTAAGTAGAAAATAATTATGCTTTTAGATTTTAGTACTTTTTGCTAATATTGTGCTCCGAAATGTTTGTAGCCCGTAGCCACAAAACATTTTTTGATAACAATACATTTCTTTAAGTTACTGACAAGGTAATGCCAGTTTGGAAACATGCCAGGAAGTATTGCCTGTAGAAATTGCAGTAGAAGTGTGCATGAATCTTGCTTTTCCAATATAATCCAAAACTATGAACAAGGTTATACTTTGCTTATCTGCCAAATCATATGAGGCACAATTAAAAGAGCTTTTATCCCATGCTAAAATGTTTCAATATTCAATAATCAAGTAAGTGCCATTGATTTGGAAGAGATATTTTTTGTTTGATTTACATCAATAACATTTATTATAACATTTCTCAACAATGCAATCAATAGGGGCTAAAAGCTATATTTATTAGGCACCCTTTATAAGAAGAATCTTTAATATTATTCTCTCCTGCTTCTACAACGTGTATGTGGGATTTAATTATACTGCATATTGTTGTATTCTACTAGTAAATTGAATTGTTCATTTGCTGTCTATTCTGCATTAAAATATGGTATGCTTTGTGCCACTCTTTAATTGCATGCCATATTATGCCTAATTATATTAATTATGGCATCATTGTAATGTGTTAAATCCCTTTACCATCCTGTACAATGGTTTATAATTGTATATAATATGTGTTAATTTGTCAATGTGCAATACAAAAAAAACCTGTGTTATTTATAGCAGCTACTTACCAAATTCACTAATGTTTGTTGATGGATCTGCAATAGCTATTTTCTATGGAGAAATGAATGAACAGAAGCACAGTACCCTACAAAAAATGGGGCACCTACATCACTACTGTGAACCCTAATTAATCTAGCACTATATGTTATATAGATATGCTACAAAAATGGTTAATATACGTCAAGAATGATTTCAGCCCAGGCAAACCTATCAGTTTAGATTATAATGTTTATAAAAATAAATCAGTAAGGGTAATAATATAAAAGAGTAGTTAACGGCTGCACATGATCTACAGACAGTAGTATGGACAAATAAAATAAGGGAATACATTAATGCCTGGGATATCCATAAAGATAATCTGGTGCTTTAGGTAGATATAATGGGTACATTTGGCATTTGATTTTTTCTCTACTGTCAGATCTATGCTTTAATATATTAACAATATGTCACTGACCAATCACTGATGAAATCTTAGAGAGCATGACAAAGCTTGCTGTAGCTGCTAATTAATCTGCTATATCACTACATTATTGCTACTTCCATACTTAAAGGAACATTGAGGGCTTCTGGATTTAACTATATATATCATATTTCAATGTATCTGTTTACTTTTATTATGCTTCATTAGCATGTTGCAGCTTTTTGCGGAGACTTTGAGCCCTATTAAATTGCTACGATTTTAGAAATCGTGACCCGTAAAGTAGCCCGCAAAATATACTGCTATTAAATTAGCCTCTTTTAGCTTCCCGCAAATGATCTGCGGGTTAAAGGCGGAAAAACCCTACGGGCCATCAAAATCTGAACTCTGTCCCAGCTAAGCCTTCAATTTGTCAAGCCCGTAAATGTTACTATAGCAAATCGCTATTAAATTGCAACTATTCCCCAAAGACGTTCAAGCCCTTAAACAGCAAATGGAGCCAAAAATCCTACGGGTACTAGAGAGGACCCGTAAGGGGGTTAAAGTCCTGTCCGAAGCACTGTAAAAGCAATTATACACACACTACTGTATTTTAAATTAAATTGAAAGTGATGTAAGGTATTATTATTAATAGCACAATATTCTCAAGCCCGCAAATCAGCAATAAAAAATATTTTATTTTATGTTTAATTTCCGTGTTATATCGATCCCAGCAATCAATGTGTTAATACATATAATAGAACTTGCATGGACTAGAATATCATATTTATTTATTATTTCATATTGCATTATTTCTGGAATGCTGGTCCGATCACAACTCGTACTTCAAATCCGTAAGTGATTGAAATCTAACCTCTATTTTTGATTTAATTAATTGATCATGTTCACGGCCGCAAATGGAACGTGCGGAAGCATGGTTTACGGATTTGGATGTCGGCCATGTATGTTGCGAGCTTGGCTAATTTTATCGCTCTGTAAGTCCGCCAAATTTCAAGCCTGCAGGCATTGCGGCTGTACCACGGCCGCTGGGGGCTTCAAATTTAATGGGGCCCTAGGTCCCTGATTGTCTAGTAGGACACCTCACAGCCTGTCTGTGTCTTCATGAGCGTCAGAGGGCAGTCCCAAGCAGTAACTATTTTGATGATTTTAGGAAGAGAAAACAGAGCTTGTAAGCACTTCTTAACAAAATAAATACATACAAGTACATAGGTATATTATATAGCTAGTAAAATCAAGAAACCTTACATGTAACTTTAAGTAATCTGTGTTCTTATTGTCATAACCATCCTTCCCATTACTCTACTCTGTACCTTATTATAAATGTACAAAATTGTACCATACTGTGTACAGTTTACTTTATATTTCATTGATAAATTGAATTAATACCTAAAATGAAAAAATATGTATGCTTCACAAATGTCTCCAAATTATACTGTTGCCAAAAATGATTTAACATATAATAATATTAATTATAAAATATAGCAACGTATTATATCAAGGAAATATTTATTTAAAAAATAGAATGACAATTAAAATGAAAGCAAGATGTTTGACATAGAATATGGCATTTTTTTTAAAACTGCTTTATTATCATTATTGTTTTTAACCAATTTTCATTGTTATTTCTCTATACGTGCTGTATTTAAAGAGGTACTGGAAGTTAATATTTAAACAACATTTCTTTTCACTGTTCTTATGATAAATATTAAAATTAATATTCTATTATTATGAAATATATTTTGATACAATAATATTTATTAAAATTAAAATGTTGCCCTTTGATAAGTCAACTTGTTAGCTATGGCATTTTGACACAGATATTTATTTATGTACGGTATATATACTGTAATTAATGTTTTATTTTCAGCACTTTTTAGTAAAGTTTGAAGTTTATCTCAAGGTGTTTAATGCTGAAAAAAATAAATCATAAAGTCTATGAGGACAGGAAAATATGCCTGAAAATGTCTATAGCTTTTTTGTATCTCTACAGCTCTATAAGGGAAAAACATTAATTATTACTATAATTATCAAGAGAGAGTTGCATCAAATCTAGTCTGGCAGGATTTTTGACAATAGGAAAATGAAGACAAATGACACAAATACATCCCATTTATTGTCAGAATGTTTTTTTCGGCTTGATATGTAGAGCCCCAAAAGTCAAAGGTAATTGCTCTCTTGCTTCACAGATAAAATAATAAATAAAAATAGCTGTAATTAGAAGCCATCATTGTGATTTCATGTCTGATTCAATTTGTTTCGAACTCAGATTTTGATTTAAATGAAGCGACCCCCTATTATAATTTGTATGTGTGCCTTTAAGCAGCAGTCACTATTGTTCTCTACAACAAATAACTTACCAAGGTTCTTTTATTTATACTGTGAAATGATTAAATCATTTTGTACATTTTTGTTCTTTGAAATACAATTATCTTTTTAATACTCCGTTAATATGTGTATGTGTGTACATTTGAATGGGTAAATGTAAAAAGATTGAAATATGTCTATTGTAATCTAAGTATTCGAGTAGGGACATGCAAATGAGCCCACAATGGCCCTCATTCAATTGCAATTTTGCTAATTGAATAGGGCTCTAAATAAGCACATAGCATATTTTTTTTAAATAAGTTTTTAGTTAGTGAAAATCTTGCTTTTGGATAGATATTTACTAACTAAAAACTTCTTTAAAAAAAATATGTTATGTGCTTATTTAGACCCCTATTCAATTGGCCAAGCTGCAATTGAATGAGGGCCAATGTGTCTCATTGTTTGATACAAAATAAAAAAATAAATAAAGATAGACAATTAATATAACACATCCTTGCTATCAAAATATAGCCTTTAAGCTTACCCCAGGTTTGGAGATGTGTGAGTTAGCTAACCTACCAAAAGACAGCACTGTTACAATCTTTTGAATCTCGCCATTGTGGGGATAATGCAATAATGTGCCGAAGATAAATAATAGATTTTTTGATTTATTTTGTAACTTGAATTATTCTTTTGGGATTACAGTTATAATATGTTATTTTGGTCCAAAGATGGTCAAATTATAAGAGTACGTCAAATATATGGTACATGCATTGGACAATTTTGACTTTGAGTGTTTGATTCCCAGAGCTCATAACTCTGTGATAGTCCTGCTTTCATAACTTGTTAATGAACAACAATTATCAGTATAAATTGATTTTTTATTTACTTTGGTTAAAAAAGTTAATCTTTTGTGAGAAACATTACACTTTAAATTGCTACATTTCCCACAATCTTTAAAGTAACCCTGTATTGCCCTAACAACTTGAGCTAGTTGTATGAATTATGCATTGATGATTAATACAATTCATATTTAATGATGTATAAGAGCAATAGAAAATTCACTTTCAATGAGTTTAATAGTTGAAAGTGAGTTTAATATAGAAAATTACATTTTAAAATTATTCAGTAGGAATTTTATTAATGATCCATGTCTAATAAAAACATCTATCAACTGTCATTACTTTACAGTGGTTGTTTAAAGGACCACTATACACTAAAATTAAAATATACTTTTGGAAATATTGAGTCTAACAAAAAGCTGAGAAAAGGTCATTAAGCTAGATTTTACTCATAAAAAAATACATTTAAATACCTCTGCTGGAACCTGGAGGCATTGATGATATGTTAGTGGAAGCTGTGTTTCTGTAAAGCAATGCTTACATTTCCTGGGCCTGTGAGGGTGATGGGGTGTGGTGTCAATTTTAATTGATACAATTATCTAACAAAGTATTCTGACTTCTCCTTGTCCTCGTCTCCCTTAGCCTTGCCTTCACAAGTGCAGAGCTCCTTAATGTTGTTGAATGCTGTACATCTTTCCATTCCTAAGTAATCATACCAGTTGAAGAGTTAGATGAATATATAATGCATACACAATGTAAGACACATTAACTATTCAGTGTGACAATAATGTGTGTACCGCAACCCTAGCAGCAAGTGTCCCAGTAGTGTAAATGTCCTGGTATATTGAGATGCAAGAAGCTGGAAACAGCACTACCTCACAGGTGTCCATCCGAGTTCCTTTTGGCTGCTCGAATACAATGGCTTGACTTCAGACAACATTGTTTGACCAGTAACAGCAATCATATCATGATTACCAGATATCTCCACCAGTAGTAAAAATATCTACAAGAAAACGTGTGGTCATACTGATGGTTTACTAGCTCTGGGCTCACATAGAATACTGGCTAAGACTCACATATACTGACCCCCACTCTAATCCTCACAAATCCTAAACCACACTCTTTACATATTTAATAATATCCAGATAGTTGATCACTTTTCATTTTAATACCTCTTTCTTTTTAGGATAATGGCTACTTTCTACTGCTTCATGTAATCTCTTTTGCCCGTTATTGTATTTACCACGAGCAGGCACTGATTTTTTTTCCTGAATATGATGTCCTCCTTTTATATTTAACAATATCCATGTGTTTAAGCAACTTTTGTTTTAGTGCCTCCTGTTTATTAGGATGATGCTTGTTTCTAATTACTTGTTATCCTCTTCAGCTATCAGCAAAGGGCAAGTGCTGATTTGTTCCCCTGAATTTCATGACTGGGAAATGACATAGCCTTGTTATGAGGAAAATTGATTTTTCTCATTATTTTTTCCTCAAAAAAAGAAACTGGCATGTAGGTTGAGAACAAGCAAGCAGTCTAAACACCACAGTAAATGTTTGAAAGACACAGTAGATGGCCAGTTTGTATATTAATATTCAATTGTACGCATATGACTCTTTCCACTAGGCCCAAAATTTCACTAGTATTGGTATCATAATTGTTCAAATAACAACACAATACATTAACCAATCAGGTTTAAACTACCTTATACAAATATTGTAAACAAGCAAGATTTTGGGACATCCATGAGAGATTAAAACTGCCAAAAATGTTTAGAAATAATTCTTCCTATGGCTGCATTATTTATATTTATCAAGTATATATAATCCTATAAAATGGACAGCTCTTTGCAGAAGTGCCTGTATTTGGACAGCCATACTGTGTGATGCATCATGTTGTTGTTGTTGTTGTTTAGTCGTTCAGTCGTATGCGACTCTTCGTGACCCTATGGACCTCAGCACGCCAGACACAATTGTTGTGTCTCTGGTTGTGCTAATCCATAAGGTTATCTTGGCAAAGATACTAGAGTGGGTTGCCAGTTCCTTCTCTAGTGGTCCACAATTTGTCTGACCTCTCTGATATGACCTACCCATCTTGGCTGACCCTACATGCTATAGCTCACATCTTCATTGAAGTATACAAGCCCCTTCACCATTACAAGGTAGAGATCAAGGGGTCATGGAATACCAGATTACTTCACATGTCCATGATATGTGCAGTGCATACACTAAAATGCAGCAGCAGTGCTAGTGAGGGAAATCATTTGTGGACCCCTTGCTACTTTTGTCTATTAGGTAGATGCCTGCAGGGGTCAGACCATCTGTCTATAAAAAAAGAGACCCTTTAATCCAGGTAGCAGAGGGCTCATAATCTGCTGCGAGCCCCAGTACTTTGCACCTGCTGCACCAGCTCTAGCTCTGCCATCTATAGAGGACAATTTAACATTCAGTGTAAGGGTCATACAGTCCTTGGATGCTGGTGCAATAACTTGTACTACATTGGACGAAAAGGAGGGTCATTAGATCTAGTTCTCAATCCATCAGTTTTCAGCTTCATTTTCTGACAGTTCAGAATTGATTGCTGATTTCCCTCTGAGTCCAATGTTAAATAGTAAACCATATATTTATTTACATGAGTTATTGCCCAAGGTGAAATGAACAAGAGAGGTGCATTTGAAAAATTAGTTTACACAATAACTTTGTGACAAATATTTCAGTAAAAAAACATACAGATCCTCCATATGCAACTATATTTGATTTAGACTATAAAACACATAAATATAAACATTATTTATAATTGTATAAAAGGACTGCTATAGTCAATACTTTCTTATATGGTCTTTTGAATAACTTACCGTAAGTTGATAAAAAAAATTTTTTTTTCATAAAGTAGGAAAATTACAATACAGCTATTAAAATTCTCCCATTTTCTTTACTATATTGCTTCTTGCATTTTTGTCTCAACAATTTGTCCTTGTAAACTAATTGCATTAGTCTTAATGAGAGCACTGGCAGTTATAACCGCCACATTCCAATTGTGCAGATAAATATTCCTCTCTTCATTAGAAGTCTCCTCCCGGCTCAGGAAGTAGATCATTGTGAACTAAATTGGTAGATTTAACAGCAACACAATTTCATATAAAAACATTACAATACAGGCTGTGTATTTTCATGTTCCTCAAAAGAGAATAATTTAAAATTATGACAACAGTAATCCTTTAATATTAGCATTTAACACCATTATGATATCAGATCTTATTGCCAGCAGTTGTGTATTTTACTATTTTATCAAGAACGCACCTATCACAAGTGGTAGTCCTTGCATATATATCTTTTCATTTCACTCAAAGTTGGACACTTTTTATATCAATATTCATTTTAATCTAAACCAATAATGTTTTTCAAATAAAAAGCACCCCCTTGATGTCTGCAATTGAATACCCAGCTGCCTACCAAAACAGTAGCAGCACTCGCCTGCCCTGCCTCTTCTTCGAGAAGTACTTCTGTAAGATGGGCTGGCTGTGCACAGCTTCTTCTCAGATTTAATGACTGTCTAATACTGCTTAGCATTTGTTACACAGTGTTTAGGGTCAGACACTGTATGTGAGTGATGTCATTGTTTGTATGTCCCCCAAATTATTTATTATCCTTGGTACTAAATGAAAATGATGAAGGTGGTTTCTGTATCTTGCCTTGCTTCTACTTCAATGCACAGGGTCAACTTTGGTGGAAAATATAGGGGATAAGAAAAGTCTAATGCACTGTTATTCTTTTCTTTTGCTTAAGTACAATACTAAAAATGCTAATGTAAAATTTATATGTAGCTCATGTGCAGCCCATCTATGTTGGTTTCTCCAGTAGAGAATAATGAAGTGAAAAACTAGTACATTATTGATTTACTAGACATTCTCACCAGCACTATATACAGCTACACATTTAGCTCAAATTATACTTTTGACTTAAAATAAGCATTTAAAAAAAAAGTTAAAGCTGTAAACGAAATACATATGAAAGTACAATGTACAGAAGCACGTGGAGATTTTCTTGCTTCCTAATTTTTATCATTTTAATGGCAGTATAAATGCATATCAAATAAGATTGTTATTGTTCAATGCACTTGGTGAAACCCCATTTTTCCTTTTTAGTGAGAATCCATGTTGCCAGTTTTAGTCCAATCTCAGGGTTTCATTGAATATCTCAGCATATGTCCTATTAACTTTTAACATTAACTTTTATTTGTAATGCGCCTACATATTCCGAGCCCTATGACAGAGATAGAAAACCATGAGGGTGATTTTTTTGAAGAAAAAAAAATCTTCAGTACACTGGCTTCTATATTTTTAGATTTTCCATGAAAAAAATAAACTGTCGAATGATCAATTTCCTAAATAAATAGAATAGTACACAATTGTAGCAGATTTTATGTTTATTTAAAATTACACAGCACTAACTGAATGTAAAATAAAAGCATAATCATAAATGCAGACTACATTATTATTTCCATTGGTTCTAATATTTAAGATATAATCTGAAAATAAACCTAAATTGCTCATTTGTTTGGTACTTGCCTAATTATTGATGCTAAAGTACCAGAGACACACCATATTTTCAATGGGTTGTTGTTTGGTCATTATTATTATTACTAGCGAATTGCCCGTCAAAAAATGACGGCAATGAATTGTAAGTCAAGGAATGTTGTTTGGGCCAGATATTATTTTTTTTGGTGGTCTGAGATCTCGGCGCTGATTGCGAGCCTCGCGCTGAGCACTTTCAGCGGCGCTCATTGCGAGCCTCTTGGCTGTTATATTTTGGTTATCAGCGGCGCTTTTGCTGTCATTGTAAGGATGTCGCTGATCTGCTTTTTGCGCTTATTGCAAGGCTGTCCCCTGGTGTATTTTGTGTGCTATGAGCAGCGTTGGCGCTCGTTGTGAGGTGCGCAGTGAATGTAATTTGTGTTTATTGCGATAGTGTTTTTTTTTGTGTATATGTATGTTGTGATGCTAATTAAATAAGTAGTAAACTAAAAAATTAATATACTTTACCTATTTGTAAGTAATACATGCAGGAAGCATTGTGCTGAAGAGCTGACAATCTGTTTTGATGTTGCTGCAGCATACAATGTCGGTTTGCAGTGTTGTGGAGCTGAGGTGTAAGTGTCAGCAATGTGTGCAGTGTGTCGTGTAAATAGGCTGGGTGTGCGAGGGGAAGCCGTTAGTGTAGCTGTGTACTTCCGCCTTCTGTAAGTTAGTGTTGTAAAATGGCGGCGATTGTGTATGTGGTAGGTGGGTTTGTATGATGAAGTGTCCTTGATAATGGTGTATGTTGTAGGTCGTATGGGTTTTTGTAAAAGCCGTATTTGCTTTGTGTAATTTAGCGGCTTTAGGGGTCGTGTAGCCTCGTTTTCGTTTTTTTCGGCAGCCATTTTTTCTCTGGCTTAGAAGATTTTTGAGTGGCTAAACTTTGTAAATTTGACAGAATTTGAGGTTTAAGCTGTGCTGCAGAGGTCCTGGGTGTCCCCCCTTGGTGTGGGTAAGGTTTTTATGTTATTTGTGTGTGTATTTTTGTGTTTTTTAATGTTTGCAGCTGTGCCCGATTTGTCCGTTAAGGTCGTATTTTTGCGAGTCCGTAATGGATTTTTTCTAAGTCCCATGGCTGGTATATTTTTGTGTAAGCCTGTAGTTAGTCATTGCGTGTTTATGTGTTTTTTTCCCGGTTGTGTGGTCGTTTGTAGCTGTCTGTGATGCGCCGTAGAGCCTCCACCTCCGCAAATGTGGTCCCTCGCTTTGCAAGGGTTCATTTGCGGCCTGTAATGAGCCTGCAGCTCATTGCAGCTGACTTGGGAGCCTCCACCTCCGCAAATGCGGCCCCTCGCTTCACAAGGGTTCGCATTTGCGGTCCGAAGGTAGTAGGGGGTCGTAGGGATCACCAGCGTAGTAGGGATCACCAGTGCAAGGAGCGCCAAAGGCGCTCCTTGCCAGCAACTGCGGCCCTCGCCTTGCGAGGGCTGCAGTTGCGGCGGGTTCACTACGCAAGCCCACAACAGGCGGGCTCACTGTGCAAGCCTGCAAGCGTTAGCAACAATCCGCATGCTGACAGCTATATATGTGATTATTATTGTAACCAACATATTCCGTAGCGCTGTACAGGGGTTAAGTACATGGCAAAGACAAAATTAACACCTTATAAAGAATGGAAGGCCCTGTTTTTGAGCTTAACAACAAATGTACATAGTGCTCGTTTCCAACGCGCCGACACAATATTGAAAACTTGCACACTTACAATCTAAAGGGTTTAGGTGTGATACAAGAGGGTGGCAAATGCAAGATGGCAGTGTGAAAGCACAGCACACCAGTTATATCTCTGCTTATGCTTATCCATAAGGCAAATGTGGCCAAAAATCCTGCACGTACTATAGAAGACTTGCAAGGGGGTTAAACACCTGTTATATCAATCTCGGGAATCAAGGTGTTAATACATATCAGGCCACCCACATGGACTATAACAGTTTCTTCATTTTTCTTGATTTTTAAATCGCTAGATAATTGATTGATGTTTACACCCCATGTTTTACTGATGTCATGATGACGGTCTCATTTACTATTGGCTGTTTCTAAATCGGTAGATACGGCTTTGCTTTATTGATCATGATCATGCCCTGAAATGCTACTTAGGGTTACATGGTTTCTGGTTTTGGCTGTTGGCCATGTAGTTTCAGGCTTGTTCAATTTAATCGCACAGACGTACGGGCTATATGAAGGCAACTATGCTAAACTGTGAAATTTAATAGGGGGCATTGTTTCTAATATGAAGAAAACCTAACTGAGAGTTGTACAACTAAAATCTTAGAAATAACTGAAATCAGATTGAATAAAACCCCAGAAGTAATCTTATTACATATATTACCTGAATAAATAAATATAAGTACCAACAAATTGTTTATTCATATCCTGATGGTGACAAAAACAATTATTAGAAATTGGAAATCAAGATAAACACCAAATTGGTCAGAAATAAAACACTTTATTGATAGAAACAGAGAACTGGGAAAAAACAATAAAACCTTTAATAAAAACTTAACAAACAGAGGGAAAAACACATGGACATGCCCAGGAAAGTTCTGTCAAACTATATACAATAAAATATGTTTAGCACTGTATAGATAGATAGAGAGATCGATCAATAGATTGATCAATAGATAGATAGTTTAGGTAGAGCTAAATATATTGCTTACAGGAGCTATACAGGCTATTTCTAGGAGCCTTGAAGGAAACCCTTCATAGAAATGCATAATACTTTGAAATAAATATATTTGCCGATACTGATTCATAGCTTTTAATAACGCTGAGTATCTTGTGGTGTGCTATATTTTTGAAATCTTAAGGGTCATGTTCTGGTAATAAGAATTTGGACCATAGTAAAAATAGCACTGACCAGAAACAAGAAACATCCAAATAATATTCCTGAATGAAGCAAACAAGCTACTAATGTTAACCATACTAAGCAAAACAGGACACAAATGATGAAAAAGGACAGCCACATTATGCATATGTACTTTTGCACAATAGTGAAATGTTTCACCATTTGCAGACTCTGCTGCCCAATTCGGCTTTTCAAAAATACAACTGCTCTGTGTCTTGCTCTGAACGAGATTTGCAATAAACTCACTGGATGTCATTGTCTCACTTGGCAAATATCAGCTCTGTGAACTCCTAGAACACTACCTTGAGAGAAATGCAGGTAGAATTGTGGAGGTTGTTGTTGGTTTGTGTATAGTTCAGTCTATACCTCCATCATTGTTTGTAAGAGTAGGAGGAAGTGACTTCATAAGTTGTACAACTTAGCCAATTACAGAGGAGCATTGCTATCCCCACCCCATGGAATAGAACTTCCTGCAAGAAGCTATGTGTAAAGTACAATGCATGTTTCAAGTCTGTTATAAAAATACATTTTTTAAGTGTAAAAACATGACTCCCCTTGCAGGCAAGCACTTTTAGGCACTTGACTATCCGTCTTAATGCTAAATCTAGGCCTGGTCTTAAGGTAGCTGTCTCCTTTGCTCCAAACCAAAATGGTGGCAGAAGTTTCACTTCACTCTTCCAGAAATTTGTCATTTTTGCCATATTCCAAAAATGTACTAGAAGCTTCTTCTCTGCATAAATTCAGACTGAGGCAGGAAATTGATGACACATGTCCTGAGCTATATATAGCCATCATTTCATGCAGTGCTTGACCCACTGAAGATCTTGTTACCTCTTGGTGTGTTTGTTTCTGATTTTGGTTTGGGTATATGACCTTAGCCTGTTACCTGGGTTTTGCTTTTTTCTGCATCCCTGATTCGTGGACTGAGACTTTGATACAAATTATGTTGCCTACCTTGATTCATGGAACAGTGACCCCAACTATGAACATTTACAGCCTTATTAAATTGCAATTCAGCAAATTCTAAAGGGCTCTATATAAGCACACAGCATACATTTTTTTACAGAAGTTTTTAGTTAGTGAAGACCTTGCATTTGGATAGAAGTTCACTGATTAAAAACGTCTGTAAAAAAATATGCTATGTGCTTATATAGAGCCCTTTAGAATTTGCTGAATTGCAATTTAATAAGGCTGTTATCTTGTATGAATAGAATGTATATGTGATTGTAACATTCTAAAACACCAATCAAATCTTAAATCATAAAAAAGGTTCAATAATCTAGATTTACCAGCACTCGTGTTGATTAATTTTTTTATTTTTTTATTTTCATGCCATTCAGCAAACTATTGGTTATATTACAGTTTATACCTGCTCCAAAGACATTTTTCGAATCACACCTTACTCCTTAACACTCTCCTCAAGGCTTCACTATATCAAACAAAACTTAAAACCTCACCTATGGTTTTCAAAACTGCATATAGTCTCGGATTGTCATACTCTGCATCATTTATATTATAACAGAAGTTGTAAGGTTCAATTTAAACTTCTGCTGTGTAGTTTCGATCAAGATCTAAACTTCAGTTGAAGAGACACAAGTAGGTTTAAAAAATAAATAATAGCTATATTAAGACTAGCCAAATGTACTAGCCAAATGTACTTCATTTACTCTAAAAATTAGTCACTTTCAAGAAGATATATGAATATACTACATAAATACATCCCGAGATGATGCTGAGAATCATTCAGGGAATTTTCTGTTCCAAAGAATTTACAAATGGAAAACATTCAGATTTTCTGTTTTGGAAAATATGTTAGACTGCTACAAGAGCAAACAGGTAGCTGAAATTCAAATCAAAAGGTTTTTTATGATGACAGGAAGGAAAAAAAAACTTCACAAAAAAAAAGATAAAATATCAGTGTTTCAGGAACAATATTACATTTTTGCTGGCAGAACTTTTTGCCACTATGAATCCACATGTAAGGGCAAGATGTTGTTTTTTGTCTCTTTAATTGTCGATTTTTTTAAATCCCTTCCCTCAGTTCAATGGTGTTTTACTTTGCATGCTTTGATGTACAGACAATACATAAGGTAAACTGGTAGTGAACAATTAAAAATGGATGGTTTTCTTAATGAACCTACATCGTTAGTAAGTTATATTCTGAACTACCTCATCTTTTTTTGCTAAATTCTTATTTCAATACCAATTTCAGGGAAGTTTTATACACGGGACAGCAATCCTGTGAGTTATCCGTGATGAGTTATTCTTATTCTACACAATACAATATGATGTAACTCACTGATCTAATACCAACTTACTAAGTTCATATCAGAGTATAGCTGTGATGTGTGTTATAATAAAAGGGAATTAACTTAGATTATTGATATTGAATTTTGAAAAATATTTAGAATCAGTTACACATTTAAAATTAATCTAAGTAAATTGGTGGCTTCTATAAAAATACAAATCACAAATCTAATTGAGTATAAATGGAATGTGCTAATTGCATTGCAAATTGCGAGTAAGGTTGGCTTTGCATGTTTGATCTCATTAAAATGTGGAAATCTTATTGAATACAATGAGGCAGACTACAACAACAAGCACCAATCCCCTTGAACAGTACGTCAAGTTCAAGTTTCATGCTATAGAGAAGATGGCATTTCAACAGTATTTCATAGAATAAGCACTAAAGGTTTAGGGTAAAATATGTAGATGTAATGTAATGTAATGAGTCAGTTAATGGTATAACATTCTGAACCAGCAATTTCAAGTTACACATGGAAAACCTGAAGCTCCTCATTCAAATAATATAATATTTAAATAAAATATCTAAACACATATTTTTCAAAGGTAAAATATAATTCTGCGCACTGATCAGTTTTGTTTGTTGTGATTAAATAAATCAGTTGTCACATAAATATATTGAAAACAGACATATGGACATCTTTCCTGCAATCAATATGTTCTGAAAGTTTTCTTGGCTTGTGCATTATAGATCCTGGGCTTTGCTGTGTAATACAGCAGGTGTATGCTTAAAGGGAGCCATGTTTAAAACAGTATTGGATTACAAGAGCAAAGTCTTTGTGTGCATATTTGCATGTCCTTGCCCAGATTCCCAGAATGCACTGGAATAACTGTATTTCTCAGAAATTTGAGAAGAAAATAAGTTTTTAACTTATTTTAGGCATTCAAATGTGAACACTAATGTAGTATTTATTTACTGTACTACTATACGGCGGAGGGCTTCTATCGGTCCTTTACCCACCATAGATTAAACGATTGTTCTGAAATTTAGAAAGGAGCACTGTGATATTTTGTATCGACCGTACCCTACTTAAATGCTGTTCTATTCCGGTGGGGAACATACTATTTTTGGTTTTGGTAACTGACATGCTGATAGTAAAACGGGATATTAACATTGAACTGCTAATATCAGCAGATTTAATTCTTCTACATTTATAGAAACAAACTCTAAAACATGCATTTGCAATAAAAAAAACAATGTGTTATAAACAATGTGGTAGAAATGTGCCATTAGTATCTTCTTATGTTACTAATAGAAGTTCTGTCATTGTATTTAGTAGTCCTGTGGGGTGATCAAATTCAAAGTCTAGCAAAGAAAAGAAAACCTGTCAATGAACTAAATGGCGTTAATGCAAAAATGTGTATTTAAGGGAAAATATTTTGAAGAAAGCAAGGTTAATGTTATTGATTATTTGGGATGGTTTTCCCTGATGTCGTATAGCAATGTTTACAGCGCAGTGTAGGATATGTTCCTTTCTCAGTTTTAACCACAAAGGCATGCATCAGAGCATAGGGATGTAATGGGTTAACAATTGTGTAAATGTTACTGTAGTAAAATTACAGCTTGTTGTTCAGATGAATACTCTCCACTTCTCATATAGCTCTAAATTATGGACAAATGCTTGCAATTGTGAACTACCTACATTGTGGTTGCCTGTTCCCAGGCTTCATCAACCCTAGCTGTCCAATGGGATTACTGTAAGCCTTCACGGCAGTCTGCCAGCCACTGATCAGAAATTCATATCCCTGGATGTTAGATTGCTCTCTTTATTCCATCCATGTGACGGCTGTGATTGCTGTCATGGTGTTTGGTTAGAAATTAACATTTTGTGGCCAGATTTTTTTTCTCTTTTGTAAATAATCAGAGAAACAAATAAATAAGTGTAATTGTATTTGTCATAAAAACAAATAAAAGGTATTAATAGCCTCACAACACATCTGTATCTGAAATCAGGCTGGGGAACACTTGGATATTTATGGTCCTATCAGAGTGATATTTAGGCAGGTGGTGCCTTTCAGCTACCACAGACCTCTGTTCATAGATTAATGGTTTTCGTATGATAAAAAATCCAGTGGTGAAACTATAGGTGGGCTTTAGGAACTCCTAAATTAAAAAAAGCAATGCTCTCAAGCAGATATTTTCAAGGACATGCTGAATTAATCACAAGAGGCTGGTTAGCAGGAGGTCAGAGAAAGACTTCTTAGCATCATTTTGGGTCATATGTCTAGAGGCGATAGCAGTATGTATGTGCTGTATTGCAATATCCCCTTCTAGTTTACTACCCAGTCAAAAAAGGATGAAGGCATATTGCATAGGGCTGTTGAAAGCAAAGAAAAACAATGGTAAATATCACATTGTCTTTTTACCATATTTCTTTTTTGTGTAGCTATATTAAATTAAAAAATGTTGTCTTTTTGTAGTTATATTTTGTTAATATTCTAATTTGGTCATTTTCGTATAAATAGATATAGAAAAAAATATCTGATGTATTGTATTCAAAAGCACATGTATTTGATAGTTGTGATCTGTAGAAATATCTAAACAGTGAACAGGCTATAATTAAAAAAACAATGAAAATGTTTTCTTTTAAAATTCAGCTCATCCTCAAAACATAGATTGTTTTTCATCACGTCAATTCATACACATGCTAATTGTGCCTTGTCATTAGTACTGAGCAAGCTAGAATAATTGTGACATGTGAGGTGCATAGATTCTGTTAGTAGATGTTTATCTAACCAAGCTTATCCATCATCCTTAATCGTGCAAAAATGCAGAATTAATCATTTCATTTTATTGAAAAGAATAAGAAAGATTTGCATTAGAACGATGACATATAAGAAACATAAATAAATTAAAAATGATTGTGAAGAAAATAAAACGAAAGAGACTGAAGCTCCATTGATTTTGTGATGCTCATTTAATGCAATGATCTAGTGTATGACAAGATAAAAGGCACTGAATGCTGTAGTTAGTTTGTGGATATTTTAAAATATATTTGAACATGTTTTTTGCTACATAGCATTTTTAGAAAATGTATTAATCTTAATGATTTTATTTTTAATTTGAACTATCTGATTTATAATTCAGTAATATATTAAATTATTTTAAATAAATAAACTATAGTAATGAACACATATATAATTATTTTTAATTATCGTACACAGATTTTGATTTTATACGTTTTTTGCTATATCGTATGTGGACAAAAACAACAGAAATATTTTGTGTCGGCAAAGACCATGTACATTTCTTTTCATTTCATTTTCTCTTATTGTTTCAGATGCAATTCTCTTTCCAAATGGTTTGGAAAAACCAAGACACTTGTGTGCAACAGTGTTAGCCATGCTACTAAAAGAATAAATAATTATATTAATTTGAAGGCACTTTGATACTAGTTTTGCTTTGAATGTCATTTAGCTTTTACAAAAAGGCAGCTGTAATATATTAAAAAGAAATGCTCATTTTTGTATCAGTTATAAATTAATTCAATACTTGTTCCTTGTCGAGTTGGCACATTTATTTTAAAACTGGCAATAAGTGAAATCTAATTAAAAACCATGTCCAAATAACATTTGTAATACTTTAAAGTATTTTAAATTAGAATACACTTTCATATGTTCCACAGTTTTTTTAGCATCAATAAAACCAAGGTTTTTTGTTTTTTAATTAAGGTTTCTTTTTTTGCTAATATGAATGTACTGCAAATCAATTGTTTAACCCATTCCATACCAGAAACAGTCATGCATATTTATTAAAATGTTCTTGAAGCCTTTTATATATATCTCACACTCAGCAATATTTTCAGTAAAACAAAACAGGTTCATGCAAAGATCTTGGGAAATGTCCTCTTAAGGTGAATCAACCTGAAAGTGGTTACTAAACTGCTGAAGAGTTCTTTTGCTTTAAAAAAATAAGCGTGAAGAAGGTGAATTGAACCTGATAAACCATTTCAATAAAAACTGAAAAACCATTCAAAATCTCCAGTTGTGCATAATAGTGCTTCACCTCAATTACCTCAAAGTAACCACATGAATAGCACTGAAAAAAATATAAAGCATCTGCCATTTTTAAATTGCATTTTGATCTATCTCGTGAAACAAAATAGAGCATTTTTACTTATTTAAACCAAAATAAAATTTTAAAAATGTAATCTATACTCTCACAAAAATATTGAATATTTGGTCCAAATACATGTAACAATACTTTGCCTTTTGTGATATCAATGGGTGCATCTAAATATTAAATACATTACTTCTATAAAATAAGGACCCTGTAAAATCATTATTATACTATAAAGCTATTGAATAACAAATTATTAAAACCATATGTATACATTATAAACATGTACAGGGCTGTTTATAAAGCTACATACAGTATATATTATAATATTTGCCCCTGTTTCATAACTATAACATTAATATATGCATGAGTTTGATTTGAAGTGTTCGAAAATTAACAAAGTAAATATATGGTTTGTCCTATTAAATGTATTATTGAAATGTGTTGCTTAGAATATTTGGGAAATTGAGTTTTCCATTTGTTATGAGTTGTAGAAGTGTTAACTAGATGATCATCATACTACCGAAAGATGTCAACAAGATATATGTTTTGATTTGGTAATACATCGCCTCATATATCTCAGTATACAGGCTGCATTATTTATTATTTGACCCCCACAAACATTAAAATGACAAAACACTCTGCTGTGGTGTATTGGTTTTATGAAATTATCTATGGAATGTTTTCAATAAAAAAATACATTATAGGCTTTTTCATTATTTTACTGTCAAAGTTATAATTAAAATAATGAAAAACATACATATGTAAATATATGGTTTTTAAAGCAGAAGAAAAACACACTATCCCATCTTTTAAAACATTTACTATCATTAACTATCTGAATAGTATGTGTATAACATATCAAATAAAGAAAATAAATACATATAAAATAGTAGCATGTATGAATATATATTGTATAACTATTAATATTTTAAAAGGAAAGGGAAGTGTGTTTTACAGTAGCTTACACTAGTGTAGTTACAACAATGACCATGCTAAAGGACAATGAAAATAAAAATGAACTTATACTATAGATCAATAGGTGGCAGCATAACCTAATAGCTGTGTTCTGAATTTGTCAGCATGTTTAAATAGTGCATGATGTTAAATTTGTATTCAAGTGCAGTAGTAAAAAAATTAATATATATTTGTTAAACAAATATTATATAGATATATTACATATACATATATTATATTGATAGACAGATAGATACATAGATAGAAAAACTCTTCCCAATAAAGCCCACCTCCACTAACATTATTTCTGTAATTAACTTTAATAATACTTACTTTCCCTACTTCTCTGCCTTTAACAATAAAAAGCACTTTGTAACCCTAATAGGGTTATATAATAATGCAATGTAAAACCATAAAAAATATTTTTTTTATTTTTTTTTATTTTTAGCATTAAGTTAAAATTGATATTGTTTTGTAAGACCTTATATATACATGTATTAAAAAACAAAATCATAACCAGAAAAGGAAAGTTAAAATGTAGCGGAAAACAAAATTAAAACCATTATAATTTTTCATACTGTTTCATGATAAAAAAAAATTGATGCTTTGTGAAATTCATATGCACGTTTTAATATTTGACTAATCCATTAATATAACATGCACTAACTTTCAATATATTGATACTCTTAAAAAAGTTTAGAACATTTTGAAAGTAAATATTTTTTTCAATAATTATTATTTTTCCAAAGTATATAATTTAGTAAATGCAGAAACAGAGTGGTATACTATGATAAACAACATTTTACCATAATTGTCAGAACTGTGAGAAGAAAATTCTAAGCCCTCACATATTATATAAATATAACATGTATTTTTTGACAGTATGAAGTGGCAGCTGACAAACAAGAAAATGAGTATATGAATATACCACATGGAATTGCTATTTACTTTAAGTGGACAAATGCTTATTTCTAATAACATTTTCTTTACGTGATATTTTAGGACAATTATTGTGTAAGGTAATTTCATGATAAATATGGTTGTAAAAACTCTGCATATAATGTGTTTTGATTCAAAACAATGCTCTTAAAAATGTTATGTCTATTGTTTTCTGTTTAAAGACTGACCATCCCCAACGTAGAGGATCCCATCTGGTATGCCAAAGCCAAATACTTTATTGTTACAGCATTATTACAAAACAGCTTTCATCATTAGTTTAAGCAAATTAATCCATTATCTATGCACATAATAAATTATGTAGGCATTAATATGTCCATCAACTCCTTGCTTTGCAATAACTTAAATTATAGGTGACTAATATGAGGCCATAACCCTTATTAGCTTTTTTCTCATTAACAATTTTACATTTTATTTACATTTTTTACATTTTATTTTTCCTTTACTAATACAGACAACTTGATGTAAACAGTGTTAGCAAATTCATTATTTTGATTCACTTACTAAGACAAAAAACTACATAAAAAAATCAACTTTATGATTGTGAATGGTAACTAATCTTTCACTCTCCTTCAAGGCCAGATTATCTGCAGAATGAAAATTATAAAAACATTTTATTGATAGCATTAAAAATAGTGCTATACCAAAGTTAAGTATTATTACTTGATCAATTTCTTAAGATGCATTCTTATTTTTAATATAAAATCTGCCTTTAACTGGCAGTTTCTATATGCAAAAAAAAAAAATAGTTATTTGCGTATTAAACATATTACTTAAATATATAGTGTCATTCTTAATGTGACCTGCTGTATTATCATTCATCGAACTGCGAGTAGCTCATATTGGTCACTTCAGTTGAGGTTTGGATGCATCAACGAATATATTGTCAGCTAGATACAGTATATTCCACATTTATAAATGTGTCTGTCTTTTGTGATCTGCCAGAGAAAACTATTAGAAAGCATTTTCTATGCTGGCAATCCTTTTTTTGTGCCTCCATTTTGTTATAGCTTTGGGAATGCAGCAAAATGGTGTCTATTATTTTTTATGTGAAATGTAAATTCATGTCTTGCCATGTGACTAGCCTTCCTGTAGTTCTATTAGAATGACTTCCTTTACCTGTGCCTGCAATATGAATGCTGAAATAAATTTTCTGAACAGGAAAGGTAAAATGCTGAAAATATGTGTTCCAAGTTACACATGCATAATTTCCATATATATTTAAAATAACATAAACATGATGCAGGATATTATGTATCCTGGATTTTTAATTAATATATTTACATGTCTGCAGCTTTAAAATAATATTTAAAAACACCTTTATTGCCTTCTTCCCTTATAACACTGTATTAATGAAATGACATGGCTAGCTCTACAATTTTCCATTATGATATTTTTATTAATATGTGCATACAGAACCATATCTACGTATTACGTTATGTATACATTATATTATGTCTATTATAAAGTATTGGTATAACTACATGAACATTATAGTCCATTTTTAAAACATAAGTCCTTTTTTATGAAATGCTCCAAGTAAAATTAGCATAAATTCAATAGATTTTGGGCCATGGTCAATAAGGTTTACAAAAGCTATTCTTCTATTTTCTAGCATTGACTTAAAGCAGCTAATTTCTCAATAGAAAACAAGCATTGCAGCCCCTTCACATCCTGTGCGAACTTTAGCAATTTAGCACTTTGGCATGGATACATTAAGATTTTCTTAATCTAACACTGCAATAGCCAAGTTCCCCCAACTTCAATACCCAGGGCTTAGCCTTTTACCGTTTAAGATATTTAGGTATCTAAATATTTTAAGTTATAAGACATTTCACATTATTTTACATATCTGCCCCCATTCTCACACTTTCCACTGATTTCTATGTTTATCCTCTCTAATTATCCCCTCAACCTTTCCCTGTATATCTCTCACTCCTTCTGCATCTATCCCTTCACCTCTTCCTTTATCTATTCTCACCTCTTCTATAAGTAACTCCTTACCCCCTCCCTTAGTGTCACATTACCACCTCTCTTTTTATCCCCCTTTCTCGCCTCTATATCTTCCATGCTCATTATGTAAGACTTACCCCTGCACCCTCTATCTTTTGTTATTGTGTATCGAGGGAATAAGAACTAAATCCAATATTATAATAGTGGATTACATATTAGTAATATATTAGTAAAGTATAAACACAATAATTATGTCAAAATTTGTCAGATTTGGTTTGCCTAGGTTTAAATAGTGGTTAATCAGATTATGAGTTTACATGAAAAGGAAAAGATTGGATATTTATCATCTGAACATACTTCATTTAAAAATTGTGGAATAATAGTTATAAAGCATGACAACAGACAATGGACATATGGCCAAAACATAATTATTCGTAAAACCTAGGATTGTGGTTATAGAATGTTATATCTCCCACTATTTGACACAACAAATAGCTACATAGATGTCCATCAAGATCTCTAATCTTTTTAATGCACATTAATTGGTATTTGGTGATTGAATCAAACAGAATATATATATATATAGTAAAAAAATATTACATTAGTACATTGGAGTTCAAATTTGAACTCTAAAAAAGAAGTTAGAAAACATATTTCCTGCTCTGAATTCTGAGAAATACAGTTATTACACTGCACTCAGAGACATGCAAATGAGTCCACAATACATTTTCACTCATAAATCCAATACCACTTTATACAATGCTCCTTTTAGCATATGACTGCTTTTAAGCATAGCATAGTATGGATTATGCACAAGTTGGGATACCTGCCCACAGACAGTGACGGTTTTGATTTTAAATGGATCTCATTAGTGTGAGGCTGGTTCCTAGCTTGTGTTATAGGTTTTGTGGCAAGGCTATAAACTACAACATCATTTAGCAAATAGTCATCAAAAAATGATAGAAGCCCTCCAGAATTTACTGTGAGTATATATATATATATATATACAGCATCTCACAAAAGTTAGTACACATCTCACATTTTTGTAAATTCTTTATTATATCTTTTCATGTGACAACACTGAAGAAACAACACTCTGCTACAATGTAAAGTAGTATGTGTACAGCTTGTATAAAAGTGTAAATTTGCTGTCCCCTCAAAATAACTCAACACACAGCCATTAATGTCTAAACCATTGGCAACAAAAGTGTGTACACCCCTAAGTGGAAATGTCCAAATTGGGCCCAAAGTATCAATATTTTGTGTGGCCACCATTATTTGCCAGCACTGGGCATGGAGTTCACCAGAGCTTCACAGGTTTCCACGGGAGTCCTCTTCCACTCCTCCATGATGGCATCACAGAGCTGGTGGATGTTAGAGACCTTGCACTCCGCCCCCTTCCGTTTGAGGATGCCCCACAGATGCTCAATAGGGTTTAGGTCTGGTGACATGCTAGTTCATCAGCTTTACCTTCAGCTTCTTTAACAAGGCAGTGGTCGTCTTGGAGGTGTGTTTGGGGTCGTTATCATGTTGGAATAACCCCCTGCGGCCCAGTCTCCAAAGAGAGGGGATCATGGTCTGCTTCAGTATGTCACATTACATGTTGGCATTCATGGTTCCCTCAATGAACAGTAGCTCCCCAGTGCCGACAGCACTCATGCATGTCTCATGTGAAATCAGATCGGTACCCAGAGGGACACTGTCTATGGCATGGGTATTGGTGGGTTTTGGCATTACCTGGCATTCTAAAGTGCTGAGCAATGCTTTTGTTAACAAAGGTTCCTGCAGAGCTAGAGTCCACAAAATACAATCACTTTATCATACCACTTTAGCATCACTGTAACTAGTAATTTATTGGGATGATGAGGAGTAGATGGTTAACAATCTAATGGACGATTCTGGCATTTCTAGGACATGACAGTTGATGACCTCTTTCTCCACAATAGAAATATTGTCCATCAAACCTTATTCATTTGCACTCAGTTTCAGATAGCCATCCATTACCAATATCTATAATTCTTCATCGATTTGAGCTTATAAGCAGCTGATATGGATCTAGCAGGCTTATGAAGAGGACGTATAGATGCACTTTTGACACAATGAGATCTGACTGAGGTCCTTTCTTGGAAGATGATTCACTGTATTTAGGCAGGCTAGTCATCTCTTTTAAGATTGTTGGGAGTATCATAGTGGGCAAGATCCGCAGGGGCAGAATCTGACAGATAAGAAAAAAGAAGCCAAGAAAAGAGTGACCTGATGTCTTTGGCTGGAATTCGGCAGCTTGACTGGAGAAAGTGAATGAAAAACAGGCCTCCCTCCGTACTATATATATCCACTCTTATAAATACCAAAGCATGTGTAATTCCTGTGCAGTGCTCACAGTGCAGGGGTCACCATTGCTCTTAAATCTAATAACCACATATGCATGCACGGGGGGAGAGAGTGAGTGCACAGTGAGGGCACACAGAGAAACAAGGGCACACAGACAAAGGGCACAGAGAGAGGTCACACAGTGTGACAGAGGGTACATAGAGACCGAGGGCACAGAGAGAGCGGTGGTCCCGCAGGTGCTCAAAGTACTTGGAAGTCTTTGTCGTGTTCCTCCATCCACTCCTGGACAATTCTGGCCATATGACATGTTGCATTGTCCTGTTGGAAGATCCCATCTGCTATAGGAAAGACAGTCAACATGTATTGGTGTACTTAATATGCAAGGATGGATAGATAACCCAATGGTATGAGAGTGCCTTCCAGAGGTATGAGTGGCCAAAAAAACATTTCCCAGACAGTAACACTGCTGCCACCAGCTTGTGTTCTTCCAACAATAGATGAAGAGTGTTTGTTCTCAGTGGTTTTGCGCCTGACATGTCAATATCCGTCCTGTCAATGGAGCAGAAATTGTGACTCATCAGAGAAGGTCCAATTTCAGTACTGTTGTGCAAATTGAAGCTGGCTCTGACAATTAACCCTCGTCAGCATGGGTGCAATGAGCTGCCATTTGTTTCAGAGCCCCATACTCAGTAGGGTTTGCTGTACTGTTATTTTAGACACACGTCTGGTAGCCCCCTGGTTCTTTTGGGCAGTGTGATTGCTCAACTCTAGTGTGTGGGTTGGCCCTCAAACACATTCACAGCCAACGTTAACCTCTAACATCAATGGCATGTGGTATTCCGCAGTTAAAATGTAGTTTATTCGCAATGGTGCCATTTGTCCAGTCACGGAACACTTTAACCACAGCAGCATGCGACAGTACACAAACTGCTCTGTTTCAGAAATACTGCCACCCTTGGACCGAAAAGCCATTGACTTTCCCCTTTACAAAGTCGAATAAATAGCAAGTTTTACTAATGACAGCGATGGTTGATATGTTTACAGGATGCCCACATTACCTTACCACCTTATACACCTACCAAGCCAGCTCATGACACGTGCCGTATTTCATTGGTTCTATGCTGCTGACGTCCAAACTAGGCGGTGGTTATAATAATGTGACTCCACCATGTATATACATATATATACAGAAATAAAAAAATTAAAGACATACATATATATATATTTTTTATATACATATATATATATATATATATATATATATATATATATATCCTCAGTCCCATGGCCCGCTCCCGGCTCCCTTAGCAGCATCAACTCTCCTATCTTAACTTTGGATTCTTAGGTGCAGGGAATCCCAAATGAAGTGTGTGATGTCATTTGGGATTTCCTCCCCTGCAAGTAGCCCTGGAAGAAAAGGGATAGCAGTACCACTAAAGAACCAATATATTCCAACCAGATGCCCCCTAAGAAGCCCAAATTAATTTGGGGGAGTGTGCAGGTGAGGAAGCCGCAGGAGGCCGAGGCGCCATGTCGCGCCAGGCCCACTATACTACAGATTTTTTTTAAGAAAAAGGAAATAAAATTAAAAAAATAAGCAGCACTGGGGCCCCCAGAGCATGGCCCCAGTTCATTACACCACCTGCACCAGCACCAGTAGTTCCGCCCCTGCTCAAAGCGTAATAAAAGTTCTTTTGTATGGAATATTAATGATTTATGCTTCTTCCCTCTTTTTCTAATGGAGCTTGATTCAATAACGTCAAAGCTATTGTGCACATGAGCATGCACCTACATATAAACAATCTCTTTTTGAATCAAAGTGTGTGACATTTTTGCCCCAGACTAAAACGTTTAAAAATGTGAACCACTAGACCAGGGCTTCATGGAAAGAAAATTTAGTATGATGAAGTTTGTGTAGCACTTTAGTTGAAAAAAAATGGCACAGATTTTAAACTCAAAAGTAAGATATTTTGGAAGCATATCATGAAACCTCTTATGAAGAAAATTCCTGGAAATAGCTTTAAGAGGTCACTTCGACCTGATAAATATTTGCCATTGGATTAAACAATCTCCCCTGTTGCTCACCGGGTCTCCTCAATACCTAGAAGGCCTCAAAGAATATTTGTAACTTTACAGAGTATTCTTTTATTTATTAAATTAAATATTGCAATGAGAAAATAGTTTATAAGGAGATTGAAAGAGGAGATTTCCGGTTTCAAAAGTATTGTCTGAATGTTGTTAGTCAAATCATAAAAGTAATTGATATGAGTATGGTATAAAGCATAGCAAGTGACAAAAAATAAATTCACAATAATCTAGTCTAATAATTATAATTGTTATTTTAGACACTGTGTATGATCATTTAAAAATAAATATAATAATGTATTTGTTTGAAAGTATTGAATGTGTCAGTTATATAGTCTAATCGGTAGAGATAATGGGTCTTAAAAAGGTTCTTAGGGATAGGTACTTTAAGAACAACATGAAAATCTATGCTGATTCGGGGGAATGCTACAACACAGACCTATAGGTATAATTTTCAGATTCTTTACAGTCTATATATGCCTCGAAGCATGCCAAGATTATTTTCAGTGATTTTCCCTTTTAAGCATACAAGTGAATTAGAGACATAGCATTTGAAGAGCTTTTGGAATTCTATCTTCTTATTATCCTAACAATAATTTACTTTAAAGGACCACAGAAAGAATAATGTACTTGTCCAAATTGAGTTATGTTAAAATCTTGTTGTTTGGTTTAAAATACTCCTTCCCCTTGCCTGTACATAGGAAAAGACAGTGTAAACAGCGGGAGTTGTCTCAATCACAAACCATCTGTGTCACAATATTTTCATAATTACTTATAAATAAGAATATTACAAGTCACGTTAGAGTTGGACTTTGTTGTTTGTGCTAGGAGTTTTCTTCTGTACTATCTGAGAGAGATCACATTAGTATTAATAAAAGCTAACAGCTCTTAGATGTAAACTATCATTCCTAAAGCTTTGCTTGGGCATGGTTAGATAATTTGTCCTATGGCTACTTATATTGGGCTTTACTGTTAAATTATCTCAAATGAGAAAACTTATTATATGCTAGCTCAACATTAGTAGCACTAGTCAATGAAAGCAGTTTTTTCCCAGCTGGTAATCTTTATTATTTATTCCCTTGATGCCTACGGACATTCCTTTCTAGGGTTAATTACTGAATTACTGAATGTTTGGATGGAAATATTAACTTTACAAAGCCTCAATACATGTAAATGGTCCCTGTAAGCTTTATCAAACATAATCTTTTAAATATTGATATCTGAAGTGAAAAGATATTGTACATTGTCACATATCAATAATAACGTGTAGATTCAGTGGTGCTATAACACAATTTCGAAAACCATAGTTTCATGTCTGGATAATATGACACATGAACATAAGTTCAAATAATTAAACATGACAACCTGACAGCAAAACATAATATAGCAAAAACAAAGCACAAGTGTTACCATTAACACAACAAGATTGTTCTATAATACAGTGTCTTTTCCCAATACAATCTGACATGTGCAGACCTGTAGCCTCAATTCATCTCACTGGCTGAACCTCATGACTCATGCAGGTCTATTGCTGCTCATTGGCTTACAGGGACACGCCCCAAGGGTAAGAACATGTTCAAAGCAATGTATTCAATACCAGAGAGCTTTATTCGAAAAGGAAAACACACTATGAAATATTTTTAGTTTCCCCAAGATTTGCATTTACATAGACATAAAAGTAAATTTCTAAATGTAAATACATTGGGGTGATATTAACTAATTATATATATAGTTGTCGTAATGCGAGTTTGTCGGTAAGGCAAGGTTAAAAGTTACTGGCGCTCATTGCGGGGATCGCAATAAGCGCTGAAGCCGCTCATTGCAAGGCCCAAAAGTTACAGGTTTCACAAGGTCTGCAATGAATGACGAAGGCCCGTAAAGTAGAGGGGGGAGAGGCTTGCAATGAGCGTCAAAGGTGCTCATCGCTAGGCCTGCAAGTTGTGGGTTTGCCGAGGCCTGCAATGAGCGGCAAAGTTAGAAAGGGGGGGGGGCTCACATTGTGTGGCAAACAGAATTGAGAGGCTTTGAATTTTATTGCCGTCATTGCCGACGGACAAGTCACTAGTATATCAATATTGAGGTAATAATTTCACTTCTATGGCTTTTTTTATGTTGAACATGTCTCGTCAACCTATCTTGAAAAGGCTTCAGAAAATATTATTAGAAATGAAAATGTCCCAATTCAGTACTGAGAAACTTCTCACCTTAGGGAATATGCTGTAAAACTGTAAAGAAATGAAAACTCATATAGATCCATAAATATTGTGATGGAGTGCCCCCCAGAGGCTGTTGCAAGATACAAAGATATGAAGATTTCTCACCAGGAGAAAGAGAGTTAACTGCTGCTACAGTGATGATTAGCTGCAGGTGTGTTTGGCTCTTAAAACAGACACATTGAAAGATGGGTGGCCTGCCAATTAGGCTCTGAGGCCTAGCAGAGTTACACTGGCTGTGTGGAGCCTGTAAGTTACAGCTAGCACAGAGAGCTGTTGGATTTTGGATTGCTGCAGTTCATAGTACCTGGAGAGTCAACTGTGTGGATGTTTGCTCACACAAATGCACAAGGTGAGCTGTTTTGGAGCTGTTTATTGAGTGATAAATTGCCATTTACTGGAGCTGCAAGTGTATGGACCTGCTAGACACAAGAACCTGAGAAAAAGGAGAGAAAAAGAGAAAGAGAGAGAAAGAGAGAGGGAGCCTTGGGAAGAGAGAGTGAACACAGGAAGAGTTGTAACTGGGCAGACACCAGTCCAAAGAAAGATTCTCGATCATACCTGGCTAGGGCTTGCAGTGGGAAAAGCAACCTTGGTGGAACAGTTTGTGTGACTGCAAGAGAGACTACAGAGAGAGACGTGCTTGCTGCAACCAGGAACTGCCACGGAATACTGCAGCCTGCTGAAGAGAAGGTGCCATAACCCCATTTCTGTGATACACCCCCAGGGAAGGAACGGTGTATAGAAACATATGTGTTACTGAAGTGCAAGCAGTGCTTAACAATGGTTCCTGTGGGAGTGCACTTGGAGAGACGGGTGGGCCAGTGCCCTACCCACAATAGTTGAGGTGGTGACAGTAGAACTGTGATCTGCAGATAACTGAGACTGAAAGAGTGTTCACAGCAGAATACAGTGCTACATTGTTTTTTCCCCTCAGACAGATAAGCTGCTCAAGCCTAGTCAGGTCGATCCTGAAAGTCAATAAGAACGTTCATGTAGATTATTTTCAACAATTATTTTGCTTTATTTTTTCTCATTAAATGCTGTTTACTGCAATCCACCTGTACTACTTTTGGACAGTTATTTCAAAGCTAGAAACAGTTTGTACGGTTATACTTGTCACAATATATACAAAATAACCTATTTCTATTTTACTGATTTGCCAAAAGGTGTGACAACTAAGCCAGGATCAGAACCAAAACAAATGAAAATCAATATCACCTAATTATGAAAGAGTAATGCACTTTGCTTTAAAAATAAAATTACTGTATTTCTTGTAATGGAAGTAAACTGCTGGTGACCACCCAATATTTCTCTGAACACCCGATTGCCCATCAGATCAGTGATGCAAGAATGAATATTGATTTAAAGGGTCATAAGCCTTTTTCATGATAAATCTTTTTTTAGTTCACCATTAATTAACATTGAAAATACATGTGCAAAAAGCAGCAAAGCAAATCTTTAGCAGAAAATGTAATTTATAAATACATTGTCAGGGGTAACTGGGTGTCACACAGCAGATGTTCAGGAGTAAGGTGCCTGGGTCTGATATCAGAAGCCCAGGACACCAGACTTTACTGTAGGAACTTGACCTGGCAATGTACTGGACTTGACAATGGCAATTACAGCTCTGTGTCCCTTGAAGAGGCTGCAAATATGTGGAAGCAGTCTACATTTAAGTCAACACTCCGGCCACAGGCAATGTGCAACAGACTATAAAGGGCCTGGAACTCACCGACTGGTTAAGCCCATGCACTGTAGCTAATAAAGGGAGAAGCAATGACACATGGTGCAAACTCTAGAAAGTGAGGCCCGCACATCATCAGACCAGCAGCAGAAGCAGACCTGACAGAACGCCTACATCACAGGAATGTGAAAGGACTTAGACGTGGCTCATTGTTTGCAGGTGCAGATGCAGGTTCACACAGCCTAGGCTTATCCTGCAGCATATTTAGCATCTATGTCTGGCCAGGTACAGCATCAACAAGCCCAGGTTCAGAATTCCTCTGTGGCAGACATTTGTTAAAAACGTTCCCCCGGAATTAAAGATTACTGACATGCAGCCACGTTAAATTGGCTCCATCTAAACTCGCAACTCCGAATTGGACTAATTGATCACGTTCACGGCCGCACATCCAACGAGCAAAAAATGGTTTATGGGTTTGCCTCTCAAGGCTGTAACTCACAGCATGTTCTAATTTAATATCAAAGTAAATCTGCAACTTTTCAAGCTTGCAGCCATTGTGGGTCTGATGTTGCACATCCAAGCTTCTTCTTTAATGTGGCTGATGGTCAATCTATCATTCCCATGCTTCTGTATGTAAAAGTTAGAAAAGCTCCACTTGAAAATAGTCTGAACTGGTGCTTCTCCAAAACCAAAACTTACTGAGCCATTTGAATGGAAAGGTGACATATTGAAGAACTTTTGAAGGTGTAAATATGCTTCATAGGATAACATTGAAAGCGTACGCCCATTCCATAGATCTATTATTCCATTGTTATTTAGCTTGTCTTGTTGCAGTATATCACCAGAATGTTATCCTAAATTGTTATACAATAATATCTTAAAAATAATGTCCTTTTGTTAATAGGGGGAATATTGCTTTGTCCCTATGGTCATCTTTGACCTGCTCATCTAACATCCATGTAGACATGTTTTTGAGATGCAATTATTTTGAGATGCAAGATAGCCTTTTGGACTAAAGAAAACTTTGATAGCATCGGCCGCTTATTATTAACGGTTAGAAATAAATAGAAACTGTATACTTTGTATTCTTAAAATATGCACTTCAAAATATATGTGAGTAAATTTATGTACAACGATTACCACACAAACCAGGCACTCACACCATACTGAGGATCGGCAGTAACTGTGAAACAGTACTGTATGTGGTTAAGTGACCTGGTTTGTGAAAAATCCATCCGTTGCTATGTCTAAAACTGTGAAATACAGTAAGCATATGCGTAAAAGGAGCCATGTTTAAAATGGTTTGGATTGACAGAGTGATGGTGCATTATGTGGCCTCATTTGCATGCCCCGCCCAGTTTTCCCAGACTGCAGTGCATATACTGTATTTCTGAGAAATTTGAGCAGGAAATAAGTTTTCATCAACTTATTTTTAAACATTCAAATGGATTCACTAATGTACTATTCCTTATTTGTACTACTGTACTTTTTACGGTGGAGGGCTGTATATATATATGTGTGTGTATGTGTGTGTGTTTAGCTGTGGAAGTAGTGTGTCTTTAATAAAAAGCAATCTTTAATCTGAATAAATAAATATTTGTTTATTTATTTATCATTGCATTCAATAATTTATGATTTTGTTGTCATTATTTCTAATTGTTGTGTATTGGAAAGCAATATTTTAGTTTAGAAGCTTCAACTATTTCCATAACTTTTGTTTTAACAAAGCAGGAACATATTACTTTCTCTTTCTATTTAGAGCTAAGTGAAAACTGTCATTACAGCTTTCATAAAGCAAGCTGGTGGCAACAATGCATTAACTCAGAATTTAGCTCATCCTTTAAATCCTAATCCTAAATCAATGACCTAGGGCACAATACACGTCTGCAGTACCTTAAAATCCCTTTCTTCAAAATTATAGAATTATAGCTCCATGGTTGTCACCATCTGTCCTTATCATTTATAAAATGACCTTAAAAAAACTTAAACAGCCCCAGTATTGCTAATGATATTGTAATGTTCTATCTGTCTATCTATCTATCTATCTATCTATCTATCTATCTATCTATCTATCTATCTATCTATCTATCTATCTATCTATCTATCTATCGGCCTCATTCAATTGCGATTTGGCCAATTAATACAATTAAGATTTCATAGATTGGATAACAAAACTAGTTAGTTAGTGACTAACAGCAGTCTTATGTTCATTTCCACAATTGAAAGTGAAGGTTACTCTGTTAGACTATATCTTCTAGCAGTATAACAGGTAGCTGAAGCTACATTTAAAAGTATTGATTTTGTAATTTCAGCAAATTAAGAACAAGACAAGAAACCCTATTAAACCTTTCCACTAGGTACTTTTCAGTAATGCCAGAACTGACATTAAAATTGGATAGACCTGTCTCTTTAAACTATAAACATATACAAATTACAGCACGATAATGTCAGCTAATGCACACAGGAATGCAATCTTTTAAAATGTTTATAATTGCACGCTTGACACATAAAACTTTTGATGTCTGATGATATGAATGCCAACGAGCACATTTCAAATTTTCATAAATTATAGCTCAAGTTAGATGTTCTTTTATTGCATTTTAACAAATTAAAATTTTCACAAAGCCAGAAGAATTTTGTAATAACAGAAAGAAGGGGACTATGGTAATAGCATTATCTGTCAGAACATTATGAGTAATGATTATATAAAAATCTATATACCAAAGACTATCCGAAGGAGAGATCAAATTATAGTCTTCTGTGTCAAAGTATAACAGAAGTTATATTATGTTATTGCTGTGGAGCAGTCAAAAAGGTATCTTTCAGGGGTTCTGAAATTATTATTATGTTTTTAAACAGGTTAATTTAATTCACATTTATTGTAACATTTAGAAAATAAAGAATACAGGATTGCTTCATACCTATATTAAAATAAAAGTTGATCTAACGTATACAATAATACTAGTTCATAATATTAGGTGGTGGATCCCATTGCATTAGCTACAACCTACGACTCATAAGAAGGTGGTTTTCAGTAGCCAAAATATTAGATATATCCACTATGACAAACAAATATATGCCTCTAAATTGTACAATACTATCTTCCATTAGAAATGTTAGCTTGGATGCCATATTTAACTGCAACATTACAGTAGAAACTATTGTCATTTATTTTATTTCCCAATTTAGTGAAGATAGTGAAAAAAATGTCTAGTTAGCTGACTTAAAGGGCCAGTGTTATGGTTTTATGATGTATAAGTAGTAAAAATCACTATAAAAAGATTAAAAAAGTTATTCCTTTTTTTGAGAAAATATACACTGAAAAAGCTATTTTTCCTATGTTCAAATCACAATGGGAGGTGAATTAAACAATAATAAATCGAATACAAACATTGTTTGCTAATTAAACATATCTATCATCATTCCAGGCCCTCCTCTCCCTCCTCCCTCCCCATGAACCCTACCTATCTCCCACCCTTCACTTCACCCTCACTGTTCCCTCCCCCTCCCTCTCCCAGAAAACATATCCTTTCCCCTCCCTCACCAATAAAACTCCCTCTCCCTCATCTCAATCCCCACTCCTCACCCTCCCTGCTTATGTTTAATATACACATGTTAATTTCCAGATGTCATCTTGACTTACCAAATTTAGCATTGAGATAAACATATTCACATATATTCATTTATTTATTTTAATAGTTTAGCCAAACTGTGAGAACATTGAAAACCTAAATAATCAACACCAATCAAAGACTGTACATATCAAGCTCTACTGCAAGGCCGGATTACCCATTAGGTAAACTAGGCCGCTGCCTAAGGGCGCTTCACTGTGAGGGGCGCCTGTTTTCTTTTAGTTTAAAAACCCCTAAAATGTTTTTTTCTGCAGTTCACAGACTGAAACTAGAGTACAGAAAACAGTTTTCACTGATCACTTTCTCATCCCCTGCATTTCCTGCAGAGTATAGAGAAAGAGCAGAAACTGTTCCAGTTGAACAGAAGTAGTAAGTAAGTTTATACAGTATAATGTTTTTTCACTAAAATGTTTTTTTGTATAGAAATAAGCTCCTCGATAGTATTGATTCTTAGAGATAGGTTGCTTCCTTGATTCTATCTGAATGACTATTAATACTGTATGAAATAGGTATTCCTGGGTTAATATTTATTTATATGTATATTTATATATTGTTATGCTAATTATAGGTGGCCCTTGCTGAATATGTGTACATTAGATTAATTATAATTGATCCTGGTTAAATATTTATGTGTTTGTATTATAATTATTGGTGACCCTAGCTTAATAGGCAGTTAAATATATATGTGTTTATATTATAATTATGGTTGCCCCTGGGTGAACATGAGTAAATATATATGATTTTAGGAGCTCTGGCTGAAAATATATTTAGAAAATAAAAACAGGGTACCCTGGAGGAATTATGATTATAGATGACCCTGATTAAATATGTATGTGTTTATAACTATAGGTGAACATGACATAATATGTATATACTGTATTCATATGATTATAGGTGAACCTACTTGAATATGTATACATTCATATGATAATTGACAATTGAGGTGAAATATTTATTTTATATTCATCCCTGGCTTATGTCCTATATATGTCTATAGGAGACCTTGGCTGAATATGTGTATGTTTGTATGAGACACTGACTAAATATTTATATTCTGTATTACTATGAGGATTCCAGGTGACTCTCTCTTAGTATTTGCACATTAATATGATTATAGTAGACCCTTGACTGAATATGTGTACATATATAGTATTAGAGGGGACCTAAATATGTAAATATGTATTGCACAGGACCATTGCTGAATATGTGGATATTTATTTCAATGTAGGGGACCCTACATTACACTGATTATGTATATATCACATATTATAATTGTCGAACTACGAGATGTTGTCACGCTTTGCGTGGTGAGTACGCCATAGGCGCTCATTACCTGCGAGCCTCACATAGCGAGCCGAGACGAGCAGCACTTAGGCGATGAGCAGGGGATGCAATGAAACACACGGGGCTTACAGCCTTATTAAATTGTGATTTGCCCAATTGAAAAGGGCTCTATATAAGCACATAGTATATTTTTTTACAGAAGTTTTTAGTTTTGTGAACACCTTGCTTTTGGATAGAAGTTCACTAACTAAAAACTTCTGTAAAAACAATATGCTATGTTTTTATATAGAGCCCTATTAAATTGGACGAATCACAATTTAATAAGGCTGTTAGCCTGCAAACACTAAGAAAACGCAGGTTCCCCTTAGGCTGCAAGCACTTGAAGAACACAGGAAAAAAACAAATGTGAGATGCAAAAAATACGGAGTTAACAGCCGAACCACGCAAAGCAAAAAACACAAAACACACCAAAAATAATAAAAGAAATACAACAAAAACATCACACACAGCACGGGGAACAGCCAGGACATCTGGGAGTGAGGTGGGACGCGAATTTAAGTCGATTTTGCCAAATTTCGCCACTCGAAAATAGGCTAAGCGAGAAAAAAATGGCGGCCCAAAAAAATGAAAACGAGGCTACACGTCCCTGGACCACGCAAAACACCGCCAACCGCGTACCACTTTCACCCAGGACCCTTTACACAAATATACCAACGGTTTGCCCTCGAGCATGCTGCCTATTTCTAATGCACAGTTAGAACATTCATAAAACTATCCTCAATCCCACTGGACATTATATGCTGCAGGACAATAAAAAGAGATTGATACCTCTTCAAGCTTTTGCTTGTTGCATATATTAATTAAAAAAAAGTAAACTATATTAATTTATTATTCCATTAATTCATTCATAAGTATTTAAAAAAATATAGAGAGGAGCCAAAGGACACGCGAGGAGAGTTTTGGAATAAGCGCCGAAGGTCCTTACCGGAGAAAAAGCTTTACATTGTGTGGCAAACAACATTTCCATGGCTTCAAATTTTATTGCTGACATTTTTGACAGGCACGTTGCTAGTTAGTACTATAGTTATAGTGGGCCCTTCATGAATGCTGATAGAATATTAAGTGGCCTTGGTCTAATATGTTTAGATTGTATGAGTAAAAGTGATCCTGACTCAATACGATTACATTTATATGTAGGGAACCCAGATCAATGGCCGTTGCACAGAGGCCCTTGCTCCATGCTCCCCCTCCCCACAGGGCCCCCTTGACAGCACCATTCAGCCCCCAGGAGACACACTCAGCCCCCTAGCAGCAACATTCAGCCTCATTCAGCCCCCCCCCCATCAGCCCCCCTTCTCTTACATGTGCACTGTCCCTGGAATTCCCTTCCCCTGCAATATGAAGCGCCAGCAGGTGAAGGATATCCAACCTCTGACTATGGGAGTCAGGCCACCGGACCACAGTGCACAAGTAAGAGGAGGAGGCTGAATGGGTCTAGTTGGGGTGGGGGGGGAGGGGCTGAATGGGTTTGCTGGGGTTTATGGGGCTGCTGGGGGCTGAATGGGGCTGCTGGGGGATTGTGGGGCTGATTGGGGGTTATGGGGCTGCAGGGGGGTTGGGGGCTGCTGGGGGCTGAATGGGGCTGCTGGGGGGTTGTGAGGCTGAATGGGTCTACTGGGGGTGAAATGGATCTGCTGGGGGGGTTGTGGGTGGAATGATACTTTTGGGGGGCTGAATAGGGCTGCTGCGGGGTTATGTGCATGCTGGAAGCTGAATGGGGTTCCTGGAGGGGGGATTACTTGGGGTTGCTGGGGGGGATTATGGGGCTGCTGGGGGCTGAATGGGTCTTTTGATGTGGTTGTGGGGCTGAATGGCACTGTTGGGGGCTGAATTGGGCTGCTGGGTGGTTATGGGGCTGCTGGTGAGGTTGGGGGCTGAATGGTGCTGCTTTAAGAGTGGTGAATGTGGCTGCTGGGAGTTGAATGGTGTTGCTGGGGTATTGAATGGGGCTGCTGGGGGAGTTTATGGGGATGCTGGGGGGGAGGGTTGTGAGGCTGAATGGGGCTGTTGGCAGGTGAATGGGGCTGCTGGGGGGCTGAATGGGTCTGTTTGGGGGTTGTGGAGCTGAATGGCGCTGTTGGGGGCTGAATTGGGCTGCTGTGGGGTTATGGGGCTGCTGGGGGGGGGGGCTGAATGGTGCTGCTGGGGGTTGAATGGTGCTGCTTGGAGAGTGGTGAATGTGGCTGCTGGGAATTGAATGGTGTTGCTGGGGGTGAATGGTGCTGCTGGGGGTTGCAGGGGTCCACTTCACTACAGAAAAGGAACATGTTAACATAAAATATTTTTTACAGCTTTGTTTATATATATATATATATATATATATATATATATATATATATATATATTATATATACTGTATATATATGGCACTGGAGGGGGACCCGGGGGCACTGGCGGGGGGTTGAAAAAAATGTTTTAGGGACCATGGCCCTCAATTAACTAGCTCCGCCACTGCCAGTGGTGGCTGGGATATGTTAAACTAGGATGGAGGTAGACTTCAAAATGCTATACATGATATATATATATATATATATATATATATGTATATATATATATACATATATATATATATATATATATATATATATATATATATAACTTTTTCCACACAATTTCTGTTTTCATTGTACAGTGGCCCTTTAACTCATAATTACTCAGTTTTATTATTACTCAATAATATGGCCCGCCATAAAATGCATTTAATAAATAAGTAATAGCTCGGCATGTGTATGAGTAGCAATGTTGTAAAAATGGCAGAAATGTCTGATTTTCTTACACAGTAAGAGAGCTATTTACACGCACAGAAAAGGTAAAAAATGGGTGCGCGCATACCTTGCGCACACACTTGCAGGGGGTCCCCTACTTCACTGCCCAGGGGCTACAAAAAGGTAGATCTGGTACTGTCTACTGCAATCCCTTATGGAACAAATGTGCAGAACCTTTACATCTGGAATTCAATATCAAACCCATCAAATCCCTATTGTTTAAATGAACTATGAACAGTACTAATACAAATGAGACAAACAAGGGCAGATATCAAAAGCAAACACTTCCCATATTACAAACACAATCACTAGTGACAAGCTATAATAGGGTGATATTTTAATTAGTTTTATTAAAACAAACATAAAATGAATGGTATAAACCAAGTAAGTGACATAGTTTTATTAATGGTACTATACTGAATTTAACAAAAAAGAAAACAAGAAATATATATATTATAGAATAAATAATATAATAATATAATAATACGTTTGCACGTTTTCAATTTTCTAAGTGCTTTAGTGAAAGCACTGTGTACTTTTGATTTTAAGCTGAAAGACAGGGCCCTCCATTTTTTTTTTTGCATTGTGTTAATATTTGTTTTGACTTGAACTTACCCCTGAATAGCACTACAGAATATGTTGGTACGTTACAAATAAAGGAAATAATAATAATAATAATAATACAGCTATACCCTATTTAACAATGTAGATAAGTTCCTGACAATAGGAGTGTTAACCGAAATACAGCTAAACGGGGTCATTTTAACATAGGGTAGATAGGTATAGGGGAACTCATGGAAAAAAATACACAAAAGCAATTTAAATTTCTAAATGTTTGGCTGTATATGAACTTTTAAGAAACAGCAAATATAATAACACAAACTGAACTTTTTTTTTAAATAAAATTTAAAGAAACCGCAAACATTAAAAGGGGTCTGGCAAGAAAAAAACTAAAAAAGCATCACATTAGCTTAGTGCTATGTGGAGAATTTGAGGAAAAAGCGTGCTATCGTGAATCAGTGCTATAAGGGGTAGCGTTATGCGTTTTTATATCTGTAATAATAAACAATACTGTGCCCATACTGACACATATTTTGCTTATTAAGGAAAACTATCACATGGAGTTTAGGTAGGAATTAGAGATTTATGTTAATTTATTATGTAAGTTGCTCTATATGTTGGATACATTAATGGGACATGAAACACAATTCTTTTTCTAGTGCATTTAAAAAAACATGCTTTAAACATTACCAGAGTTGTATATTGCTACAAAAAATATTAAGTAAAACCTGATAAAACTTTGCTGAAATTGTTTTTTTATACAAGTATGATGCATGAATTCTGAGTCCAGGCAAGCATGTCATAATTGTAAATTGTTAGATACAAAGTAGTAGATATAAAGTGCTAACCTTATCAATACATTATTTACACATAGACTCTGAATAATTGTAATAAATTGTGCTAATCATGAAGTGCTAAACTGTATAAATATAAAGTGCTAGTAGTGATCAAAGAGTTTTTTTTATATATGTTGATCAATATATAATGATCAATAAACATACAGTGCAGATGTTGATGCTATGAACGCGAGGTAAAAGTCATAGACAGATACGTCATATAATTATTTTAATTTATAATAGTAATTACAAACGGTAGTTAAGTTAATTTATAAAATTGATTTCTATTGCGATTATATGTAAAAAACATTTATATATAGTATGGGCCCCTTATTGGTAATGTAGAAAATATCTATAATATAATACATATACAGCCTTATTAAATTGCGATTTGGCCAATTGAATAGGGCACTATATAAGCACAGAGCATTTATTTTGATTTTAGTTAGTGAAGACCTTGCTTTTAAATAGAAGTTCACTAACTAAAAACTTCTGTAAAAAAAATATGCTCTGTGCTTATATAGAGCCCTATTCAATTGACCGAATCGCCATTTAATAAGTCTGTTAATGTCTTGACTGTGCATTGCCATCATAGCTGTAGCATCTGGAATTTTACATAAACCTGTGAGAGTAACAATCTACTGAGTGCATAGTTCATTGTAGACAGTGTCAGATCAGAGAAAACATGTAATAGATAATGCAAACGTTAATTAAGTATAATACACATCCATATATAAAGGAAATTATACATGTATTGTCTATTTGAATAGATCTGAATTTGATCGAAATTGAAAGATGTGTAGGATCCTGATATATCAATCTCTCATATAAGGATATAACATCTGAATTTCACCGATGCTTAGCACAACTTATCTTTTAGTCAAAACAAAATTGTTCTTTGGATCAGAAGTTGTGCACCATCGGGAATTGCCGATCAACCTCTAATCTTAAAACTTGTCCACATGCTCCTATTCCATCATAGGTGATCCCTCCCCTCTCTACCACACTTATCCCAGGTCTCACACATCTATTCAGCCCTTTCCGAAACACTGCCAAGTTTCCATCACCTTGAAAACACACAATTTTTACACCCACTCTTAAGAAACTTTCATCTGATCTAGCTTCTCCAGCTTATTAATGCCCTATCTCTCTACTTCCTCCCAATTTATTTCCTCCAAGTGCTCCTTGACCTCTTCCAATCTGGCTTCTGATCCCAAAACTCAGCAGAGACAGCTCTCACTAAATTCACTACTGACTTGCTTATCACCAAGTCAAAGGGCCACTTCTCTATTCTTATTCTCCTGAATCTCTACACTGCCTTTGACACAGCTGACCACCCTCTTCTTATCCAAATTCTCCACTCTCTTGGCACCCATGGCAAAATTTAGAAAATCAAACATTTAATGTCTGTCTCCTTCTCTGGCTCCTTTTTTCACCGCCTCACCCTCTGACTGTTGGAGTACCTCAAGGTCTTGTCCTAGGTCCCTCCTTTTCTCCATCTATTCTTCCTCACTCTGTACCCTAATAAAATCTTTTGGATTTTAATACCATCTATATGCAGATGACACCCAAATCTACCTATCTGCACCAGATCCCCCTCTCTTCTAGTTAATGCCTCTCTAGCATATCCTCCTGGGTGTCTGCCCGTCAACTCAAACTCAATATGTCAAAGACAGAGCTCCTAATCTTCCCACCTTCTTCCACAACTTTCACTCCTCACATGTCTCTCACCATTGACAATGTCATCTTCACACCAACCTCTCAGGGCCATTGTCTTGGGGTTCTACTGGATCCTGCCTTCTCTTTCATTCCTCATAAACAATCCATCACTAAATCTAGTCATTTTCACCCAAAAACACAAACAACATTCTTATACACGCTCATTGTATCCCCACTCAATTACTGCAACTCTCTCCTTGTTGGCCTCCCCATCTCCCGTCTCTCTCCACTTCAGTCCATAATAAATGCCTCTGCTAGTTTCATCTACCATACGCAATTCTCAGTGTTTAGAACACGTCTCTGTTAATTACTCCATTGGCTTCCCATAGCTTCCAGAATACAATTTTAAATCTTGACCCTAATGTATAAAGCCCTCAATAATAATGCACCCTCTTATATCTCTGCTCTTATCTCTAAATACTCTCCAAACCGTCCTTCTTCTTTCCTCCTCTCTTATCACATCCTCTCATTCCCACTCAGGGCCTTTCTCATGCTACCCTATTCTTTGGAAGTCCTTGCCTCGCTCCACTAGACTATCTATCAAAACTCATCTATTTAAAGAAGCATATCACTTTCAGCCTTAATTTGCGTAATATATTGTACCTCGCCTTTATATACCTCACCCATACCCTCTAGACAGTAAGTTTTCAATCTTATTGGGGCCCTCCATTCTTTTGTAATTTGTCAAAATTGTTTTTGACTTGCATGTTTAGAACTACGGAATATGTTGGCGCATTACAAATAAAGATATATATATATATATATATATATATATATATATATATATATATATATATACAGTATATTTATATATATATATATATTTATATATATATACATATATATATTTCTCAGGAGGCAGATGAGATGATCTCTTACCCCATCTCTTACCATATGTAGTTCTGATCTACACAGTCAAAGGCTTTAGAATAGTCTAGGATATAAGTTAGGATATAAGTATGCATATCAAGGCAAAATTATATAAATAAAGTAAATTGGCTTTAACAATGACAAACTGTATGTGTTATACCATCAATTCCCAGCTAACATTGCAGTAGTATGTAAGGCATTAGTAAATATATAAGCTTGACAAATTTCAGCTATTGACATGTATTTATTTTATTTAAGTGTAAGGATAACATAGAATAAAATATGTAATTTAAACAAATATACATGAATTAGTTATGTTGCCAAAAGTAAAAGGAAGTATTCTATTTTATACACAATGTGTATTCTATCAGTTATATACACAGAGCAGTAGGTACATTTCCTATATCTGAATCTGCTTTGACTGGTTGAATCCACCCCCTTCCGGCATGATTAGCTTTTTATAGTCTTTACATATTTAGATTAACGTTTTTCTATGTGTTTTCCCAAATAAATGTACAGCTCTGTCCTGACTGGCGATAAAAAAGAATCTTCACTTTCCTGTGGCTAAGACATTGCCTTCTGAAAATGAATTACCTGGTTTACGTCTCAAATGCAGCTTCATGGAATTTGTTCAAACTTATTAAATCTGTTAAATTGAGATGTATTATTCATATCTGCTCCATAAATATCCCTGCATAACAAAAAATGTATGTTTAATATATCAAATAATATCTCTCAGACAGCTGCAAAAGGTTTTGCATTTTAACATCTAGACTGCCATAAAATAAAGTCCACTTTTGAAGTTCTGTATTCAAATTTCAAGTTTTTTATAAAACATAAATATATTTAACTCACAGGGAAATCAGGTGCCCCACTTGATTTTTGACCTCAAACTGCCCAGCTCATAGATACAAGTAATTTTCACTGAACTATTGCCTATTTGTATTGCATTAGCAGGGTATAGACAAAGTTACACAAAATTAATTTAAGAAATAAAAAGTATACATAAAAATTAACATAAATGCAACTGGGTATAATTAAAAAATATAAGATGAAGTGCATTAAAACTGATATAGTAGTTAAAGACATTTTATAAATTAACTGAAACATCCACTTTCTGAGCTAATAGCTCTATCAATAGCATTTAGTTAAGATTTGCAGTGGGGAGCTGTGATAACCCAGAGGTGAGGGGCCTCATGCATCCCAAGATTTTCCTTCTAGGTTGTGCCTTTTGTGTTCAATCTCGCAGTGCCAAGCCGAACACCTCCTCGGAAAACTCAGGACATTACAGGGTGCAAGCTCGGCCCTAAGGTTACTGACTTATTACAATAATAAACTCCTTTCCATCCCTTTGGTTAGGATTAGAACATACAAGAAATAGAATCAGACACCCAGTTGCTTAGAATGCCAGACTCAGACTGCCAGATATTTTATACAGCACCCAAATAATTCACCCACACCCCCCTACATTCCTTCCTCTGAGATGTCTGATCTCATATGTTTCTGTTGTCAATAGGTAGAGGGGCTAGATTTCTATTGGTCTCCAGATCTAGTTTTACAACTCCTGAGGGGCAATAAACTAACTTCAAATGTTATGACTATCTGTCCAGGGACACACATCTAATAATTTTCCCAATCCTACATCAGCACCAGACGTTTATGCTTAATGTATCAACCCACATCTCTCCCCAGTGCCCTCTCTGACAGAACAAACATTCCAGGGGGTAATACATTATCTTTGTCCTGTAACCTCTGAAGTCACTAATAATATGTCCTAGGGCCTACTTCTGCGCACAAATACATGCTTTAAACTTTATACAATGAGCCAAATCATCCTTCTAAATCAGATCACTTTTGTAAACATTATAGAATTACTAGATACTTTTGTACTTTTTAAAGGGGCTTGGCATAACAGTGTCATGTCCTAACGGCAACCTGCACACCAAATATTATATAAACAACTCTTGACTTGCCCATCAAAAATTACAGCAATAAAATTTGCAAACCTCTCCCCACTCTCTCATCCCTGTGTCTCCTATCCCCCTCTTCCTCCCCTGTGTCTGTTTCCCCCTCTCTCCCTCCCGTGTCTCTCTGCCCCCTCTCTCTCCCCAGGGTTTTTTCCCCTTATCTCCCTCCCTTGTCTCTCTTTCCCCACCTCTCTCACCTCTGTGTCTATTCCCCCCCCACTCCCTCCCCTGTGTCTCTTTCCAACCTCTCCCTCCTCTGTGTTCCTGTTTGCATTTATGGCTGTGAAACCATTAGCGAGCTTGGGAAATTGATAATTTTCCCCAAGGTCAAAATGGGTTTTCCGATTTATGGGTTGGAAAAAAGAATAAGGCTTTACGAACGCCATTTTAATACTCGCTTAGATTTTCTAAGAGCTCCCAAAAACGCTAATTGCATATCAAATTAGCTTGCAACGTTACTTGCAGGTTCCCTGCCTCTCCCCCTGTGCTGTGTGTGAGGTTGTACGTTCATTTTCTAATTAATTGTCATCTTTTAGCGGTCTCTTAATGACTTCCAAGTTATCGGCTTGAAAGAAATGGCGGCCGTTAAAACCTGTAATTTAAGCCGTTCTGAGCCCCTCCCCCCCTCTACATTACGGGCCTCGCATTTGTCTCTCATCACGTGCCCCACAATGAACGCTTTTGTCGCTCATTGCAGCCCTTCAAGCAGGTCATGTACAGGACTCATGATGAACAAGCAGGTCATGTACAGGCCTCATGATGTGCGCCTTCGGCTCTCATTGTGCATTCGCAAGCCTGTAACTTTTAACATAGCATTCCCGACAAACTCGCAATTACGACACTATTATATGTGATTCTTAGTAGGCTTGAATACTCATTGGGGATCCGGTGAATTGGATCAGAGCCTGAGGCCTAACGTTACACAGGTTATTAGGGTCATAACAAAATAGTCCATGATCAAACAATATAGTCCTTTGGTTCAGTTATCAGGTTTCCCTCAGGGCCCACACAGTCCATAGTCCCCAAAAGTCCAGTGGTAGGCCCCCTGGGCATCACAGGGGTAATCAAGTAGAAGAGCAAAATTATTTTAAAATTGTAATAGTCACAAAAGAGTTTAAAGCAGGGGTGTCCAAGTTCGGTCCTATTGGGCTGCACACAAGCCTGTATTTGAGGATATCCTTTCTGTGCACAGGTGAGTCAATCAGAATGACTGAAAAAGCAATAGTCTCACCTGGGTGCAGAAGGGATATCTTAAAATCCAGGCCTGTGTGCAGCCCAGCAGGATCGAACTTGGACACCCCTAGATTAAAGTATCACTGTGGACATATTTCTAAAACGTAGCCTTGGAAAAACTATACTTAAAGATAATATCATATAAAAGGCTAAACATTTATTTTTTCTACATTCTATAAAGGTATTGCTTTCTCTTGATTTTGATTTTCTTCTGGAATATACCATTTTAGTTTCAGGGTGTGGGTGAAGATTTTGCATGGAGATGAAGTTTCTATCTGCACAAAAAGAATGTGGCATTTAAATTTGTCTGTGCACTCCACAGGATTGCAAACTTTTAAAAGTTACTAAATCTAAAGGTTAATTTATATTTTTGCTTTTTAAAATAATTTTGCCATTGTTCTTGATCACCTACCACTAACTTTAATTAATTACTATGGATTAAGTCATTAGCTTAGAGAGTGGATCTTTCAGTTAATTTATGCAGACCATATCTCAGACTTCTATATGAATTTTTAGACAGTTGCATTTAGAATTTTTAATTACAATCAATTGAAATTATTCTTATTTTAAAGGATCTCCATGACATCTAACAAATAATCCCTACTACATGAAAGTTAACCCTTATCACCATAGGGGTTCTCAAAGGACCCCCCATAGTACTGAAAATAAAACAGCTACAAATAGCCTGTAATGTGAAGCTTTTCCTAAACTACAGTTGTTGTTTTATCATGTAGAGATTATTGTTAAAAGCTTTGGCAACCTCTTGAACGCTTATGATTTCCACATTTTAATAATAGACGTAGTTGTACTTTTTAACCCCAAGCTGTACACATTATCATTTTGTTCTTCAAGCTTAAAATAATTAAAATGTGCACAGATATGTATTTTGATTTTAAAAGTTTCCATCCAATGAAAATTAGCATTTGAAATATTTCTTTATCATTCTAAACCTATAAACAATACTAGCACAGTTTGGGAAGAAATACTTAGAAATAAATCAAAGTGAGGATTCAATCAGCGAATATAACTAGAACTTTACATATATTTTCACAAATATATTGACAAATTCTTTGTGATCTCCAAGCAAGAATTCTTTTTTTTTTGTCTTACTAATAACAAAAATATGTTCACAAGATTGAAAAGTATCTTCTGAGGGCAACAATATTAATAAGAGATATGTCAAGAAAAGCTATAACGAAAGACTGTCTATCCTACCATAAACATGTTTAGCCTGCAGCTATGGAGACTGAGGGGGATATTAAACAATCCTTAGGTTTCTCTAGGGAAAAGAAGGGGTGAGTACAATACATACTTCAACCTTGCAAGGATTTGTATTGCAGGGTCATATATATGTACTGAAGCTGAGGATGAAGAGAACTAGAAAGATATTTCCTTTTTTAATATATCAATAAATCTAAATAAGCATCTGTTAAATTCAAATGTATTGTTTTGATCCTCACAAACATAGGAAAAATCATTGCATAAGAAAACAAATGTATACAATACCTAACATATAATATTTCTGTTTTATTTGAAAGGTATGAATTTATGATGTCACACACAGAACATGCTAACACAGCTTGGCACATTAGAATTGTGAATAAATATAGGTTTATGTTATAAAATTGACATGCTAGATGAATTAGTTATTTAGCAGTAAGTAGTGACATAATGTTCTAGCTTACAAAACATAGAACTGCAAATAATAGTTTTAACAGAAAACAAGCAATATATAAATTGAAAAAAATATTTAATCAAAAACAGCATACATATGTTTTACTATGGCTTTTAGCTTCTTTTAGACAAATGCTGAGTTTTTAAATATCTGCATAGATATAACGAACATTATTATTATTTTTCCTATTGTTATTTTAAAGTACCAGTATTGTATGCACAGCATGACATAATTTGAGCTAATTACAATTTCAGTTGACAATAAATATGTAACATTGGGAGGAGTTTACTAAGTACCTCAAATGCATCTCATTTGCCTCCCTTGATTTACTATACAATATTTCTTATGGGGGAAAACGGACTACAGTCCTTCTCAACTCGCATGAGAAAACATTTTGTAAAATGTTAGGACACGCTCTTCTAATCTTATGATTTAAGTGATAAGGGTATATTTTGTAGCTTTTGTATATATTTTTGTTTCATATTAACATATTAAATGTAATATGTCTAATATTAATAGATATAGTAAATTACATATTTATATATATATATATATATATATATATATATATATATATATATATAACAAAAGAACTGTACTCCATTCTTGCAAATTCTGTGTATTATGTGAAAAGAAGTCACAAATTATACTTTGTCATATTTTTTGCCCCTTCAATTTTATTGTTAGTCAACATTTCAAATTGTAATGTAAAAAATGCTGTTGCTTACAAGTAAAGCTAATAATCAAAGGCAGCTCACGTTCTTTAAAGCTTTCTAATTACTGATATGAAATTGGAGACAGTCCTTTCGTGTCCTCTGTATATTAATAATTTAGGCTACTAAATGAAGAAATAGAAAGAAAAAATAACCTTGTCCATTATGATGCTCTACTAGAAAACAGTCTATATAAAATCCTTGAATTCTGGATATTGTGTGATTTTTTTTTTTTTGTTATTCCCCAATTAAAACATTCTGTACTCTATTCAAATGGTTACATAGCTGGATAATCTTTGCAGTATAAATTATATATTTCTCAAATATGTTTATTTCAGATACATCACTAAGAGCCTCATTCAATGCAAGCCCGTAATTACCTGTAAAGCAACATTTTGGCTGCAGGTTAAATTTTTTCAAAACATTTAGATGTATTCAATTGTCTCCAACCTGCACACGCAAACCATGAACCCGTAAGTAGGATTTCAGGGAACATGATCATGTGATCTGGCAATAATTAAGCTTGCCCTGAAGTTACCTTTTAGACAGAGCCAATAGTAAATTAGCCATCATGAAGTCAGTAAAACATGGAGGTTACAATTAACCTGCAATTGTAGGCTAAACGTTAATACACACAAATAAGTAATGTTTACCAATCGGGTTGCACTCAAGCAAACTTGAAATACATTAAAGCATCTGTTTAAGTCAATGTGGGTGTCCTGATATGTTTTAAGCCCTTGATTCCCAGGATTGATACAACACAGAAATAAAAGTTACAAATAATTATTTTTATAGCAGATTTGCAAGCTTGAGACTGTTGTGCAATTAATTATAATGTCTTCTATTGCTTTCCCAGTATTTTAAAGCACAGTAGTTTGTGTTTATTTGCTATTGCTGTTATACAAATAGGTGTTTAACCCACTTGCGGGTCCTATCTAGTACTCATATAATTTTTTGATACATTTGCAAATTACGGGTTTGAAGGCAATGGTGGGCTTGTAGAATTTTTGTAATTGAATATCGATTTTGCGTCTTTAGCACTGGTAACATTTATGGGATTGAAAAATCAATGGAGATAGGACAGAGTTACATTTTTGACAAGTCGGCAGTGCTTTTGAGCCTGTAACGCGCAATTGGAATGTGAGTTGCAAAATGTAGTCAATTGAATATCAGTTAACATTTACGGCGCTGCATTACGGCTTCATGTAATTGCGATTTGGCCAATTAAATGAGGCTCATAGTCACCATTATTTACTTAGGGCCTCATTCTATTAGCGGCCGCAGCCGTTGCGGGGCCGCAAGGACCGGCCGCAAGCTATTCGGCTATTCTATTCCCTTACGGCCGGGGGCTCCGGCAGGCTTGCGGCCGGTGCCTTGCTATCTCTTGCGGCTGCTCGCGCCAGAGGAAAGCCTTTGATCTAAAACGGCCGCAAGAGTTTCGGCCGTAAGAAATTCCTATTTGCAATTCAATTGCTCCGGGAAACCTCTCTGCAAGGCTAAAAACGAGCCGCAGGTTACTTGCAGGAAAAAGGTCCCGCTAGCACCAATTAAGCACATAAAATAGCTCAAATAAAGCCATCCTGCACTTTGAGAAGACTATAAAGGGATTTTAGGTGTTAGAAAAAATAGCACATAATTATCTTATACTCAAATCCATAAAATATTTTATTTTTAATATCCGTAAAATATCCATGTAAAAAGTCCAGAGTGCTTGGAGCACCTCAGACCCGCCCACGCCGCAGCCGGAAAATAAACAGTTAATTTGAACTCGGGTTTGGGCTGATGTGCAAGCTTGAGAGTGGGTTACTTTTAATCCTCATGTCCCCCAATATGATCCCTAGCATTTACAGAGCTGTGCAGTGCAGGCTTGAATTTATTTTTGCGTTTTTAGATTTCAGCGCTTACGGCCGGTTCCAAGATATGCGGCCGGCCGTAAGATGAGATCCTTGCGGGGCCGTATAATAGAATCGCGAGTTAACAGAACCCCCGCAAGGAATCGCATATTCACTGCCAATAGCAGCATTTTCATGGGGCAGCAGGCTGATCAAATTCAAAGGATTATGAACAGAAATATCTATGTGCAGCGACAATTTTCACTGTAAGTGTATCCGGCACTTACTAATATACTGTCTTCATACATAAAGACAGACCCTGGAGACAGTATGTTGAAGGTGGCTTTTGACTGGGCTAGTGCTAGGAAGTCATTGGTAAGTTTTGCTTTGGGGGAGGAGTTGTCACTTTAACAAAACTTGTGCTTTCCCACCCTTGGCAGTTATTCAGATTGGAGCACATGCTGAATATCTGACACCATGGCTTTCCCTATAGTCACAGGCCTTAATAACCAAATAAGGGGGCAAGTTGCCCTTTATGGTGAGGATTGGCTGCAGTAGATGAAACAATATATCAACTCTGGGGCTAATCCCTCAATAAGAACTGATGATGGAAGCCCTGCCACACAATCAAGACCACCTGAGAGACTCAATCCTACCTCTACACCTACTAGGTGGAAGACAGATAGCTCCAATGATCAGAGAGGGGAACAAGACCCATAAACAAGAAACCTGAGCCTACAAGAAGGTCACTTAGGAAATGCCTGGGTGCTCATATAGCTCCTAATGACACTGATGTGCTTGATCTTGATCACTAGCAAGCTGCCTCTAAATCATATGTTGCCTTGGGCCTGCAAACTGACTAAACTTCCTCTGTTGTAGCCAGCATTGATGTGGACAACTTAGGATGCCAGACCCCTGCTACTCCCGGCGGTTCCGAGACCTCTGATGCAGACACTGCTCCAGATCTGCCAGTCTCTCCCCAAGACCCGCAGGACCTCCAGGAAAACAGTGAGGCCTTACCTACCTGAGTGGCTGTTCAAGTTTGTGGGAAGTCAGCTGCATCGCTTCTCCCATTGCCTGCAGGCTGTCCTGCTGCTGAGAAGCGAAGAGTAAGCACCACCACGTTGAACGCATGCAGGGATTCACAAAAGAAGATCTGTCCGGCTGTTGAGGAGACGTAGCAAAGTGCTGGAGTGGGTGAGATGCACTGCCAGCAGGAACAAATGGCAGATATTGTCAGCAAGAAGGCCTCAGGGCAAAGCAAAGGAGAGTGGGATTTATGGCATTATTTTAATAATAATAAATAAATAATAATAATAATTAATGGGATATGTGGAAATATATATATAAAATAAAAAAGAAACATATATATATATATATATATATATATATATATATATATATAGAGAGAGAGAGAGAGAGAGAGAGAGAGTTTTACCTCTGATGCTTTCATATTATGGTTTGTACTGGGCATATAAAGCTATGGACCTGCAATTTCCGATAAAAAAAAAGGTGGGCCCTGTTAGGTCTAAGGCATTATCAGGGGGTAAATGGAGGGTGGTTTTCAAGCTGCTTTAATGAAGGTTAGTGGCGCTGGCTAACCCTGTTATTACATTTATGGCCCACATTGCTTTCCTATGTCTACAGATGGAACTGTCAGGCTGCCGCAAGCATGCAAGAAACAGATTGGCGACAGGCATACAACCGGTAGAAATGAAGACCACCTTTCTGGGATCCATTCCTTGCAATAGGACCCATGAGACAAGGCCGACCACATCATGAGGTAGGCACTCTGAACGCATGCACAGGAGGTACTGCCTCTCATATTAGGCAACAAGACAGTTTGGACAGAAAAAAGTTCCACTGAGTATTTCCTGGAGACAGGGCACACTATATCTACTCATCTACACCTTACTCACATAGGGAACATGGAGGAATAAATAAATCCCCAAAACATTTGCTAATTGGCTCCAGGCTTATGTTATAATGGCTACAATTATAGGGCGAAAAAAGCCTAAGTGTTGTTCTGCACTCTTCTGTTACTTGGACGAGATAGAAGGGATTCTCAGAACTTATGGGAGACTTGCATGGTGGCAGAAGACGAGAAGGTTTGTCAAAAGCTAACAGTGCAACCTGAAATGCATGGAGATGACCGAGACATGGGCAGATGGTTGTAAATAGTTTTCCCTCTATGGCAACACCATCGGGCAAGGCAAAATCAGAGACTCCAACAACAGGAAAAAAGGGTGGTTGTTGTTTTGCCTATAATGAGAGCATGTGCAAATGGGGCACGTCGTTTAAGTTCAGGCATGAATGCTCTGAATGTAGTTTAAATCACCCGCTTTTTTCTTGCTTCAGGAGGAATAAGTCCCAAAAGGCAGTTGTTTCCGCTTCAAACGGGGAGGACACCAGTACTGGCAAAAATAGATGCTGCCATGGCTAAGAGAGTTCTCTAGGGTTCGGACAGCTGACGCTGATCTACTTTACATCAGTTTCACAGATGGTTTTGTTATTCCCTCTTCTAGCTTGGGTGTATTCAGATGCCACCTAATCTAAAATTGTCTAGAGAAAACCCTGCTTCGGTTTTGGAAAAGCTGCTAAGTGGACATGGGCAGAACCCATTTTGGAGTTACCTATCCCCAACTTAAAGGTTTTCTCATTAGGTTTAGTGCCAAAAAAGAAGCAGGCCATTTTCATTTGATACACCACTTTTCTTACCCTAAGGGGGCATCAATTAAAGACGGAATCGGGAAGGACTTAGCATTGGTGAATTATGCATCCTTTTCTCATACTGTTAATCTTGTAAAAAGGGCTGGTATCAAGTAGATTGGTGTAAGGGGCTAGAGGTGGGATCTATTGCTGCAGTTGTTAGTGGGTTTTGCTTGTATATTTGGCCCCAAAGGGGTATCAGTTCACTTACAAGTAAGCATCCTAATTAAATAGGAACAAACATTAATTGCACATGGGCATACATAATGTATAATGTGTTTCTTTGATTAAAGTAGAACAGTATATTCATCACATATTATAATCAAAATTATTTGTAAATCAGTTTTACCTAATTACATTCATCACACTGCACATTCTCTAATACGATATCATCCTAAAGTTAAATGTACACTAAACTTAAGATCTGTTAGCTACAATTACTGGAACTCGTTGTCATGTGATGAATTCAGACAAAACAAAGGGATTCTGGTGCCTGTTTATTTGCAAAATTGTGAACCTGTTCCAGCATTCACTATGAGAAGCTAAAATTTATGCATGTTCATGTCAAATTAAATTATAGCCAATAATAGTGTTTTATTGTAAATATTTTTTTTTTCATAATTGCTATTCTTCTTTGATCATGTGTAATAAAAGATTGGAGTTACTGTTGTCATCCCCATGCATTACAATTAGGATTGCACTGTATATTTATTTAAATATATAGTTCTAACCCTTAATAATGACAAATTCTTATAAAAAAAAATTAGATTGTGGCTATTAAATGGCCAAGAAAGTTACTTTCATGTGAAAAAAACTTGATTGATATAACGACTAAATTAATAAATCTCTCCCAAAATATCTGTTACATTATTGTGAGAATGTATTTTCTTTACTTTTATTAGAAAATATGTTCTAAAGTGATAACATATAATAATGTTTTGTAAGCACTAAAAGTGCACTTTAGTTATGCATTCCAAATATTCAAACATTGACAGATTGTAGCAGCTGAGAACATTTTCTGTCTACATAGATATAAAAATATATAAATATGTAAAAATCTAAAATAAAAAAATGGCAATTCATTGTTTTTAAATATATTTATATATGCTCATCTGGGTGATCATTTTTAAGTCATTTTTATATCATATGCAGTCAGCTTTAAATTTACAGAAAAGCCTTCTTTGCCTCCAGACGTACTGTACTGAAAGCAATCAATAGACTTTTGCAATACCAACTGTGTCATGAAACAATTCCTTCTTGCTCCTTAGAAGTCAATCTGGTTAATCCATGCTTGGTTAATCCAGACAAGTCAGTGTACATGATACCTAAGTGGTTACAATCTTCCAACAATAAGTAATATTGACAAAGTGCTGTGGGAAATGCTGTCAATTCATATAAAAATTGATTGAACTATGCATTATAGATTTACTAGATCTCTCTGCAGGAATTGCCTTGGTTAGAGTTTTGACTAGGTAGAACAACATGTGGAAATAGCTAACTATACTCAGAATTCAAAAACTTCTAAATATCCTATTTATATATGCTGCCAAAATTATAGACATTTTAGACTAATCTGAAACTCTAATTTCACAGTGTTGCTAATGTTTTTTTGTTGTTTGTTTTGTGTTTATTTCCTTTATTATTGTCATTATTATTATCATTTATTTGTAAAGCGCCAACATATTTTGTAGCGCATATTTACATATTTTAGGCATTCAATGATTTCTTGGTAAATTATGAACAATCGTAAATATGAAAATAAAGAATTTGATAATAATATAAGAACCATTTGCTGCAGCTAAGCTTTGCATTTTTCTACTTGTCTTAAATGCTAACACATTGCACTTATCCAAAATACAGGACAACCTATAGCCTATTCAAAATTTTATTGCATAATATTGCACAGTTTCTATTCTTGTTATCTTCTAACTGTGACATTATTATCTGAACAGGAAGCATAAAATATCTAAACTACACTATACATGAAGATATTATTCACTAGGTTCACACTTTGCAGTAAATCAGGTGGGGTCAAAAAACTTTCAATCATTTGCTTTACAGTTGCAGTTATCCATGTCATTCAAGTTGACCTTGGCTTTCTTTAGTAATGGCCAGTTTCTAACTCTAGTATAGGGAAGCAAATTCTATGTTAGATCCAATGTAGAGATCATTCCACATTGTTACATATTGTTACTAAATACTTGAGTTACTTTTTAATGACAAATTGATTTATAGGTCCCTTTGGTCGGTATATTCTTCCACAGTTTGCACTTTAATCACCACTATGTCTAAAATTTGTCATGTTCTGCATGAGTCTAGATCCCTTTTAGTAACTATCATGAGATATAGATATATAGAGCTATAATTTCTATATGTGACTGTTTTACCATATGAGTTTAATTTGTTATATGTATAGTTGGTTGAAGTCTTTCAGTTTCATTAACCATGAGTACCATATGTGAATGAAAAAATAAAACAAAAAAATCACCTCCAGTGCTAATAAAGCTAAAAGTTCTAATTTTATTAGAATATGCTGACTAGTAACTTGTAAACAAAGGGCCCTATTCAGTTCCCCAATTCCTAAATGTATACACACTTAAAACCACTCATAATATTGCCACAGATTCTATTAGCTACTTGCAAACCAATTACGAGTTACCCAACCACAATCACTATGTGCCAGCCATACCCACAAAACAGGCCTTAGAACTCCATTGGTTTTAGCACAGCTTGGACATTACGAACTCTAAATAGTTGAAGTTACACAAGATCGATGTTCTGTTAGACCCATAGCTCTAGCTTGCAAATAAAGTCTGACCTGCAACTGAAAAAAGTATTACGTTTCTGTCAATAATATTACGAGCACTAAATAGAACTCACAAGGGCTTTTTCAAACACTGTAATTTGCTGTAACAGCAATTAAACACACAATGCTGTACTTTAAAAGCACAGAAGGCATGAAAAGACATTAGAATTAATTGCAAACAGTCTCAAACCCACAAATATGCAAATAAAAAATATAATTTTAACTGTTATTTCAAAGTAATATCAATCCTGGGACTCAAGGGGTTAATAGATATCATAAAAACGACATGGACTAATACAGATGATTTAATTAATTTTATAGATTGTTTGATTGAGAACCTGATCGGCAAATATTACTTATTGTGACTAATTATTTCTTAGCCTCCGATTGCAGATTATGTATAAATTCCATGTTTTAATAATGTCATGATGATGGTCTCATTTTCTATTGGATCTGTCTAAGAAGTAAATTACGGGCTTGCTTAAATATTGTCAGATCACGACCCCTGAAGTAAGAAATACATCTAAACATTAAAAAAAACACACCAGTAAACAAAAGTACAGGGTTGAGGCATTTGCGAGTAGCTAATAGAATAGGGCCCAAAGAACGCTATTCTCTTGGTCAATTCTTACATTCATACACACTTAAAACTGCTTTTAATATTGCCACAGATTCTTTTAGCTACTCGCAATACGATTACTACGGGCCAGTCAAATCCACAAATTTCAGCTTAGAACTCCATTGGTTTAATACAGCTTGAACATTACGAGCGCTAGTTAATTAACGTTACACAAAATCGATATTCTATTAGACCTGTAGCTCCAGCTCACAAATAAAGTCTTACAAGCAACTGAAAAAGTATCACGTTTCTGTCAAAAATATTAGGAGTACTAAATAGGACTCACATGGAATTGCATGGAAATACATTAGAATTAATTGCACAACAATTTCCAATGAACAAATATGCAAAAAAAAAAAAGTATAATAATTTGGATTTGTGATGCATATGGTAATATTAAAACTGTTGCTGAAGGATGCATAAAGCAGTTAAAGACACAGTACATGACTAAATTGCAATAATAAACATGGAACTGCCTTACAAATGATACGTAACACTAGCAGAGTATCAAATGTGGACTTTTAAAATATATATTTACTAGCGACTTGCCCGTCAAAATATGATGGTCAATAAAATTGTAAGGCTGTTTGTGACACAATGTTATTCTCTGAGACTCTGAACCTTTTTATTATCTACAAAGAAGTACAAAAATGTATAATAAAGTTTTTTATTTTTTTAACAATGAACTGTTTAACCATATTAAACGTTTTAATTGTCATGTATGCTGTAATAATATAACAATACATGAAATTTGTATGAATATGTATTGTGAACATAAAGGTTTCTAACATGCAACTTATATTGTAAACAGTGTTGAATTAATTATTTTTAACAATACTAATATCAAATAGGTCAACATTGTATAAATGAGTATTTTATACCATTACAGAATGCTTCTTAACATGCAACTTGTAGTTGAACTCCTGGTAAAGCACATAGGTATTGAATCCAGAGGAAGGCAAACAGTAAAATTCCCCATTGAAACTCAGCCAATTGTATCAAAGAGGAAAAAAAATTATTCCTTCCTGACCCCAGTAACTGGCGATTGGATTACTCCCTGGATGAATCCTGTCTATTTAATTATACATTAAAATTTGTAACAAATGATTTTGCAGCTACTGACATAAATCCTTACTACCATTCAATAAATCAACTTTTCAAACATTGTAAAATACAATGTTAACAATGCAAACATTAACGTAAGTTAATAACATTTAAAATGACATTTTAATTACTCCCTGGATTAATACTCTCCTATCATGAAACATTTACATTGGAATCAAATGACGACCCTGCTACTAACATTAAACCTTAATTACATAGAATTAAACAACTTTTCAGTCCTTTGAAAACAGAATTTTAACATTGCAAATAGTATTAAAATGGAAATAGGTAAGGTAAGAAAATGCAAGGTAACTGTGTTTTCTCTGAAAAGGGGTTCCCTTTAAAAGAGCCCAGCAGACTTGTAATTGTGTCTATGGGATCTAACCACTGTTTATTGTTGTGTTTTTTTTCCCCTTTTTTGGTTATTGTTGTAGTTTTGTAAAATTGGAGATAGAGTTTTGTATGTGAAATAGTAATCCTCTAAGAAGAGGCCAAGTGACATTAAATTTCGTCCTGGAAATGAAACCACTATTCTCTATGTTTACAAAACCTCAAAGTACACAATGTTTTTTGTAAAAATGCATTCATCGTGTAAATGATCACCCTGACTTGGGTTGTCTTCAATTGAAGCTTTAATATCATCTGAATTTGTGCACCTTGAAAAAGCAACATAGAGTTGTCCATGTGCAAAAACCGGTTCCTGTAAAAAAAATACCCATAGACCTAAACGTTTGTTCTTGGGATTTATTTATGATCATGGCAAATGCCATGATAACTGGAAATTGTCTAATTTGAAGGACAAAAGGAGAACTACTCTAATTTGGAGCCAAATCAATTCTTGGTATAAAAACTTGTTCACCTTTATGGGTACCAGTCATAATTTCTGATTCTAATTTGAGGTGTGTAAATATTTTCCACATTTTACTTGTCTTGATACATGTTGCAATTATGTCAGTCCTATTTCCATGTGGCACAACAGGTAATGTTTGCCTAAAATCTCCTCCTAACAACATCACCTTTCTACCAAATGGCAAATTATTATCCATCTCTTCTTTTAATAATCTATCAATACATTGCAAGGCATAACATGACATCATTGTTGCCTCATCTATGATAATTAATTTACTTTATTTTTTATTTTTTGGCTTGTAAAGAATTAATTCGAATATCTGACACTGATGTTTCTAAAATGGGAACTTGTAGTTTAAATCCACTATGCACAGTTCTGCCACCTTCTAACAAAAGTTCAGCAATTCCAGTTGTTTCAAATGGCATTGCTATTTGACCCTGTGCTCGAATCTAACTCATCAAACAATTGTACAGATACGTTTTTCCTGATCCACCAGGGCCGTCTAGAGAGAAATAACGGTCTTTGACCATTTCATCATCTGTAATATTTGTGATGGCATTAAATGCTTGCAATTGTAAAGTATTTAAAGTTGCCAGTTTTTCTTGTGTTTTTTGTTGTTGAAGCTCAGTGTCATAATCAACAAAGTTGATGTCATCTATAAGTCCTGGATCAGGCAAATTAAAACTTGCAAAATTTAATCCATGAGCAAGAAATATTTCTTGAATTTCCGTTAATGCTTTTAAGAGTGCAATGGGCTCATTGTAACGTTTCAAGAGTCTTCACACATATTTAATTGAAATGTTTCCCACAAAGCAAATGTATCAGGTAAATTGCAAAAGATGCAAATGAATGCAAATTGTTCTCTCATTTGCTTTGGCATTTGATAGTGCTGCTTCTTCCAGACACCTCTCCCATTCTGTATCATCTGCTATAAAGTTTTGATGTCTTGCAGCTAATAGGAAAGTATCATAAACTATGTCATTCATAACTTTTTGCACCGGAAACATGTAAAAGAAGTAATCTTAAACTGAAACGTTCAATGTCTCTTGGACTGACAATATACATTTGTGGTTTAATTTTATAAATATCTCTTTTTCGTTGTCGCCATTGACCAATTACAAATACATAGTGATATGGAATCTCAATGTATAAAAATTGTCTGGCCTGAGTGTCCTGGCAGTTTAATTTCCTTTGCTCTCCTTCTTGTTGGTGTAAATATGAAGTGTGGTGAATAATTTGTCCTTGAACTCTAAAACAGTAAGGACCATGTCCTGTTACAATTTCTGCTAATGTAGCACCCACTGTGCAACTTTCCTTTCTGACAGCAACTAATGAAGTCTCCGTCAGTTGGTCTTTCCTTGAGAAAATGATAGACCCCACAAAACTGACAAACAACATTGAGTAATCCAATGAGTGTCTACTGTTAGTGCTGTAATGAAAGCAGTATCCAAAGCTTCCTCAATATAGATATCACTACAACTTTCTATATCTATATTGGTGTCATGTATATAAACATTGGTGTCAATAGGCAATATTTGATCATTAGGCAATGTTTCACAGCCATGTTTTTGTTTACTTTTTCTTTTCTTTGAAGCTCCAGCACACACACTTTGTGCTTTCTTACTCATATTTTTTTATTTAAAAGTTTCTGTCGGTCTTCTTCTCTTAAGTGTTGGGAAATCTCAGGGGACTGTGAATCTCTCCACCTTTGCTTCCTTTCCCTTGCTGCTCTTATTTTATGTTCAATCCCGTCTTCTCCGTTGTCCGCCATTGTAATCTGTAATTGTAAATACAGGTGTAAGATGTAATTTTTGTTGTATTGTACATATTGTTTGTAGCTGCTCGCAATCCAAACCTAAATAGCATTAATGAAAGAATTCAATGATTGGCAAACCATTTTTAATTTTTCCATGAAATAAATTAATCCATTATTTATTTATTTTTTGGCATACATTAAAAAGGAAAGCACTGCACATATATATATATATATATATTGATAACTATTTTTTTTTTATAATTAATTATTAAGTCCTTAATAAATGAATATACGTTAATGAATGAATCAATAACTGACATCAATGGTAAACCTAAAGAGGTAATTATGTTTTCCTAAAGAAGGGCAAACAGAAAGAGCTATGTGCAAAGTATAGATCGGGCTTAAAATAATGTGCAATTTTGTAATTTTATTAATGATGAAATCAATTGACTTGTGAGGTGTAATTTACATTCTTTAAAAGTTAATTAGGTAAGCATATATGTATGCATACATTTTTTGGGAGTTATTATGAATGAATAATCAATACTAAGGGCTTCGTTCATTTGCAAGTTGTGCAATGCAATAGGGCACTATATAAGCAGATAGTATATTATTTTTTGAAAACCTTAGTTTTGGATAGATATTCATTAGCTAAAACTTTATGTAAAAATAATATGCTATGTCCTTATATAGAGCCCTATTCAATTTAGCAAATTGCAATTGAATGAGGCACTAAATAAATGTACGTTAATTAATTAATCATTAACTGTGCTCAATGCAAAACAATACGGCATCGGCATCATGAAATCATATACTGTACCTGTGAAATTTATGTTATTTCGGAAAAAAGCCTGCAGAATTCACTCTCTGTCTTCAGTCAGGTGCAGAGATGAGTAATCTGTGAAATTACATAAAAATCATTTTTAATGTTTGTATTCAATGAATTTGTGACTCATTGAAACTATGATGTTTAATTGGCATAGATGCAAACCAAAAAAGCATAATCATCGATATATTCATAAATAAAATCATTATACAATTTTAAATGTAGCACATGTCAGAATGTAAGAAAGTGCTTTAAATATTTAAGTGCTTTGAAGGTCCTATCCCTGTCAGGCAATTATAACCACTCCAGATATGTAAGTGCTTTGTAAAATGTACATATTTTTTGATCTATTATAAATTTATTTTTTTAAATTCTTATTATTAATTAATAGTTGCAAAAGCAAAGTCCATTATTGAGTAGTAAGGCAGATATATAAGTGCAGGTTAAAAAATGTATTACTTTTATTGCAGTATAAAATGTAATTGTTTGTAATGATTACTAATTAATAATGAATTAAAATATTAATATACGTTAATTAATCAATAACTGTCATTAATTCAAAATAAAAAGACTTAATCCTTTTTTGTTCCATAAGAACATAATTAAATGATATACGTGGAAAGGTGATCTTTATGCTGTTCAAGGGCTGCAAATGTCACTCTCTGTGTTCAGTCAGCTGCAGAGACGATGAAACTGTCAAATAAGATGGAAAGCATTTGTAATATTTGGATTCATTCCTATCAGGCAATCAGCAGCAACACAAATATATTTGCATAGATGCAAAACATTAACGCATAATCATCAATATATTCATAAATAAAAGCAGTATAAGATATTACATGTAGCACATGTCATTTTTTTGTAATGATTACTAATTATTAATTAATATATTAATATACGTTAATTAATCAATAACTGTCATCAATTAAAATAAAGACTTAATCCTTTTTTTGTTCCATAAGAACATAATTAAATGATATACATGTAAAGGTGATCTTTATGCTGTTAAAAGGCTGCAAACATCACTCTCTGTGTTCAGTCAGCTGCAGAGATGATGAAATTGTCAAATAAGATGGAAAGCATTTGTAATATTTTGATTCATCCCTATCAGGCAATCATCAGTAACACGGATATATCAGTGCATAGTAAAATATACTTATTATTTGTGGTCCTTTTTTGGGGTAATATTACTAATTAATAATCAATAAATTAATGTACATTAATAATCAATTAATCAATGGCTAATTGTATTCTAAAAAAACTAAGCATTAATATATGAATAAACTAAAGGCATTGTAAAATATAGAATATTTGTTGTTCATAATGATTACTAATAATTAATTAATAAAATAATGTACATGAATAATTATTAAATGTCTCTATATATGACAAAGAGGTAAGCATTAATGTATTAATAAACTAAAGGTTTAACATTTTATACATTTTTATTTGATAATGATTACTAATTAATAATTAATAAATTAATGTACATTACTAATTAATTATTCAATGAATTAATAAATTACAAACAGCTAAGAATGAAAGTATTGATAAACTAAAGCAAGTGTAAATTATAAGCTTGTTGCTCAGTTTTTTTTAACTAATAATATATCTCTTTTTTAAGAATAATTAATGTATTATTTATTTATTAATGGTTATTAATATAAATTAATATACTTTACCTATTTGTATTTAATATTCAGCAATCAGTATCCCGAAGAGCTAACAATCTCTTTGGATTTTCCGTCAGCAGAAAATGTCCACTCAGACTGTCATCACCTGAGGAGAAAGTGTCAGTTTTGTGGCAAGTGTGCCTTAAATATAGGCTGCGTGCTCGAGACAAAACCGTTGGTTTAGGAGGAAAATCCGTCATTTTAGAATCTTAATGTGTAAATGTGTAAGTTAGTGTTGTGAAATGTCGGCGTTAGTCTATGTTTTACACGTTTCGCAAGCATTTTGTGATGTTTTTGTTGTATTTGTTTTTGTATTTTTTGTGTTTTTCTTGTTTTTTGGTTTGCACGGTTCTGCCGTTTACTTCGTATATTTCCTATGTCGTATTTTTTTCCAGCGTCTCGTATTTTTTTTTTCTCAGTCCTGCGTTCGTCAACTGCTTGCAGCCTAAGGCAATCCCGCGTTTTGCAAGTGTTTGTAGGCAAAGTTTCGTGTGTTTCACTACCTTCACTGCTCGCCTTGCTTCTCGAGGCTCGCAGGCAAAGGGCACCTTCAGCGCTCATTGCCTGTGCTGCACGTTTTAGTGGTTTAACGGTTTGCCTCACTTTGCGAGGTTCGCAGGCAATGAGCGCTTTTGGCGCTCATCGCCTAAGTGCACCGAGTTACTGTCTCGTCTCTCTACACGAGGCTCGCCGGTGACGAGCACCTTTGGCGCTGATCGCCTAAGTGCTCCCGGTTAACGTCTTTCCTCGCTATGTGAGGTTCGCCGGTGAGGAGGCCTTTGGCGCTCATCGCTAAGTCGGATGCACCACGCAAAGCATGTTGACGTCTCGTAGTTCGACAATTATAATATGTGATTCATTAACATATATCAGCCATTGTATCTTTATTGGAACAAAAACTATTGGTAATCTTACACCCCCACATGACATATATCAAGTACCAGGGGAACATACACCACAATACGCAAGTGGTTAATATCAATCTGGAAACACACAGGGACCACAACATCTGCTCTAATGCAATGACTATTAAAGGAATAGACACACCTAAGATAATAGCAACAATATTGATCATCACCACAGCCCACTGCTGACACATCAGCTACTCACCTCCATGGGAAGGTATGGTATCTACAACAGAACCTTAGCACTTAGGAAATGCGGTGGGAGGAATGTCAGCATGGGCAGCCTTGGGCCTTAAGAGAGGAGGATAAGTGATCAATTCTTTGGATTATGAGCTTGGTTGTTATTGGCTCAAAACATTATCTTGATTCCTGCTGCGGTCTGTTTATGCATACACATACTCTTTAGAACTTGCTGTGCATTGTATCATACTAACAGCCTCATTCAATACGGGGCCGTAACTCCATCGCAGATAGCTGATTTTCTGCTTTCCATGCTCTCAGCAGTAGCATTTGCAGGCTTGAACATGATCGTGGATGCAAGCTTGTGGTTCAAGCCCATAAGATAGGAGCACTTGAAATGCAAATATACATTTAATACAGCACTTTAAATGATGGGGAACACAATGGGTGTCATTAGAATTGAAAGCACATCATTCTCAAGCTACCACATCGCCAAAATAAAATACTTTATTTCATGTTTAATTTCCGTCCAAAGTCCTATGGGCTTGAATGACCTCCAAGCCCGTAAATCGTTATTCAAGCCCGTAGGACTTGGAAAAGAAATGGAGGTTGGATTCCAAAGTCCTACGGGCTTGTACGTTGAAGCCCGCAGGACTTTGGACGGAAAATAAACATGAAATAAAGTATTTTATTTTGGCGATGTGCGAGCTTGAGAATGTTGTGCTTTTAATTCTGACGTCACCCATTGTGTTCACCATCATTTACAGTGATGTATAGAATTTATATTTGCATTTAAAGTGCTCCAATTTGTAAGTAAGCTCTGCGAGACCTCCTTGGTCCCAGGAATCTGTGGTTCGATTCTGGCAATTTGCTGGCTTGACGGAGTGATTCACGAGGGAAAATCTGAGCAATTGAATAGCAATTTGTGATTTTAGTAGCCGCAACGTTTGCAGCCGTGAAAGATCAAAGGCTTTGAGGGAAGTAACTTGCGATTTTAAGAATCGCAATGAATCGCAGCTCGTAGCAAGTAACTCGATCGGAGCCCGCAAATGGAAGGCCATGGAGTAGCAAATTAGCTTGCAATCTCCATTTGCGAGCGCGGATCAAAAATTAGCAGTAATTGAATGAGGCTGTAAGCAATCAGTGACCATATCACATATATAGTTGTGAGCATACAAATGTTGCTAACGCTCGCAAGAACTGCGTCCCTCGCAAAGCGAGGGATGCAGTTCTCTCTGCAAATGCTGACCCTCGCGAAGCGAGGGGTCTGCATTTGTGGAAGGTGGAGGCTCCAACGTCGGCTGTGTTTGTCCGCAAATCGTGAGGGGCCGCATTTGCGGAGGTGGAGGCTCAAAGGCGCCTCACACGCGGTTAACACACACACGCACGACTTAGAAAAAACCTACCAACTGCGCTGTGTTTGTCGCGAGGGGACGTATTTGCGGAGTTGGTGGCTCAAAGGTGTCTCACACGCGGTTAACACACACACGCACGACTTAGAAAAAAAAAACTACCACTGCGTCCCTCGCAAAAAACGACCGAATACGGCGCGCATGAAAACATCAGAAACACAATAAATAAAGACAACGAACACACAAAAAGCTTACTTACAGCAAGGGGGCATCCAGCACCTCGAAAAGTGAATTTACACGTCCATTTAAGTCCAAAAAAAAGATTTTAAACTGTCGAAAATCACCTAAGCGAGAAAAAAATGGCCGCCGAACAAAACGAAAACGAGGCTACAGACGCAACAATACTACAGTGACTCGCAAAACTGAAACAACGCTACAGTCAACTTTCAAGGTACGTAACACATACTATGCGGCACGTACCACAATGGCAGATGGAACGCAAATTGGAAGCTGGAACGCAAATAGCGCATGCGTATAGGTTTCTAACAGTCTGAGGCCCCTCAAAGTTTATAAATACTGCCTACTTTCCAGAAAATTCTACATTTCTACTCAGGTGATGAACGAAGTGACTGGATAGTTAACTGCTGCTGTTACTTGAGAAGAGAATTATTTCCTCATTTCCTACTTTACACTGTGCAAATTACAACTGAGAGGTAAGCTATAATACACTGCTCAAAAAACATAAAGGGAACACTAAAATAACACATCCTAGATTGAATTAATTAAATATTCTTATGAAATACTTTGTTCTTTACATAGTTGAATGTGCTGACAACAAAATCACACAAAAATAAAAAAATGGAAATCACATTTTTCAACCCATGGAGGTCTGGATTTGGAGTCACCCCCATTATGAAAGTGGAAAAACACACTACAGGCTGATCCAACTTTGATGTAATGTCCTTAAAACAAGTCAACATGAGGCTCAGTAGTGTGTGTGGCCTCCACGTGCCTGTATGACCTCCTTACAACACCTGGGCATGCACCTCATGTGGTGGTGGATGGTCTCCTGAGGGATCTCCTCCAAAACCTGGACTAAAGCATCTGCCAACTCCTGGACAGTCTGTGGTGCAACGTGACGTTGGTGGATAGAGCGAGACATGATGTCCCAGATGTGCTCAATTGGATTCAAGTCTGGGGAACGGGCGGGCCAGTCCATAGCATCAATGCCTTTGTCTTGCAGGAACTGCTGATACACTCCAGCCACATGAGGTCTAGCATTGTCTTGCATTAGGAGGGAACCAGGGCCAACCACACTAGCATATGGTCTCCCAAGGGGTCTGAGGATCTCATCTCGGTACCTATTGGCAGTCAGGTTACCTCTGGCGAGCACATGGCGGGCTGTGAGGCCCCCCAAAGAAATGCCACCACACACCATTATTGATCCACTGCCAAACCGGTCATGCTGGATGATGTTGCAGGCAGCAGAACATTCTCCACAGCGTGTCCAGACCCTGTCACGTCTGTCACATGTGCTCACAGTGAACTTGCTTTCATCTGTGAAGAGCACAGGGCGCCAGTGGCAAATTTGCCAATCTTGGTGTTCTCTGGCAAATGCCAAACATACTGCACGTTGTTGGGCTGTAAGCAAAACCCCCACTGGTGGATGTCGGGCCCTCATACCACCCTCATGGAGTCTGTTTCTGACCGTTTGAGCAGACACATGCACATTTGTGACCTGCTGGAGGTCATTTTGCAGAGCTCTGGCAGTGCTCTTCCTGTACCTCCTTGCACAAAGGCGGAGGTAGCGGTCCTGATGCTGGGTTGTTGCCCTCATACAGCCTCCTCCACATCTCCTGATGTACTGGCCTGTCTCCTGGTAGCTCCTCCATGCTCTGGACACTACGCTGACAGACACAGCAAACCTTTTTGCCACAGCTCGCATTGATGTGCTATCCTGGATGAGCTGCACTACCTGAGCCACTTGTTTGGGTTGTAGACTCTGTCTCATGCTACCACTAGAGTGAAAGCACCACCAGCATTAAAAAGTGACCAAAACATCAGCCAGAAAGCATAGGAACTGAGAAGTGGTCTGTGGTCACCACCTGCAGAATCACTCCTTTATTGGGGTTGTCTTGCTAATTGCCCATAATTTCCACCTGTTGTCTATCCCATTTGCACAACAGCATGTGAAATTGATTGTCACTCAGTGTTGCTTCCTAAGTGGACAGTTTGATTTTACAGAAGTGTGATTGACTTGGAGTTACATTGTGTTGTTTAAGTGTTCCATTTATTTTTTTGAGCAGTGTATATTACATTTTATTATCAAGACAGGAAAAAAAACAAAAACAACTTTAACTATGAAAATGTGATTCCTGTATAGTGACATGTGAATTTATGTGTATAGGCCCTTCAACAAACTAATGTTAACCAAAACTAATTAAACAAGTATATTTAAATGACATTAATTTACAGCAACTCATAGCAAAAAATAATATGACACTAATACATGTGGAACCTAAAGCTGAATCTTTGCCCTGCATCAACAGCGTCAGTCAAGAATTTGCACCGTGGACTGTGTAAGAGAATCCCTTTTAAAGAACACAAAGAAAGAAGAAGAGGTAAGTTAGAAAAATACATTACATGTTGAAAAAGACCACGCTTTTCTAAATCAAAAAGAAGAAATATACAATTAACTATTTAACTTTCTTTTTCAAACAGACACTACAAGAAGAATGGCGGATTAAGATTGGTAGGAGGGGACCCTCTGTCATTCGGACAAGAACAACACTTCAATCAAGGTATAGTATGACAAGTAGAAAAAAAAAAGGAAATATATATGTTTAATGGCCGCCAATATAAAAATTAAAAGTAAAAAAAAAAAAAAAATACAAATTTAATAAAGACTAAAACAACACAGTTCAATAAACTTCACAAACACCTATACAATTTACAAAGAAAGACAGTTTCAGAGAGAAAAAAAAAAGAGGTGGTCACAAAACAGGATAGCATCTGAAACATTAGCAACATACATACAACAAAAGTATTCCTCCTCTTTACTGTAAAATAACCTCCAACCAACACCCACAAGCCAAATGCAGCAACCAAAAAGTGGTGAACACAAAACAGAATAAAACAAAAAAGCCTACCATGATATAGAAAAGGCAATTAACATTCATTTTTACTGTCCAACATCATTTAATACTCATAAAGAAGACAAATAAAGCATGCAAAATATGATGGACACAAAACAGGATTGTACCAAAAATCACACAAACAGATAGAAAAGTTAATTAATATTTTTCTTTACTGTTTAAGAACCTATAAGCCTTACAAAGAAGCCTAAATAAGCATACCAAAAGTGGTGAACACAAAACAGGATAATGCTAAAAACATTGTGATCATATCCAAAATAAAAGACTAATTAAGCAAATAAAGTATGCAAAATATAGTGGACACAAAACAGGATTGTACCAAAAAACACACAAACAGATAGAAAAGTTATTTAATATTCTTCTTTACTGTTTAAGAACCTATAAGCCTTACAAAGAAGCATACATAAGCATACCAAAAGTGGTGGACACAAAACAGGATAATGCCAAAAACATTGCTATAAGATCCAAAATAGTAAAAACATTAATAATTACAGTAAAAAAAAAAGGATAGTTGTAATATACAAATACAATTAAACTATTTTAAAAGGTTGCACAAAAAACAGCATAGCAATAAAATTCACCATAAGACATACAATAGACCAACACAATGAAATATGCTATTCATTACAAATACATTACAAGAAAATAACATTTAACTTTTTCTTTTACAACAGACACTGCGTGAAGAGCATCGGACGAAGACTTTCAAGAGCGGACCAACAAAGATTCGGCTTGAAATCACACTTCAACCAAGGTACAGTATAACAAGTAAAAAAAGAGAATACTAAATAAACCTGTTTGCTCTGCATACATGTCAACAGAAAAAACAAAACAAAACAATAACACCCAATAATTAAAAGCTTTACCAAAATATTACTGACACATTTGTCATTTACATATTATTTGTCTTTTACGGACAACAATGTTTATCATTAAAACAAAACTTCAATCTACACAAAAAAAATAATAATAAAGAAAACAGCATAGTCCACAAAAGTCTCAAAACACACACTAAATAACATTTATCATTCTCAATTACCAGTCGTAATGTACAATATTAAGCATAAAACCCATAAAATAGAATACTACAACAAATAGTACTAACAACTGAAAAAAAAAACTATTTTTTGTCCTCTACTATGCCTGTAACCCAAAAGTACAACAAAAAAATAAATTACCAAACCAAAAAATATATACATTTCAATTAACACTATACACCTACTACATGTAGAAGAAGGTATAGTGTAATTTCCTTCAGTGTTCTATTCATGTAAGGCAAAAATTGCAACCGACCACAGAAAGTAAGAGCAAAAAAATAAAAATAAATTATTTAACAATAGAAAGTACCGCTACAATGAAGTACAATCAAGGATAAACAAACTGTTAATAATAAAAAATGTAAAAAAAAAATTAACATCTCAAACTAAACTAATTATACATTATTTTCTTTTACAGATTAACATGGCTGATAACGAGAGCAAACAAGAAAAGAGAAGACGTCAAACTAGAGAACGACAAGAGAGATGGGCCAACAAAGCAGACACCAGAGGAGAAGGAAATTTGACGAGAAAAAGAATGCAAACGAATTGCAAGCAAAAGACTATCAGCTGCAAAAATTGAAGATACAGCATAAAAAGCTACTAACAAAACAAAGCATTTAGAACCTGTTCCTCAAACATCAGATGACATTTTACCTGAAAAAGTCAAAGATATACTAAAAAAAGCCACCAAAAAAACAAAGCATTTAGAACCTCTTCCTGAAACATTACATGACATTTTACCTAAACCAATAAAACATATACCAAAAAAAGCCACCAAAAAAACAAAGCATTTAGAACCTCTTCCTGAAACATTACATGACATTTTACCTAAACCAATAAAAGATATACCAAAAAAGCCACCAAAAAAACAAAGCATTTAGAGCCTGTTCCTCAAACATCACATGACATTTCACCTGATGAATTTGAAAATTAAACTAATATATGCTTTGCAAATTGTCCTTTACTCAAATCTTTAGCAGTAGAGTTTCATTATTGTGGGGATATGAATACTCAATGTCAGTTTTGTGAGGCTTATCATTTTAAACAGGAGAGACCCAGAGATGGCCAATGTATTAGTTGCTGTCAAAAAGGCAAGTTCAAATTTCCAGAAAGAAAATAATTTCCAATCTATTTACAAAACCTTATGACTAAACCTACTTTTCCAAACTACAAAAATTTTAAGACGAACATAAGATCCTACAATAGTGCCATATCCTTTGCATCTATGGGGGCAACATTAGCTGCTAATGTACCAGGACATGGTCCTTACTGTTTTAAAATCCAAGGCCAAATTTATCATCGCACTTCCCATTTACATCCAGAGGAAGGAGAGCAAAGAAAATGTGATCAACTATATGTCCTAGATACAATGGAAGCTGTTGACCAACTTATGCAGCTGGAAGAAAATAAAAAAATGCTTACCCAGTGTTTTTATAGAGCTAGATAACATTATGGCCAATACCCCCTACACTAAAGCTTATAAAAAATTGGCAGAAGTAGAAAATGAACAACAACTTCATGCACAAAGACATCAATTACCAATCCCAAAGGTCAATATGGTGCTTTAAAGAGACAGACATACTGATAAACGTCGTTATAACTTGCCAACATCAAATGAGGTTGCAATGGTGTTTCAAAATGATGAAGGAGAACCACCATTTCAAAGAGATATTAGAATATATCCCAGAAACGAGGAGCAACCATTCATTAATATCAGTATCTTAAGTCCAAATTTAGATCAAATGACATATCCCATTTTTTCCCCACACAGAGAAGCAGGTTGGCAACCAAAATTAACACTTCCCAGTTACCCAAATGCTAAAGCCAGAATCAGAAAAAATGTTTCTATGCTTGAATTTAAAGTAGCTCAAATTGCCATTTTAAATACATTTAATCCAATTTTATGTGGTGGAAAACTAACACAACAATGCATTATTGATTCCTATTTGCAAATGGAGGCCAATAATTTAAACTTTATAAAATATCAACAAGATAAACTACGTGTAGAACAATATTGTGAACTAATGGACTATGTTGCTGAGGTGGCTACAAGCAGAGACATGACAGCTGGCAAAGCCATCATTTTACCATCTTCCTTTCAAGGATCTCCTCGAAATATGAGAGAAAGATACAATGATGCTATGGCTATTGTCACCAAATTTGGCAAACCCAATTTATTTCTTACATTTACAGGTAATCCCCAATGGCCAAAAATTACACAAAATTTACTTCTTGGCCAAAGTCCTTCCGATAGACCAGATTTAGTAGCCAGAGTTGTTAAGATTAAATTAAATGAATTAATACGTGACATCACTATAAGTCACTTATTTGGCAAATGTCTTGCTTATGTATATACCATTGAATTTCAAAAAAGAGGCCTTCCACATGCACATCTTCTCATAATACATCAAAGAAAAAGATAAATTAGATACTGCTGACAAAGTGGATGCAGTCATTGTTGCTGAACTACCAGATCCAGAACTATATGGTAGACTATATGAGATTGTTACTAATCGCATGATTCATGGACCCTGTGGTGAGATTAATCCACAATCACCATGTATGGAAAATAATAAATGTTCCAAAGATTTTCCAAAACATTATAGAGACAAAACCTATGCCAATTGTGATGGCTATCCACTTTATAAAAGAAGAGAAGGAGATAGTGCCATTATTTGTGGCAAAAAAGTTGACAATAGATATGTAGTACCCTACAATCCACATTTACTCATGAAGTATAACGCACACATTAATGTAGAAGCCTGCACTTCCATCAAATCCATTAAATATGTGTACAAATATATTTACAAAGGCTATGATGCAGCTACTGTAGTCGTTAAAAGTGCAGACAACCCTGAAAGCAGTGAGTTAGTACATGATGAACTTGCATCTCATGTAGATGCTCGCCATGTAAGTGCACCAGAAGCTATGTGGCGACTTTTAAAATTTGAATGACATGCAGTATATAGATTAGCAGTACATTTGCCACAATGACATTTAGTGTATTTCCATGCTGGAAATGAAAGTAATGCATTGGCCCAAAGTGAACATCGTCACACTACACTAACTGCATGGTTTGAATTAAATTCCACAGATTCACAAGCAACACAATTATTATATATTGAAATTCCATATCACTATGTTTTTGTGAATGGATTATGGAGACCTAGGAAAAGCAGAGGAAATAAAATAATCCCAAGAATTTACACAGTCAGTGTAAGAGATCTTGAACGTTTTTGCTTACGAATATTATTTTAAATGTTCCTGGAGCACAAAGATTTGAACACTTAAGAACTGTTAATGACATAGTATAGGAATCCTTCCCTTTAGCTGCAAGACATAGAAACTTACTATCTGATGATACAGAATGGGAAAGATGTTTAGAAGAAGCAGCACTATGTCAAATGCCACGGCAGATGAGAGAACAATTTGCATTTATTTGTATCTTCTCAAATGCTCCAAATGCATTAGCTTTGTGGGAAACATTTAAAAGGAATATGGCTGAAGACTTTATGCGACGATACAATGAACCTATTGCACACTTAAAAGCATTAATGGAAATCCAAGAAGTATTTTTAACTCATGGATTAAGTTGTGCAAGTTTTAATTTGCCTGATCCAGGTCTTATAAATGACATAAACTTTGAAGACTATGACATTCAACTACAAGTACAAAGAACAGAAGAAAGACTTGCAACTTTAAATAGGTAACAAATGCAAGCATTTGATGCCATTAAAAATGCACTAGATGATGACATGGTCACAGAGCGTTATTTCTATCTTGATGAACCTGGTGGATCAGGAAAAACATATCTATATAATTTATTAATGAGTTTTGTACGAGCACAAGTTCAAATAGCACTGCCGTTTGCCACTACTGGAATTGCTGCACTTTTGTTAAATTTTAGAAACTTCGGTGTCAGATATTCGCATGACATCATTACGAGCAAAAAAATTGAAAAAAAGTAAATTAATTATAATAGATGAGGCTACAATGATATCATGCTATGCCCTCCAATGTATTGACCGTTTGCTTTGTGAAGTCATGGATAATACTTTTCCATTTGGTGGAAAGATAATGTTGTTAGGTGGTGAATGTTGTTAGGTGGTGTTAGACAAACATTACCTGTCGTTGTACATGGAAATCGAACTGACATTAAAAACTGACGAAACCTGTATAAAGTCAAGCACACTATGGAAAAATTTTACCCATCTTCAACTGCAACAGAACATGAGATCAGAAGGCCAAACTGATTTCAATGATTGGCTTATTAAAATTGGAGAAGGCAGAACAGAAAAAATACCAAATTTACCTGACGACACTGTGCAGATCCCACCTCATATGATTTGTCACCAAGATATTATATCGGCTATATTTGAAGGTAGCATAAATAACCAGGAATATTCAGAGCTTGCCAACCAAGTCATACTAACGTGTAAAAATAAGGATGCATTAATCCTCAATAATCAAATCTTTAAAAAAATGAATGCACCACAAAGAAATTATCACAGTGCTGATTCTGTACTTGCTGATGACAATGAAAGTCAGGCAAACTTTTCCACTGAATTCATAAACTTGCTAACTCCTTCTGGAATGCCACCACATAATTTGCAGCTAAAGAAAGGTGCAATTGTCATGTTACTGCGAAATATGAACCCCAAAAAAGGCCTATGCAATGGGACAAGATTATTTGTTCGACAAGTAAAGGACCATTACATAGATGCTGAAATTTTAACTGGTACCCATAAAGGAGAGAGAGTTTTCATACCAAGAATAGATTTAGGACCAAGTGAAAGTAGTCTCCCTTTTACACTTCAAAGAAGACAATTTCCCATCATTATGGCATTTGCCATGACCATTAATAAATTACAAAGGACAAACATTCAAATCTGTGGGTATTTTCTTAGAACAATCAGTATTTGCACATGGCCAATTGTACGTTGCCTTAGCACGGTGCAAAAATCCGCAGGCTATTAAAGTTTACATTGAAAAGAATGAAAGTCAAGGTGATTTATTAGAAGATGGACGTATTTTTACTCAAAACATTGTCTACTATGAAGTACTTTAACTTTTCATTAAAGAAACGAAAGCCATGAAAAACAAATTTAAAAGCAAAGGCAAAAATATAAAACAGCACAATGTAACCACCAAATTTTTATAATAAATACACATAAATGTCCGTTCCCTTGAAAAGCTCATTATTACGCTAAAGAAATTACATTTCCCAAAACAATATTTTACTGCTAAACTACATTAAATTGTCAAACACATACAGAACAGTGTTTACATAGCATGCAACAAGTTTAAGTTCTTGCGTTCTCTTTTTAGGGAATCACTTTTCCACAGACCAAACTATCTGTGCGATTTAAAACAATTACTACAGCAACAAACAAAGGTCAACCATTCAAAAATAGAAATCAATAAACAATTCAGGTAGAATTAATGGAAGTACTGTTTATATATCATTAGCCTCACAAAACACTTGCCTTGCATTATTTTCTAAAATTAGGTTAAAATGTTAATTAACTATGTCACTGTTTCTAATGTTACAAGTTTTGAAAAATATATTTTCAAGTTCCTTACTTACACATATTACAAAGTTCATGTTAACAGCTCAACCATGTTTTAAGTCACAGCAATAAACAAAGGTCAACCATTCAAAAATACAAATCAATAAACAATTCAGTCATAATTAATGGAAGTACTGTTTATGGATGATTAGCCTCACAAAACACTTGCCCTGCATTATTTTTACAAATTATGTTAAAATGTTAATTAACTATGTTACTGTTTCTAATGTTACAAGTTTCAAAACAATATTTTCAAGGTCCTTAGACACATAAGAAAGTTCAAGTTTCAAAAAATATACTTTCAAGTTCCTTACTTAGACATGTTACAAAGTTCATGTTACGAGCTCAACCACGTTTTAAGTCACAATGTAAATGTTGTCTTTTATGTTAAACCAGGGAGTCTGATTGCCAGTTAATGGTGTCAGGAAGAAATTCTTCCCCTCTATGATACAATTGGCTACGTTTCAAGGGGGGGTTTTACTGTTTGCCTTCCTCTGGATTCAATGTTTATATAAGTTAACAATTCTTGAGATAGAACTTGCATGTTAAAAAACCATTACCTCAAGTTTACAATACTTATTAATTTAAAGTTCAACTGTTCTTACATTCAAATGTTAATACTTTTAATAAAAAAATTATGCTAAAATCTTAATTCACTATGTTACTGTTTATAATGTTACAACTTTGAACAAAAAATGTCAAGTTCCTTACTTAGAGAGATAAGAAAGTTCAAGTTTCCAAAAATATACTTTCCAGTTCCTTACTTAGACATATTACAAAGTTCATGTTAACAGGTCAACCACGTTTTAAATCACAGCAACAAACAAAGGTCAACCATTGAAAAATACAAATTTATAAATAATTCAGTCATAATTAATGGAAGTACTGTTTATAGATGATTAGCCTCAGAAAACACTGGCCTTGCATGATTTTCACAAATTATGTTAAAATGTTAATTAATTATGTTTCTGTTTATAATGTTACAAGTTTTAATTTTTTTCAAGTTCCTTACTTAGATAAGAAAGTTCAAGATTCAAAAAATATACTTTCCAGTTCCTTACTTAGACATATTGCAAAGTTCATGTTAACAGGTCAACCACGTTTTAAATCACAGCAACAAACAAGGGTCAATCATTGAAAAATACAAATCAATAAACAATTCAGTCATAATTAATGGAAGTACTGTTTATAGATGATTAGCCTCACAAAACACTTGCCTTGCATTATTTTCACAAATTATGTTAAAATGTTAATTAAGTATGTTACTGTTTATAATGTTACAAGTTTGAATTTTTTTTCAAGTTCCTTAGTTAGACAGATAAGAAAGTTCAAGTTTCAAAAAATATACTTTCCAAGTCCTTACTTAGACATATTACAAAGTTCATGTTAACAGGTCAACCACGTTTTAAATCACAGCAACAAACAAAGGTCAACCATTGAAAAATACAAATTAATAAACAATTCAGTTATAATGAATGGAAGTACTGTTTATAGATGATTAGACTCAGAAAACACTGGCCTTGCATGATTTTCACAGATTATGTTAAAATATTAATTATGTTTCTGTTTATAATGTTACAAGTTTGAATTTTTTTTTAAAGTTCCTTACTTAGACAGATAAGAAAGTTCAAGTTTCAAAAAATATACTTTCCAAGTCCTTACTTAGACATATTACAAAGTTCATGTTAACAGGTCAACCATGTTTTAAATCAAAGCAACAAACAAAGGTCAACCATTGAAAAATACAAATCAATAAACAATTCAGTCATAATTAATGGAAGTACTGTTTATAGATGATTAGCCTCACAAAACACTTGCCTTGCATTATTTTCACAAATTATGTTAAAATTTTAATTAACTATGTTACTGTTTATAATGTTACAAGCTTGAAAACCATTTTTTTCAAGTTCCTTAGACAGATAAGAAAGTTCAAGTTTCAAAAAATATACTTTCCAGTTCCTTACTTAGAGATATTACAAAGTTCATGTTAAGAGGTCAACCTCGTTTTAAATCACAGCAACAAACAAAGGTCAACCATTGAAAAATACAAATAAATAAACAATTCAGTCATAATTAATGGAAGTACTGTTTATGGATGATTAGCCTCACAAAACACTTGCCTTGCATTATTTTCACAAATTATGTTAAAATCTTAATTAACTATGTTACTGTTTATAATGTTACAAGTTTGAAAACATTTTTTTCAAGTTCCTTAGTTAGACAGATAAGAAAGTTCAAGTTTTAAAAAATATACTTTCCAATTCCTTACTTAGAGATATTACAAAGTTCATTTTAAGAGGTCAACCTCGTTTTAAATCACAGCAACAAACAAAGGTCAACCATTAAAAAATACAAATCAATAAACAATTCAGTCATAATTAATGGAAGTACTGTTTATGGATGATTAGCCTCACAAAACACTTGCCTTGCATTATTTTCACAAATTATGTTAAAATGTTAATTACCTATGTTACTGTTTCTAATGTTACAAGTTTCAAACATTTTTTTTCAAGTTTCTTACTTAGACAGATAAGAAAGTTCAAGTTTAAAAAAATATACTTTCAAGGTCTTTACTTAGACATATTACAAAGTTCATGTTAAGAGCTCAACCACGTTTTAAGTCACAATGTAAATGTTGTCTTTTATGTTAAACATTAATCCAGGGAGTAATCTGATCGCCAGTTAATGGGGTCAGGAAGGAATTATTTTTTTCCCTCTGATACAATTGGCTATGTTTCAAAGAGGGTTTTTACTGTTTGCCTTCCTCTGGATTCAATGTTTATTTAAGTTAACAATTCTTTAGATTGAACATGTATGTTAAAAAACCATTACCTCAAATTTACAATACTGATTAATTTCAAGTTCAACTGTTCTTGCATTGAAATGTTAATACTTTTAATACAAAATGCTTTAACAGTTAATGTTGAACAAAAGAACATTTTACAAAAATAAACATGTTTAATATCACAATAGCACTTATTTCATCATAACTGAAACCTTACAAGTGTCAAATACGTTTATTAATAACTAAACATACAAATCTCATTGCCGTAATTTTTTGATGGGCAAGTCGCTAGTCTCAGCAATAGTTGTGAACATGCTGCTGAGAGGTGTGCCTTGATAGGCTAGTACAGTACACTACACATCTGTCCCTCCCGACGCTGCATCTACATATGCTGCAGTGAGCACACCCATACATCGACTCTCTATTGGATGATTATTCATGTTGTGTCCACTATTGAAAGTGATTTGTGAGCTTCATGGATTTGACGAGGCATGTCAGTCTCATTGGTGGTTTATATGTGTTTTGTGTTTTCTATATGTGTGTGATGTACAAATGGGGGCATGTTGGTGTATCTGATATTCAGTATGTAGGATGTAGTTATTATTATTATTATTAATCTTTATTTGTATCGCGCCAACATATTCCGTAGCGCTGTACAGGGGATAAGGACAAGGAAGAATACAATGTTAACAAACCGCAGAAAAATGGAGGTCCCTGTTTTAAGCTTAGAATCTTTGCAGGAAGTGCTTTTTTCCAAAGCACCCTACAAGATTTAAAACTCGCTACTTACAATGACCTATCTATATGTGTAGTTGTTCTGCCAGTTTAGTTGTGTCTGACTCTCTGTGATCATATGTATGCACATTCCAAGCATATCTGGCTGTGCTTATTCATATGTTTTCCATGGCAAAATACTGGAGTGGGTTACCAGTTCCTTCTCCAGTGGTCCCCTGTTGGAGCAATATTTTGAGCAATATTTTGAGTGATTGCAGTTGAGGTGTGTTAAAATAGTCACATGAGAAAAAGGGCCCACAGCCCAAAGAGATATGCATTAACTTCAGATACCTACAATTTAACTCAATGAATACCTTTTTGGTATACTGACACAGTATATCATTCAATAACTCTCTCTTGAGAAATTTAAGAGCCTAAACGCCAAAGGAAACCATCCTGAGAGAAGTAAAAGCTCTGAGTGGAAAAAGAGAACTAAGAGAATGTCCTTTAAGCCACCTTTTGACATCAACGGTGTTACATATCTCTGAAGGGGATTTCTGTGAGATCAATACCCAGAGTGCTCACAGTCGAGTTTGGGGGCTGTAGTTTTTGCAGCCAAACGAAGGCTGAATAAGCACTACTTATGAGTATATGGGCAAAAAGGCTTATAGTTGAAGAGACTATTACTACCGGCAGCGGTCCATAATATCAAAGATCACCCACTACAATTCCTTGTTACAACACTTCAGCTAGTAGCCTTCTACTGTGATAGAGCAGAATGTGAAGGCCAGTAAATGAACATCTTGAAGAGAAGTAAAGGATGTGAGTGGAAAAGAGACCTAAGTGAAGGTCTTTGGACATTTCTATACTATTCTAGAGAAGGGTACTGTTCAAAAAAAAAGCCTGAGGAGAAATATTTAGGGTTAAGGGTTAACTGCCCTTTGTTACAAGATATTTAATTGAAGTAGGGGAAATGTGAAAATATATTTTGAAGGTCCTAGTAATAGATAATCTAAGTAACTTGATAAAAGAGTGTAATAGTTCCACATGGTATAAATATACTTGAAATGTAAGTTTAAGGAGTCATAGGACCAGCTACTATTAAGGAAATAATCTATGCTCTTAATAATACTAAATCTTTTGATTGTTTATGGATTACTCTATTAGTTGAATACCCTTTCTGGACTGTGTATTTTTGGTTGAATCCCCTAAATAGTGGACCTACATTTTAGGTTTTATAGACTACAAAAATTGGATTAAGTTTTGTCATACTAGGAAGTAAAAGGGAAATAAAAAAATATAAAAAATAAAAAAATAAAAAAGGGGAAAGTAAGGTTGTCATAGTGTTAGAAATAAAAAAGAAAAAAGAAGGGAATTTAATTTTGAAACTACAAAAATAATCATCATGAGAGACAAAGAACCTAACCAAACAAAAGTAAAAAGTAAAATTAAGAGAGAACCTGCTAATGACCAAACTGTAAACTCAACCTCTTTTTTTTCCCGAAATGGAATTCTGGAGCCTCAAATTCTTCTCAATTAGATACGACCACACAAAGTCAGTCCCCTCCCTCAGGAGAAAAATATTAATCTGCAAATGAGGAATCCTCAGACACAATTAGCGTACAAGAGGAAGAAGTACTAACGACATCTGTAATGAAAAGGCTTTTTAATGAGTTTCAAACTACTCTAAATTCAACTAAATAAATCAGCTATTTCCAGTCTTTTAGAAAGAGTAGAAGAGTTAGATTCAAATCAAGAGAACATAAACTACAATTTACTGAAATAAAAGGATTCAACAAAAGAATTTTTACAGACAAAACAATTTGAGACTTAGAGAAACTTAGAGGAATCTTTGTATGCTAAAGATTTAGTAGCCTTTGTAACTGCCTTTCTTTCACACTTAGTACCTCCTAGTAAACCATGGATCAATATGTTGGATCGGATCCATAGGATTCCGTTACCAAAAGATTTTAAAGGGGAAAACGTTATAGATGTAATTGTTAAAATACACTTTTATGAATATAAAGAAGCAGTTCTAAAAGCATCATAGCAGAAAACTAAATTTGACTCCCCTTATGAAAAATTAACTATATTTACAGATCTTTCAGGGGATACTTTAGCAAAACTTAGAAGATTTATTGAAATTACCAAAGCTTTAAGAAGGAGAAAATAATATATAAATGGGGATTCCTTACCAAATTAATTATCTCAAAAGACAACCGGAAGATAATGGTAGGCTCAGTACTAGAAGGGGAAAGGTTATTAAAGGAATGGAAGACTCCATTCACAGAGTCAGTTAGGGATAAAAGCTCAGAAGATGACCTACAAAAATTTCAAGTTATAGAATGGTAAAATAAGTAATTGTAGGACAGTTAAAATGCAATCTGACTTGGATTAGGCAGGGAGAGGATAGTGGACTGGGGGGAGATGGAAAGGGGTAAGATACTCTAAAATAAGGGGATGATAGAATAGGAAATAAAATAAATTGGAAGTTTCTATAGGGAGGTGAATTCAGTTTAATATAAAATTTACAAAATGTGGTTATTTGTCGAGAGACAATCTTACACACTGTTTAGAATAGGCCTTAAAATCGGATCACTATAATATTATTAATCTCTTTATAAAGTGATTATCATAAGTAGTAAGCAAGTAGTGGAATATTTTGCACAACGTAGTATTTAAAAAAAAAAAAAAAAAAAGTGAAACATAGAAAACAAGAGAACATTAAAGCACACTATTGAGCAATAAAAGATTCACAAAATAGCAACTATTTTTCCTTTTCTCCCCTTCCTCTTTCCTCTGCCCTCCCTCGTTTCCCCTTCTCTCCCTTTAGAATTTTTAATGATGCCTATTAAAGTGTGACTTATCTCTAATACTGAGCGGGCAGCATTCTGTATGCAAGTTTGTTCTGTTTGGGGCGGCTAGACGTAGTTAGATCTAGCTTTTTTTTTTTTTATGGATTTTGTTTATATCTGTCTATTGTATAGGTTCAACATGTATAGGTTGCATATAAATTTGACGGTAATTGAAAAGGTTGTTTTTAAGGAAAGGTGGTATCCCGTCCAATATATTTACTTTGTTAAATGCAGATAAAGATAGTTTTGCAGAATGTTCAAGGTTGGAATTCTCTGTTTAAAAGAAGGGTGATCCTGGACCAATTCCAGAAGGTTCAGGCAGACATTGTATGTATTCAGGAAACACATTAGCAAAATGATAAAATCCCTTATCTTCATAACTCCTTTTTTACATCTAAAATGGACTCGACCTTTATTAAGAAATCTCGAGGAGTATTCATTTTGCTTAGTAAGAATGTAAATATTCAAGAACATTTTAGAGAAGTAGATTTGGAAGGAAGATTTATTATTTGGGGAGGTAAAATTAACCAGCAAAATTATACTATAGTAAATATATATTCTCCTAACAAGAGACAATATCACTTTTTAAATAAGCTACTCAAAAGGGTTAAAAACCTTAGGATAGGTAAAGTAATCATATGTGGCAACTTTAATATGGTTCTCAATGCCTCCTTGGATAAGAATGGTTTTAAAACTAGAGGCCTTGATAATTACACAACAAGGAAAGCCAAGCTTTTTCAAGAATCTATCTTACGTTTTGAGCTATATGATGTCTGGAGGTTGTGGCATGGTAATGAGAGAGACTATACTTTTTGTTCACACTGCCATGCATCATATTCCAGAATTGATTATTTTCTGATAGATGCAAACTCCCTTTTGGATGTTAAATCATCCAAGATTAATATAATTAATTGGTCGGATCATGCTATGATCGAATTACAATTTAACAACTAGATGGTTAAAAAAAAAATTCTAGAAAGAGAATGGACATTTCCTTATTTAATAAACCTTCTTTTATTAAAGAAAAAAACAAATGAAAATTCGGTTACCGAATCCACAGCGATATGGAACACTCATAAAGCATATATGAGAGGGGTTTTGTCCTCATGGAGTGCCGTTAGAAGGTCACAACAGGGCACCTCATCTCGAGATTTACATATTCAGCTAGCCAAATTGGAAAGACAGAATAAACTTAGTTTGGCACCTAATATCAGGAGGGAGATATCACAGGTGAAAATTAATATAAAGAAATGAGTACAGAAAAATATTGATAATTCTTTATGGAAGCTTCAACAAAGAAAATATTTCCTAGGTAATAAAGCAGGTAAACTACTAGCGAGAAAACGAAAAAATAATAATCATATAACAGAATTGAAGAATTGATCATCGATACTAATAAGGGCTCTTCTACACTGACTAACCCTTGTCACATTGAAAAGGCCTTCTTTAATTATTATAGGAATTTATACAATCTGGAAATTAATCAAGAAGTCATAAAACCTGAAAAAGATGAAATACAATTATTTCTAGATCAACTGTCACTTCCTATAATCAATAAAGAAGATTTATTGCTTTTAAACAGTGATATAAATGCTTCAGAAATAGAGGAGGCAATTAATAACTTGAAATTAGACTCAGCGCCAGGTCCAGATGGATTTATAAATTTTTACTATAAATCTTTTAAATCATCACTAATAAACCAATTAGTTAAAACATTTAATGAAATTAAAACAAAGGGTAAAGCTCCAAAAGAAATGCTGGAAGCAGCTGTAATCAATATTCCAAAGCAAAATAAAGACACTAGATACTGTAAGAATTACAGACCAATATCATTAATGAACACTGACATAAAACTATACTAAAAGTACTCGCTAATAGATTGAACAAATGCCTGCCCAAATTGATAAATATGGATCAATCTGGTTTTCTCCAAAATCGTCAGGGGGCACATAACACTAGAAGATTGATTGATTTAATAACTTTTAGTAAAGATAATCACAAACTTTGTGCAATTATTACTCTAGATGCTGAAAAAGCCTTTGATAGGTTAAATTGGGATTATATGTATCAAGTCCTATCGAAATTTGGTTTTGAAGATTTTTGAGTAAAGTCAATTGGAGCTTTATTCTCCTCCCCAAGTGCCTTCATCTCTGGAATTGGTTCAGGATCATCCTCCATGCCCATTAATAATGGGTCCCGACAGGGATGTCCTCTATCTCCATTGATTTTTATTCTAATGATGGAACCCCTTGCGGAGGCGATTAGAGGAAATAATAAAATTCATGGTATTAATATCGGTGTAACAGAATATAAAATGATGCTATATGCAAATTATGTGATACTAACTCTTACCAAACCCAGCAAATTTCTAATTTACATACAAGAGCTAATAAAGAAGTTTGGGAATATTTCTTATTATAAAATAAATTAGTCCAAAACATAAGTATTACCCATCTATATAGATGGAAAAGAAAAAAAAATGTTGAAATCATTTGGGGTTTTATCAACTGCGAAATGAATAAAATATCGTATTTAGGAATTGAATTTACCAGTAAAGTGGAAGAAATAATTCAAACAAATTTCAGCAAACTATACAACCAAATAAAAACCCAGCTAGATAACTGGGAATGAAATATGCTATCCTGGTTAGGTAGAATTGCAGCTATAAAAATGTCAATCTTACCTCAAATTAATTATCTTTTTAGATGCTTACCTGAACATCCATATCTATATAATCAGAAAACATCAAACTTTAATTGACTCATTTATTTATAATGGGAAAAAACCCAGAATAAAATTGAAAACTGTCAGGAAAAGTTTTATAAAAGGTGGCATTGCATCTCCGTGTATTGAAGATTATTATAATGCTGTAAGATTTTCACACTGTGTAAATTGGTCATCTAAAATAAATAAAAACAGGTGGGTAAACATAGAACAAGATTTGACTAGTAACTTGGCCTTATCAGAATGGCTCTGGTATGACAAATCATCATGTAAAATTAATAAATGAGTGCCCGCCATAGTGAAATCCAGATTGGAATTTTGGTTTAAGTGGAACAATAAATTTAACTTTTCCCCAAACCCTTCACCTGGTACTGCTTTCTAGAATACGAAAGTGCCAAGATGACAATTATGCAATCAAAATTTTCAATTACTTATACTATAGATTTAACTAAATTTTAAAACTTAGCATTATTTAATGATGGGAAACATATAATTTCTAAATGCTATGATACGATAAAAAAACAGATTACTGTGGAAAAAACTTCAGCTATGCAGAGATGGGAGAAAGAATGTAGTAACTCTATTACAATAGAAACTTTTTCTAATGTATTTAATCTTTCTCAGAGAATTATTAAATATCAATTTTATAGAGGAATGTATTTAAAAGTGGTGCAGAGATGGTACTTTGTTCCATCAAAAATAGCATTGATTTATAAAGACCCGGACTTGGGGGTATGCTGGAGATTTTGTAACCAACAAGGCTCCCATGAACATATTTGGTGGGATTGTGTACATATTAGGAACTTATGGAACTCTGTTTTTGATTACATTTCTAAATGCTGTGATAAGATTATCAATCCTTCATGTGAAATGGCATTGTTACATATTATTGATAATGGGTTTAAATTGGAAGAAAAGGCCTTCTTTATTCAAGTATTCCTAGTGGTTAAAATGGAGATAATTCCAACATTGAACGAAGTAATTTTAATTCTTGAAAAAAACAGAGAACTGGAAAGAGATATATTTGCTTTGTGCATTGTTTTGTCTAAGTGCAATCGCTGGGAGGTTTGGGATAACTATCATCATCCATCAACTTAAATATATACAACCTTTTCAAGGGCAATGCCATGTAAATATGTAAACTTGTATATTCCTATATGTTACTTGTACTCTTAAATTGTTTCTGTTTCTTTTTTATATATGTGTCCCTCTGCTCTTTGTATAAATGTGTAATGCATTTTGTATTTTTGTAAAGAAAAAAAAATAAATAATAATAATTAATAATTATACAAAAAAAATGACATATATATATCTGGGTTTGTTAGGAGAGCACAAGGCGCTTTCAGGAACAAAAGTAAACATGACGAGTGGATCGCTATAAGCTCTGAAGGCGCTCATTGGGAGCCACGCGATGAGCGCCGAAGGCACTCAGCGCAATGCTCTCAGTGAACGCTGAAGGTACTCAGAGTATAAAAAGATTTACATTGTGTGTCAAACAGCATTGCCATAGCTTCAAATAGAGCGGCTCTCGCTATAAGCGATGAAGGTCCTCAGAGTACAAACAGCTTTACATCGTGTATCAAACAGCATTGCCATGGCTTACAATTTTATTGCCCCGTCATTTTTGATGGGCAAGTCGCTAGTACTTACATTTAATAACCTAACTCTCACTGCTATCTCCAAAATGTAAATCTTCAGAATAAACCTGTTAAACTCCATGAGCCCGATTCAATTAGAAGCCTGCATCTTGCGGTATATAGGCCATATGTCTGGGGGCTTAAACTCTGCTACAACTCTGCCGCAAGTTACAGGCCGAAACCGTAAAACCATGCACTCGTACGTAGCAGTTCAGGGTGGGAACATGATCAATTTCAGCAAGGCTGTAACCACCCATTTCGAAACAGCCAATAGAAAATGAGACCGCCATCATTACGGCAGTAAAACATAGAGGTTACATGTCAATCAATTAGTGTTTGGGGGTCCGATATGCAATCATACTTACAAACCCGCAAAATGCAAAAAATAAAAATGAATGCCAATACTGTTCTAGTGCATATGGGCAGCCTGATATGTATTAACTCATTGATTCCTGAGATCGATATAACCCGAAATGACACATAAAAAAGCTTGAGACTGTTATGCAATTAATTATAATGTCTTTTATTGCTTTCCCCATCATTTACAGTGCAGTACTGTTTTTTTTATTGGCATTTACTGTGCTATGGACAGGGGTTAAATCCCCTAGCGGGTCCTCTCTAGTACTTGTAGGTTTTTCTCCTACATTTGCCATTTACAGGTGTGAAAACATTTGCGGGCTTGAGGAATTATAGCAATTGAATAGCGATTTGCGATTTTAGCAATCGTAACGCTTAAGGACGGGAAAGATCAAAGGCTTGTTAAACCCTGCAAGTTCAGGGTTTAACAACCACAGAGTTTTCAAAGCCGTAACCCGTAGACCGATTGGAGCCCGCAAAAAGACGCCAATTGAATAGCAAATTAACTCACTTACGGGCTCCAGTAACTTACAGTTGCTCAATTGAATCAGGCTTCATGTGACTAAACAAAGGACACTGTGGTGCTGATTTGTGGTTTTGTTCCCCAAGCCTTCAGCATAATGGTGTGCTGATAGTGTGTTTTATCTATGACAGTAGCCAATATTCCCTTTACTAAGTACATTTCCTTTGGGGAAACTCACCATGTACCTACTACAGAACCTTATAGGGCCTCATGCAATTCCCCATTTCGTAAAGTTACACAAAAAGTACTCAGAAATTTAGTAATATTACAAGTTACTTTTGCTCAGCAGAGCTATTCAATTAAAAATTACTCATTACTCGCAACCTTATAATAGTACTGAATTTGGCTAAAACAATTACTATAGAGAACCTGCAAAGACATAAAAATGACTTTGTGGCTTCTTTCCCATTCCTGCTCAAGCCTGATTGCCCCTTTTCCACTCAAACCCGATCACCCAGTTCCCGGATCACCCATCTACATATGGGTGATCCGGGATATGGATAAAAACACACCATCAGCACACCATTATGCTGAAGGCTTGAGGAACAAAACCACAATAATCAGCACCACATATTAGTTATTGTAGTCCAAATTGTACTTACATCTTAACCTCCACCACGAGGGACCCTAACAAACCCCCATGGAACAAAGAGTTATCACCAATGACGCTGGGGTCCTAGAAGGACCTCCGTGGCATCTAACTATGGCATGGGGTTAATGTTTTAGATGCTAAAAGGCTCTCAATGGACCTCCATTGTTATGTAGATGGAGGATCATGGAACGTGGATCAGGTGTGGGTGGAGAAAGGAGCAATCGAGAGTGAGTGGGGAAGAGGGTTCCAAGGGATTCCCTTCACTGCGTGTATGGATGGAGGAAATCCCCTGAGATGTAACTGCTCAATCTCCTTATTTTGCATAAACCCATGCCTTGTGCTTTATGGCAAGGCATGGGTTTAGAAGTTGCGGGTGGGATCACTAATGTTACTGCTAGGGAGCATTGAATACCAATGTAACATTACTGAAAAAAGCTCATGCAGTCAAAATTACATGTGTCATTTACTTGGATCAAATTGAATGAGGCCCATCATTTTGACACAGCTCATGTTGCAATGATTATAGATAATTGTAGACATGTTTAATTGCAATGCAATTATAATACCAGTCATCACCAAATAACTCTGTCTTAATTCTATAGACTGTATATATTATAGCAGAAGCTGAAAATTTAAATATTTTTACTCTCAGCTTCTATTCCAATTAAAACATATGCCATATGCCATATATAATGAACTACTATCATTTTGCTGATGATTTGTATTGCATTCTGTGATGAATAAAGAGGTCTACTTTAATCAATGAAAAGTATTGATTGCTGCCCATGCTGATTTGCAAGCACTACATTTGTGAAATAAGAATGTGTGTGGAGACATGGAGAAGACTTCATTATATTAACTCAGTCATTTTGAATACAGTGAAGGATACTGCCATGGTTGGCAGCAGTCTTTTGCTGCCTTCACAGAGCCTCATTCAATTGTGATTTGGCCAATTGAATAGGGCTCTATATAAGCACAGAGCATATATTTTTACAGAAGTTTTTAGTTAACCAAGACCTTGATTTTGGATAGAAGATCACTAACTAAAAACTTCTGTAAAAAAATATGCTCTGTGCTTATATAGAGCCCTATTCAATTGGCCAAGTTGCAATTGAATGAGGCCCATAGAGATTAGTGAATGTAACCTATTGTTCCTATCAGGATCAATGTACACTGACCACATGTGAGTCACTGACTGAAGTGCTTTAGTCTAGGAAGAAGTGCTCTTAATTTCAGCATGACAGCTGTAAAAATATATATATATATATATAAAATAGTGAAAAATTTGAAAAATTAATACTAAATAATACAAACAATAAATGGTTCCAATTGAACAGTTTGATTATATTTTTCTTCAACATTTAACAGTTTCATAAATCTTGCAAAGCGCTTTGTACAAAAGTGTCATGTTGTATGCCTAATAATCTTAAAAATGCAAGTAATATTTCCAAGCAATCTCAGTGGATGAAAATGTCACTTATTTTAACAAAAAATACATATACATACATACATTAGCTTTTACTTCTATTATATGTATTACAAAAAAATGATTTATAGAATGAATTGTTTGTTTTTAATTTAATTTAGATAGTGTAGTTAATTTATTTACATGCTGAGCATACTTACAGAAAAGACAATATGCAACATAGCCAATAATGTATATTTCTATTTCTTCATTGTCAAATTCTTACAATATTAATTATGGAAACACTATAGAGATGGGCAATTTATATCTTTCCTATATCCATACCTGCAATGGACATTGTGTGAGACATTTAATATTAAAAACAGAATATATTTATTTGTTAAGAAAATACAGTACTTTCATTGAAATATACCATGTAAAACAAACTTTACTAAATATGTGGAAATACAAGAAGATAGATTATATATACAATTAATTTAGAAAACCTGAAACTGAAAATACAACCTAATTAACCTTTAATTACTCTTTTTGTTTCTGGAACACCCAGAGAGCAACCTGTGATTAACCCAATTCAGAATCAATTAAAAATAATGCAAGGCTGACATTAACAAATTAACTCCCCTTACTTAAATTGTTTTTTTTGGATATTTCCAGACTAATTTTTGCACAAACAATCTTTAAACTGTTGATCTCCTACTTGTGAATAAAAAAACTAACCCATAATTATCACATTCCAAGGGAGGGGAATCTGCTCTACCCCTAAAAATTCTGCTTATGTAAATAGTGAACTTTCTCAGGAAAGTTCATTATTTACATCTATAACAGTAGAGCCTCACAATTGTGGTTTGTTGAATGTTGTTTGTTAGTTTTGTGGGGCTTATGATTTTCAACAGGAAAAACCTTGAGATGGTGAGTTCATCAGTTGTCAGAAAGGAAAGGTAAGACTTCCAGAAAGAGATGAATTCCCAGCATATTTACAAAGTATAATGAGTGACCCTACATTTCTAAATTATAGTAATTTCAATATATAGCAGTACAATGGGTGCAAAATTATCTGCTAATGTTCCAGGACATGACACTTACTATTTTAAAGTCCAAGGCCAAATTTACCACCGTACTTCTCATTTACACTGAGAAGTAGGAGAGCAAAGAAAATTTGCACAACTATATGTCCTAGATATAATGGAAGCTGTTGAACAACGTATGAAGCTTTCTGAAAATAAAAAATGCTTAGCCATTGTTTTCTAAGAGCTTGATAAGATTATGGACAAAGAACCCTTATACGCAAGCTCATAAAAAATGATCTGGGGTAGAACGGAAAGAACAGAGTCATGCTGAAGAAAATCATTTGCCTATCCCAAGAGTCAACACAGTTCTTCGAAGAGATTGTTATTGTGATAAACGCTATTATAATTTACCAATATCTAATGAGGTTCTGATGGTGGTTCAAAATGACGATGATGAACCACCATTTTAGCGCGATATTAGAATATATCCAAGAAATCAAGAGCAACCTTTTATTAACATAAGTATCTTATGTAGTAATTTGGATCCAAAGACATTTCCACATGCACATATTCTTTTAGTCCTTCACGAAAAAGACAAAATTGAACTCTGCTGATCGAATGGATTCACTTATTGCTGAGCTACCAGATCCACACAAAAAATGCTACACTTTATGAAATTGATACACATTGCATAATTCATGGCCCATGTGGAGATATAAATCCTCAGTCACCATGTATGGAAAATGATAAATGCACTAAAGGTTTCCCTAAAGAATTTAGAGTGAAAAGTTTTGCAAATTGTGATGGATATCCTTTGTATCGAAGAAGAGAAGGTCAAACTGCAATTATTCGTGGACAAATTGTAGATGATCTATATGTTGTTCCATATAATCCACATTTGCTGATGAAGTACACGTAAATGTTGAAGCTTGCACTTCAATCAAATCAATTAAATATATGTATAAAAATATTTACAAAGGATATGATGTGGCAACTGTTGTGGTGCAAAGTGGAGAAAACCAAAAAGACAATCAAATTTTACATGATGAACTTTCATGACATGTAAATGCACGCTATGTCAGTGAACCAGAAGCAATGTGGCGCTTTCTGAAATTGGAAATGCATGATCGGTCACATGCAGGTTATTGGTTAGCTGTTCATTTGCCACAAAGACACTTACAGTAGTTTATTTTAATGCAGGTGATGAAAAAAATGCTCTTGGCCAAAATGAAAATAGAAAAACAACACTTACTGCTTGGTTTACATTAAATTGTAACGACAGTGAGGCAAGGTAATTTATACATTGAGATTCCTTACCATTATGTTTTTGTTAATGGGGTATGGCGAAAAAGAAAAAGGAGTGGTTATAAAACTATTCCAAGAAATTATACTGTTAGTTCAAGAGACATTGAACATTTGTGTTTACGTTTACTCCTCAAATGTTCTAAACTTTGTGCACCAGATACATTTAAAAGAACTGTGAATGACATCGTTTATGATACCTTTCAATTAGCTGAGCAACAAAGAAGATCGAGTTGCTGCCTTGGAGGTCATCCAAGCCTGTGGCCACAAATGACAGTATTGGCTAGCAGCGATGTGCTAGCCAATGTACTACATGTCATCCTCATGTCCCCCAATGTGTCCCCTATAAATTACAGCGCTGTACAGTGCTGCATTTAATATTTATTAACACCTAAAATATCCAAGCCCGTCCGAGTATGAGCTTGGATTCAAATTTCCCGCCGCGGCTCCTTAAAGGGACCGTGGCACACTAATGATTTCCCCAATCCCTGGGGGTACTGTAAGTACCCCAGCAGCAACTAATATTAACATTCCCATGCTGCGGGGTCCTCATTAACCCTTACAGCAGGGGTCCCATTGGGACACCCTCTGCATTAAAAATTTAAATTTCACACACAGCGCGGGTCCTGAAAAGACCTTAGAGGTCCTTAAAGGACCCGCGAGAAATACAAAAATTAATCCCTTCCGCAGGGTACTATAAGTACTCCCCTGCACCTAAAATAAACCCCATCACTGATGGGGGTCAATATATACCCCCATGAGACCAAAATGAACCCCCTCAGTCCAATAGGGGTCTATATAGATATCTATAGGACACTATTAACCCCTAGGTTAACCCCATAAGTGCCATTAGGGTCCTCCAGGACCCCCATGACAAAGTCTAAGCACTACACTACTAACCCTAACTATACCCCATTAATCCCTTAACCCTAACTATTCCCCATTAACCCATACTAACCCTATTTAACCCTAACTGGGCCTAGTTAACCTTTAACTGTACCAATTTAATCCTAACTGGGCTGATTTAACCCATCTAGACCTATTTAACCCTAACTGGGCCCATCACAACCCTCACTGTAACTATTTAAACCTAACTGGGCCTATTTAACCCCTCTAGACCTATTTAACCATAACAAGGCCTATTTAACCCTTACTGTACCTATTTAAACCTAACTGGTCCTATTTATTCCTAACAGTTCCTATTAACGCTAATTGGGCCTATCTAACCCTATCTGGGCTTTTTAACCCTAACTAGACCTAATAACCCTAGCTGGGCCTATCTAACCCTAACTGGGTCTATTTAACTCCGTCACTTATGGGGGTCTTTACAGACCCCCATAAGCCTCCATCTAACCCCTTCACTCATGTGGGTCCATACAGACCCCCATAAGCCTCCATCTAACCCCTTCACTTATGGGGGGTCCATACAGAACCCATAAGCCTCCATCTAACCCCATCACTTCTGGGGGTCATACAGACCCTTGTAAGCCTCTCTTTAACCCAATCAGTGTCATAAGGGTCTATGAAGCCCCTCATGGGACAATTAGAACCCTAATATTAACCCCATAAGTGCCATGAGAGTCCACCTGGACCCTCATGACACTAAGTGCAAACACTACACTACCATATCCGCCCCAATAAACCACTAAATCTAAACTAGACCCTAATTACACAAAATAAAAAAAGCTAAGTTACAAAAAAAACATTACATCCCCCCACTACAAAAAATAATAAAAGAACATTACAAACCCCTTACTACAAAAAATAAAAGAACAATACAACCCCCTCTACAAAAAAATAAAAAAAGAACATTACAACCCCCTACCACAAAAAATAGAAAAAGAATTACACACCTGCAAAGAAAATACATACACATATATTCATAACATTACAATACAGCAATATATACATTACAAATATATACTACTAGCGTATTGCCTGTCAAAAAATTACGGCAATGAGATGTGTATGTTTGGAAAGTTGTTTAGTTATTAATATACATATGGAATTGTAAGGTAGCTAATGTTGTTTTGTGTGTACTACTGAAATATAGAATTCAAATTAATAAATGAATATAGTTTACCTATTTTTATGCATTGTGTTGAAAAGCTGGCAATCTGTTTTGATATTGCTGCAGCATTAGTGGTGTGGAGGTGCTGTGTAAGCGTGATGAACGTGTGCAGTGTAATAGTGTGCGTGCGCGAGCCGAAACCGTTAACGTAGCTGTGTACTTCCGCATTATCGTAAAATGGCGGATAATGTGTGGTCATATTTTGTAGTCAGGGGATATGTAATGTAGATAGGTGGAAATGTATTGTAGTTAGGGGGCTAATCACATATAAAAGTTGTCAAACTGCGATTCGTCGTCATGCTTGCGACAAATCACAGTTTGACAACTCTGATTGCGCAAATTGGGTGCACATGCGCATTGTGCATCATAAGCCGCTCATGCGCAATGCGTAACGGCAGCGCATGCGCATTGCATGAGGCAAGCTGCGCATGTGCAGTGGGGCGCACAGTCATATTGCGCTGCGGCCCGAGCAGGCGCATTGCTCGCCCGGAGAAGATGAGGATGGGAGACACACTGGGAAGGATGGGGAAGACACAGAGGAGAGGGGTGAGTGACACAGGGCAGGGAGAGGAGGGGGAGAGACACAGGGGAGGGAGAGGAGGGGGGAAGAGACACAAGGGAGGGGGAGAGACACAGGGGTGGGAGAGGAGGTGGGGTAGACACACAGGGGAGGGGAAATAGACACAGAGGAGGGGGGAGACAAAGGGGGGGAGAGACACAGGGGTGTGAGAGGTGGGGGAGAGACACAGGAGAGTGAGACGTGGGGGGAGACACAGGGGAGGGAGAGGAGGTGGGGTAGACACACAGGGGAGGGGGGAGAGACACAGAGGAGGGGGTAGACACAGGGGGAAAAACACAGGGGAGTGAGAGGTGGGGGGGAGAGTCACAGGATAGTGAGAGAGGGAGAGGATGGTGAAGAGACACAGGGGAGGGGGGGAGAGACACGGGTGGGAGAGGAGGTGGGGTAGACATACAGGGGAGGGAGGGAGAGACACAGAGGAGGGGGGAGACAGGGGGGAGAGACACAGGGGAGTGAGAGGTGGGGGGAGAGACACAGGAGAGTGAGAGGTGGGGGGTAGACACAGGGGAGGGAAGAGACACACAGGGGTTAGAGAGGAGGTGAGTTAGACACACTGGAGGTGGACACACTGAGGGGGTGAAAAACAGGGAAATGACAGGCGTGAGGCACAGGGGAATGAGAGAGGAGAGACACAAAGGAGTGAGAGGTGAGGGGGAGACACAAAGGAGTGACAGGAGGAGGGGGAGAGACACAGGGGAGTGAGAGGAGGGGGAGAGGCACAAAGGAGTGAGAGGGAGAGAGACACAGGGAAGGGAGAGGAAGGGGAAGAGACACAGGGGAGGGGGGAAACACAGGGGTGGGAGAGGAGGGGGGTTGGACACACAGGGGGGGGAGACACAGAGAGGGGGGATAGAAACAGGGAAATGAGAGGGGGTGATGCACAGGGGAAAGAGACATGGGGAGGGGGGGCACAGGGGTGGGAGAGTAGGGGTAGACACACAGGGGAAGGGGGAGAGAAAGAAGGGGGAGACACGGGAATGAGAGGGGGAGAAACAAAGAGGGGGGAGAGACACAGGGGAGTGAGAGGTGGGGGGGATGGACACAGGGGAGTTAGAGGTAGGGGGGAAGGACACAAAGGAGTGAGAGGAGGGGGAGAGACACGGGAGTGAGATGAGGGGGAGAGACACATAGGAGTGAGAGGAGGGGGGAGAGACACAGGGGAGGGAGAGGAGGGGCAAGAGACACAGGGGAGGGGGAGACACACAGGGGAGGGACAAGAGGAGGGAGAAACACAGGGTAATGAAAGGGGGGAGAGACACAGAGGAGGGGGGAGAGACACAGGGGAGTGAGAGGAGGGGGGGAGACACACGGGAATGAGAGGGGGAGAGACAAAAAGGAGTGAGAGGAGGGGGAAGAGACACAGGGGAGGAGGGGGAGACACACAGGGGAGGGAGAGGAGGGGGGAAGAGACAAAGGGGAGGGAGGACACACACAGGGGTGGGGGAGGAGGTGGTAGACACACAGGGGAGGTAGAGGAAGTGGGGAGAGTCGCAGGGGAGGGAGAGGAGAAAAAAGAGACACAGGGGAGGGAAATGGGGGGAACAGACACGAGGGATGGGGAAGAGACACATGGGAGGGTAGAGACATGGGGGAAAGAGACACGGGGGTGGGAAGAGACAGGGGAGGGAGATGGGGGCAAAAGACATAGGGGAGGGAGAGGTAAAATGGTTTGGCTATTACAGAACCCAGTTCCCTCAGTACCCTTGGATGTATTCCATCAGGAACTGGGGCTTTATTAACATTTATTTTTTCCAAACTCTTTTGGATTTCTTCCAGTTATTTGGTCAAGGTAGTGTAGCCCCATTATGTTGCAGTGACCCAACCATTGGTACCTCCCTTGTGTATACCGAAGAAAAGAACCTATTTAGCTCATCTGCCTTTTCCTGGTCACTAATTATCAGAATTGTTTTATTTTTTGTAGTGGGGGTTTGTAATGTTCTTTCTTTTATTTTTTGTTGTGGCGAGGTTTGTAATGTTTTATTTTATTTTTTGTAACTTAGCTTTTTTTTAATGTAATTAGTGGGGTGGGGGTTTAGTAGCAGGTAGGTAGGTAGTGTAGGTGTTAATAGGTTGGGGTAGAGGGGGGTTAGTTTATATTTAGTGGTTCATTTAGTGGTATAGAACCGAATAAGTGATTAGTGGGGTTAGATGGAGGCTTATGGGGGTCATAATGACCCCCATAAGTTATGGGGTTAGATGGAGCCTTATGGGGTCTGTATAGACCCCCATAAATGATGGGCTTAGATGGAGGATTATGGGGGTATGCATGACCCCCTTAAGTGATGGGGTTAGATGGAGGCTTATGGGGATCTGTATGACCCCCATAAGTGATGGGGTTAGATGGAGGCATAAGTGATGGGGTTAAATAGGCCCAGTTAGGGTTAAATAGGCCTAGTTAGGGTTAGATAGGACCAGTTAGGATTAAAAAGGTCTAGATGGGTTAAATAGGCCCAGTTAGGTTTAAATAGGTACAGTTAGGGTTAAATAGGCCCAGTTATGGTTAGATAGGCCCAGTTAGGGTTAAATAGGTCTAGAGGGTTAAGTAGGCCCAGTTAGGTCTAAATAGGTACAGTTAGGGTTAAATAGGCCCAGTTATGTCTAGATAGGCCCAGTTAGGGTTAAATAGGTCTAGAGGGGTTAAATAGGCCCAGTTAGATTTAAATAGGTACAGTAAGGGATAAATAGGCCCAGTTAGAGTTCCAGCTCCAGGGTGGAAGTAAGCTGCGGCCATTTTTGGTGATTTTGCTGGCTTGGCGGAGGGGTGGCCGGAGCATTTTGATAGGGTTGTGGAGTTTCATGCGGCCGAATCTCTTCCGGCCGCGTGGGATCAAAGGCTTTCCCTGCAGTAAGCTGAGTCAGGGGTGGCCGCAAGGGAAAGCAGGGCTCCGGCCGCCGGAGCCCTTGGCGCCAAGGGAATAGAATAGCTAAGTAGCTTACAGCCATCCCTTGCGGCCATGCAGTTCCCACGGCCATTAATAGAATGAGGCCCCTAGTTTCTTTGGAGTGACTGTGCTTTCGCTTATTCAATCGTCCCCCTCAGAGAACTCAGTATTTTAGAGTTTAATATCTAATTTATTGACTATTCTAAAATAAAAAAATGGTGAATTTATTCATCAAAAGAACAAAGTGCTCTCAACATACACCTAACATTTTCGGATGTTTCACCCCAAAGGGACTTGCATAATATTGAAGAATGGGCAGCTAAGTGTCAAATAATAAAACAGAGAAAATGGTACAAGGGGTATCAGAGATAGAAGAAACAAAGAGGAAAGAATATCCCTTTTACATAGAGCACACCCAGGGTATAATTGTAATATAGAGAATAGTATGTATCATATACTATTCTCTATGTTACAATTAGGCCCTGGGTGTGCTCTATGTAAAAGAGATATTCTTTCCTCTTTGTTTCTATTATCATACAATTGTTATCCCAAGTAGCACCCCATTATACCCAGTTCTGTTTACACCTGAGCCACATATTACTTTGTTGTGTTATTAGTATCAGAGATAGAAAATGATTTAAGAGTGATTGTGGACAACCCCTATGTAGCATTGCACAATATCAGGCCCTAAAGGCAAAAAAAATACAGGCTTGCATAACATATAGAAGAAATGGAAACAAATTAAATTCTGCCAGTATGTAAATATTTTTTTGTGGCAAATGGGTATAATTCATAACATTATATTACTCTGAATACAGTGCCTTGCAAAATAATTCACCCCCTTGGCATTTTTTGTGTTTTGTTGCCTCACAACCTGGAATTAACATGTATTGTTTGAGGATTTGCATAATATAATTTACAGAACATGCCCACAACTGTTTATTTTTTTTAAATTATTGTGAAGCAAACAACAAATAGGACAAAATAACAGAAAAAGTAAATGTGCATAACTATTCACCCCCCTAAAGTACATACTTTGTAGAGCCACCTTTGCGGCAATCACAACTCCAAGTCGCTTTATGAGCTTGCCATATCTTACCACTGGGATTTTTGCCCATTCCTCCTTGCAAAACCGCTCCAGCTCCTTCAAGTTGGATGGTTTGTGCTTGTGAACTGCAATCTTTAAGTCTGACCACTGATTTTCTATTGGATTACGGTCTGGGCTATGACTTGGTCATTCCAACACATTTACATGTTTCCCACTCAAGTGTTGCTTTAGCAGTGTGTTTGGGGTCATTGTCCTGCTGGAAGGTGAACCTCCGTCTTAGCCTCAAATCACACACAGATTGGGACAGGTTTTGCTCAACAATATCCATGTATTTAGCACCATCCATCTTTCCCTCAACTCTGACGAGATTCCCAGTCCTGGCTGCTGAAAAACATCCCCACAGCATGATGCTGCCACCACCATGTTTCACTGTAAAGGATGGTGTTCTTTGGGTTATGTGATGTGTTGAGTTTGCGCCAGACATAGCGTTTTCTTTGATGTCCGAAAAGTTCAATTTTAGTCTCAACAGACCAGAGCACCTTCCTCCATACATTTTGGGAGTCTCCCACATACCTTTTTCGCAAACTCAAAACATGCCATTTTGTTTTTTGCTGAAAGTAATGGCTTTCTTCTGGCCACTGCCATAAAGCCCAACTCTATGGAGCGTATGGCTTATTGTCGTCCTATGTACAGATACTCCAGTCTCTGCTGTGGAACACTGCAGCTCCTCCATGGTTATCTTAGGTCTCTTTGCTGCCTCTCTGATTAATGCCCTCCTTGCCCAGTCCGTGAAAGTTGGTAGGCGGCCGTCTCTTGGCATGTTTGCTGTTGTGCCATGTTCTTTCCATTTGATTATGATAGATTTGATGGTGCTCCTGGGGATCAAAGATTTGGATATTTTTTTATAACCTAACCCGACTTGTACTTTTCAACAACATTGTCCCTTACTTGTTTGGAGAGTTCCTTGGTCTTCATGGTAGTGTTTGGTTAGTGGTGCCTCTTGCTTAGGTGTTGCAGACTCTGGGGCCTTTCAAAAAAGTTGTGTATATGTAATGACAGATCATGGGACACTTAGATTGCACACAGGTGGACATCATTTCACTAATTATGTGACTTCTGAAGGTAATTGATTGCATCAGAGCTTTTAATGTGCTTCATAACAAAGAGGGTGAATACATACGCACATGCCAATTTTCTGTTTTCTATTTCTAAAAAATAGTTTTATGTGTATATTTTTCTCATTTCACTTCACCAACGTAGACTATTGTGTTCTGATCCATCACATGAAATTCCGATTAACAAAACATTGAACTTAAGGCTGTAATTTAACGAAATAGGTAAAAAGTCAAGGGGGGTGAATACTTTTTTCAAGGCACTGTATATCTGCACATTTGCTCTTTTTCCCCAAATAAACCTACACTGGTAGTAGTTCTTATGCCCTTACATTGTTGTTTTCCCTTCAACTTTTTAAAATAATTATAAGAAATATATTTAAAATTTAAAATATGTCCTGTAAAATACAAGTCTTTTGATGCATTTAATGTCTTTGCATCTTATTCATGTTTATTCACAGATAGCTTCTAGATAGTAGTTATCACTTGTTAAGATAACTTAATTAAAATACTTAATAAAGCCCTTTAATTCATTAGTGATTAAATCCTGATTAGTTAGTTTTCCTACTAGGTGACCTTCTAATTTAAAAGAATGGTAGAAAATGCCTTTGGCAGAGATTTCCTTTCAGCGTATAGGGTTTGCAATACTCAAAGGGATATAATTGAGTTTAATTAGCTAGAGTGCAAATGAATTTTTATTTCATAAAAAAGTGTCATTGATGAGCCGTGGCAATGAGCTCAAAAAGCACTCAGATTGACAGTGTGGGCTTAAAGTCTGTGGGAAAATCACAAGCTAATTCATTGATTGCCCCTTGGAAATTTCTGTTGTTAATTGTTAGGTAATTAACATGGAGCTACAATTATATTGCCCTTAGGGGGTGATTAATGTTTCAACATGTCAAATTAGCATTGACTAGATTCTAAAAGCTTTTCTTTACACATGGTTTACAGACAGATGGCATATTGTGTATAGTAAATTGTTGAATATCGTTTGTCAAGACAAGGATTTCAAGGTAGAATTTTTTTTTTGCTGTATTTAACACTTTTATAGATTCTTTTTGATTTTTCTATCCTCTCTGTAAAATAAATAATTATCAATCTATGAAATCTAAAATAATTTCTTCTAAAAATAATATGAACAAATATAAAAATGTTGGTTCTATTAATTAATCATTTAAAATGTTGGAAATATTTTCTCACATAAAGCATTAAAGTCCATGTAATTTTTTTTTAAATCCTTTAAATACTTTTAAAGGAGACTTTGTAGTGTAAGATAATAGTGAGTTACGTTTCACAGATCAAAGTATATAATGCAAAACAAGGTATATACATAATCCCCAAAACATTTAATCTGTGTTTGAATCGGTCTGTGACTCCATGGACCGCAACACACCATGCTAATCCACTGGGTATTCATGGCAGCTCCTGGTATTCCTAGGTAGTCTCCCATCCAAGTACTGACCAGGGTCAACCCTGCACGCCTTCAGGGTGATGTGACCTCTTCGCTCCCTGACTGGGATCAAACCCAGGTTGCTTCAGTTAAAGCACTGAATGCTAACCACTGGACCACCAGGGAACCCATATAAGTTTACACTAACTCTACCAAATTTGATATAACAGAGACACTGATAATTTGGAACCCAATGGATGGTTTACTTATCTTATACTTTGCATCTTTCATAAAATTATTATTTTTTTTGGGTTCTGTGTTTTCCTAAACTTATTGTGATTATTTTAGAATGTTTATTTGTTACTATGCTGTCCAACACAATAACATCTTACAGAGAGTACTCACTACCTTTCATTTATATAGACAATGTTAGGTGTGGAACAGATATTAATTTTGTCATACTGAGAATTATATAACCAATTGAGCCCAATCATTCTCTTTTCTGACATTTTATGAAAGAATAATAGCCACATATAGTAACATATTTTATTTTTTCTGATGTCTTGTACAGCAAGGGAATACCTTGTTCATAGCACTGCTTTTAAACCTCTAGTTTACAATCTGTATCATTGATTAATTCTATCAATGACATTGATGGGAGAACAATGGTACTATGCAAAGTGGCTCTAAATTGAGTTGCAAGTAAAGTATTATTTACTATTTAATAAAAAAAAATGAATTCAAGACAATTTTCAATTTAGTAAAAGTTATTATATCAAATACACATTTCCAGCACAATACTGTACTCACTCATTCGAAATTGATTTCTAATTACAACTTTAATGCACTCTTCAACTAAACTATTCATCTATTGCCAAAAAAAAACTAACTGACTGAAGTATGTAACTGAAAGGATATACTTGGGATGACACATTGGATATTGCATATTTTAAATTTAGTAAACCAGCAGCCTTATTAAATTGTGATTCGGTAAATTTAATAGGGCTCTATGTAAGCACACAGCATATGTTTTTTACAGAAGTTTTTAGTTAGTAAAGACCTTGCTTTTGGATAGAAGTTCACTAACTAAAAACTTCTGTAAAAAAAATATGCTATGGGCTTAAATAGAGCCCTTTTAAATTTACCAAATCGCAATTTAATAAGGCTGTAAGTCTTAAACTGCCTAGTCTATGACTTAATTCAATAGTAGATGAGTGGTTATGATATTGACTTAAGAATAGAATCAGTTATAGTATAGATACTCTAGTTGTAAATATAATCATGGACTATTTAGTAGTACATGTTGCATCTAGGATAACAGGAGTACTATTGAAAAAGTTAGTTATGAATTGTTTCTAAATTTATAATTTCCATTTGCTAGCTTTTAGAATCTGCCAAGTTGTCCTTTCCCTCTGCCCACCACTGAATATGTGTGTGATGGGAGGGGTGGGGGCAGGGGGCAGGGGGTAAGCAAGACATGAATCTTCCAATGTACACAGTATGGTCTGTAGCTTTCTATTTGTCCCCACATTCAGGGATAGAGGACTAGTAGAGTGCTGGAGTCTATCTTGCCTTTATTAGCAACTAGTAACTTGCAATCATAAATGATGGTATCATATGTTAAGCTCACTTGTCTGTTCTGTCTCTCTCTCTCTGTGCTTTCTCTCTCTGTGTGGCCTCTGTCTTCCCTCTCTCTCGCTCTCTCCTTCTCCCCCTTCCTCTCTCTCCCCATCTCACTTCCTCTTTCTCTCTCCCTCATTCTCTCTCTCCCTCCCTCTATCTCGGACTCCATCTCTCTTCCTCTCTCTCCCTCCCCCTCTACAGCAATTTATCTCTCGCTCTCCAACAATTTCTCTCTCTCTCTCCCTCTCTGCTTCCCTCCCTCTCTCTGCTTCTCTCCCTCTCTCTGCCTCCCTCCCTTTCTCTGCCTCCCTCCCTCGTTCTGCCTCCCTCTCTCTCATTTCTACCCTCTCTTTCTGCCTCCCTTTCTCTCTCCACCTCTCTCTCTCTCTCCCTCATTCTCTCTCTGCCTCAATCTCTCCCCTCTCTCTGCCTCCCCCCGCCTCCTCTCTATGCCCCTCCCTCTGTTGGAAGGCTCTGCCGCGCATGCGCAAATACATCTGATTCCGTGCAAATGTGGGACAATCAGCTTGTGATTAAGGCCTGAACAGAACGCATCTCGCAGGCGTTACTCACAACTGATAACTATTATAGTGGACTAGCGAATTGCCCGTCAAAAAATTACGGCAATTAAATTGTAAGTGAGCTAATGCTGTTTGGTGTGTAATAATGAAATATATAATACATTAATAAATTAATATACTTTCCATATTTTGAAGCATTGTGTTGAAGAGCTGTCAATGTGTTTTGATGTTGCTGCAGCATTAGTTGTGTGGAGCTGCTGTGTAAGCGTGATGAATGTTTGCAGTGTAATACTGTGCGTGCACAAGGCGAAACCGTTAGCTTATTGGTGTACTTCCGCATTGGTGTAAAATGGCGGGTAATCTGTGGTATGCGTCTTCGCTGATTATCCGTAGGTGCTTAGTGGTGTTTTGCGAGTTTCTTGTGGTGTTTTGCGAGTGTGTTGTGGTGTTTTCCGTGTTTAGAGTGCTGTAGCCTCGTTTTCGTTTTGTTCGTCGGCCATTTTTTCTCTCGCTTAGCGATTTTATTAGTGTCTAAACTCTTTTATTTTTATTTAAATGAAGGTGTAACTTGCTTTTTTTAGGTCCTGGATGGTTCCTCTTGCTGTAGGTAAGCTTTTTATGTGTGTGTTGTGTGTATTTATTGTGTTTTAAATGTTTTTATGTTCGCGTATTGCGTCCGATTTTTGCGATGTCGTAATGTGTGCTAACGTGTCTCGTATGGTGTTTGCGTGTGTAGCCTCGTTTTCTTTTTGTTCGGCGGCCATTGTCGCTTATCAAATTTTTTAGTGTGTAAACTTTATTTTGAGTGAAATCAAGGTGTAAGTTGTTTTTTTGAGGTCCTGGATACTCCCTGTTGCTGTAGGTAGTTTTTTATGTATGTGCTGTGTGTATGTATTGTGTTCTGAATTTTGTAATGTTCGCGAGTTGTGTCCAAGTGTTGCTCCATGCCAGCAACTGAGGCCCTCGAAGGCGCTCCATGCCAGCAACTGAGGCCCTCGCCCGCAGCCCTCGCTGCGCGAGGGACGCGGCTCGCTATGCGAGCCCGCAAGCGTGAGCAACAGCCCGCATGCTCACAACTATATATGTGATAGCTTCAATGAATGGCTTGTATTTCCGGCTGACAAAAAAAAAATCTATCTGAGGGCCTTGTGTATATAGGATCATTAAAGACCCCCTGTAATGGCACACCTTTCAAAACATTTAAGAGACTTACAGGTCAGAGGGAGGGAATGGTTCCTTTGCCCCAAACAACCCTTTTTTATCGATATTTGGCACCATAATATTAACATTTTGTTTTACAAATAGGAAATTGCATTCTGACAGTTCATTAATATAGCAGATCCCAAACTGCTCCTTAAGAGCCAATGCACAGGCCATGATTTCAGTTTAACAATGCGTGAAAATAGGAGTAGAAATTAGCATTTAACAGACTGTAACTGCCTTATCTGCACTCAAACAGCGTTAAACTGAAACTATGGCCTGTTTGGTGGGTCTTGAGGAGAGGCTTGGGAGCCACTTATATAGATCTACCCTTTGAAATACCGTATTTATCAGAACTTTTTTTTATTAATATTATTAACACTTATAAGGTAAATAACGTAAAATGACAGTACAAGCAACTGTTTTAACAAAGAAACTTGGGTATTATATGTTTTTACAAAACTTTACTCAGAAATCGCTGCTCCTCCTCAACCCCCTCCTCAACCCCCCCATCCAAAACCCCAACCTCATCCTCAACCTCCCTCCTCATCCTCAACCCCCTTCTCAACCTCCCTCCTCATCCTCCCTCCTCAACCTCCCTTCTCATCCTCCCTCCTCAACCCCCTCCTCAACCTCCCTCCTCAAACCCCCTCCTCAACCCCCCCATCCTCATCCTCCTTCCTCAACCCCCCCATCCTCAACCCCCTCCTCAACCCCCCTCCTCAACCTCAACCCCCCTCCTCAACCTCATCCTCAACCTCCCTCCTCATCCTCAACCCCCCTCCTCAACCCCCCCATCCTCAACCCCCCTCCTCATCCTCAACCTCCCTCCTCATCCTCAACCCCCTCCTCAACCTCCCTCCTCAACCCCCCTCCTCAACCTAAACCCCCCTCCTCAACCTAAACCCCCCTAAATACCTCCCCCTCTCCCTTTCCCCTCACTTACCTGCTTCTGCTCCGGCCTCCGCTCCTTCTTGACCCGGTGTGCATGTGATGTGAAATACGGTAACTGTTTCTGTTATTGTTTAAGTATATATTCAGAACTGCTGTTTCGTTATTCTATGTTCATATTTGTTACTCTTGTATCAATAAAAGAAAACCATAGTGAGCCCACTTTTCAATTTATTAGTGATTAATGAAATTATTCTTTTTAGAGAAAACTTACTCTGAAGATGGTTGTTTTTTTAATCTTTAAACTGGAGCTCTTTATTTAAAATCTTTGCCACCAAAAAATATGTATCAAATGGTTAGGACACTTGGGGCCCTATTCAATTTGCCAAATTGTAGTTACTGAAGCCTGTAAAGGAGCCTGCAAAAGTTACACCTATTAAATTGTCCTCTTTTAGCTACCCTCAAATGATCTGCTGGTTATAGGCTGACAAATAATCATGATTGCCAAAATCATAACTACGACCCAGCTAAGCCTTTGATTTTTTAAGCCTGTAAATGTTACAATCGCTAATTGCTATTAAATTGCCACAATTCCCCAAAGCGGCACTTGCTTTCAAACCCATAAACGGCAAATGCAGGCAAAAATCCTACAGGTACTAGAGAGGACCAGCAAGGGGAATAAACTCCTGTCCGTGGCACTGTAAAAGCAAATATAAACACACTACTGTATTTTAAATTACAAGGAAAGCGACGAAAGGTATTAAAATTAATAGCACAACATAGCACAACATACTCAGCTCGCAAATTTGCAATATTTTCTTTTATGTTTACTTTCCGTGTTATAGTGATCCCTGCAATCAATGTGTTAATACATATAACAGAACTCGCATGGACTAGAATATTATATTTATTGATTTTTTCATATTCCTTTAATTCATGTTCATGCCCGGAAATGCTATGTGCTGAAGGTTGGTTTACGGATTTAGATTTCGGCCATGTAGTTGCTACCGTTTCTAATTGAATCGCTCTGTAACTCCTTGGAATTTAATGAGGCCACAGGAGTCATGGGCCCTCATTCAATTGCAATTTGCCCAATTGAATAGGGCTCTAAATAAGCACATAACATATTTTTTAAAGAAGTTTTTAGTTAGTGAGCATCTATCCAAAAGCAAGGTTTTCACTAACTAAAAATATCTTTAAAAAAAATCTGCGATGTGCTTATTTAGAGCCCTGTTTAATTGGCCAAATTGCAATTGAATGAGGGCCATGGTGTGGGGGCTAGGAGAGCCTGACAGTTTTGTTGGAAATTACTGTAGGTACAAAATGGGGAACTCCGGAAAGAAAACAATGGTAAATAGTGGACAAACATGAATATAAATAAGATAAAATTTTTTTCCAACATCTGATTTTATACATGCGTATTTTACCGTAATGATACTGCACTTTAAAAAATTAATCAGGATTGCTTTTAGAAGCAAACTATTCCTCTATATTAATTTCCAAATGCTTTAATACTACTTTTAATTTCTGAATAGGTATTTGCCGAAAGTAATTTATAGTTATTTTCTACAAATATTTGCATATATGAGATTTGGGACATCTGGCCTATATAGAGGTGACCTTTTTAATGTTATTGCATGAATAGTACATTTAGAATGTCATGCTGTGAACATTTTCAATTTGAAATAGAGTTTTAATCATGACTTGCTCTGCAAAAAACAAAAAAATTAAGACTAAATCAGAATATGCAGAAAGGATTAATTTAAATGCGTATTAGAAGAGTAAAGAAATCTCTGAGACAAGACTAATCATCATTTAGATTATCAGTAGAAGATGATTAAAAACAATGGATTGTATGACAAGTTATGTTGATGCCATGTCTATGCGGCCAAACGTTTTAGCTTCATAAATGAAAAAAGCCTAAGCTGCTTACAATGAGAGAAAGTAATCATTTAAATGAGAAACTTAAGATTTCCAAATTACATACTTCATCAAGTTAAGTCTATTTAACTTGAAATATACAGTAGATGAGTTATTTCAGTAAAGTTGTTGCATTTAATATTTTAATAACATAAACTAAATCGGAAAGTCACTTGTAATGTTGCAGATGAGGATATGTTTATGCATTGGTAAATAAATACACATTCTCTGTTCATTGCAAAAATTAGCAGTAATGTACATTAGAAATATTTGAATTGTCAGAAAAATGCAAGTAGATTTATGATTTCTGCTGTTGCTTGTTACTGCTTATTATTATTATTATTTTCCCTGTCTTTGGATATCAGTCTCTAAAATGACAAAGGATGTAGTTTATATACAGGCCTGTATGTACCATATATATTTAAATATAATTACATTAAACATCACAGTGCACCATTACTACACTTTCTATTTATTTTTGAGCACCCAATATGCATACTGTTTCTTAACTATGGGATTTATAAAAATGCATTACTGAGTTTTTATTCATTGTTTGTTATTCAGATGTTTCCTGAATACAGTGTTCCCATATTATATCCAAGTATGGGCACAGTTAACTATGATGATTTCATATGGTAGCTGCAAAACCTTAATGACAAGAATCTGAAGGTCAGCTTTAACATTTCAATTGCCAAAAAGGGACACATAATTTTAGTGTTCAGAATATGTGAGAGCAAACCATTTAATTTCCAAACTAGCCACAACCAACTCATTCCCAATCCCTACCCTTTCTTTGGTTTCTAATAAATGAAATGTATGTTATTCACTTATGAAACGATTCAATGTTTATATATAAACTGTATAAAATCAATTAAATATATAGTGTGAAAAAAAAAGTTTCAGCTTCATAACATATCTATACATAAAATGTACAAACTGCTCCATATACATGCTCCAGGAGCCTCTGCTGCTTCTGAAATATTGGATAAAACGAGTAGATTCCGAAAAAGGAAACTGACTGAAAAATAGAGTTATTTAACAGTAACATTTTTAATAGTGGGTTATTTGGGAGGGGGTCGCACATGGATCTCCTCATAAAGGGGATGGTAAAAAAAATGAGTAAAAAGCAACTTGTAACCTTGTTTTTTTTTGTTATTAAAAAAATAATTATTGTGTTTCTATATACTTATACGTTGTCAAGTCAATGTATTTAAAATTGTACCTTACAATAGATAATAGAATGTTGTACCATGCAACTCTCTCACTTCATAGAAATGTTTAATTTTAATTTAGTGCATTTTATTTTAATTAAGATGCAATTTTCTCTTTACTACAGCAATGTCTAGAATAGTATGGGGCAAATACAGTTGTGTTTTATAGGTATATTCAAGGAGGAATGTCCATTGCAGAAGAACATTCAGTGCAAGCATCCTCTCCCATTTAGAGATAGTTACAAATCAGTGGCACAAGTAACTAAAGAAATACCAGTGGATATAATAATGACATAATTTTTAACATTCTGTGCAAATATATATATATATATATATATATATATATATATGTTTGTAACAGAATGTAAAAAATTATGTAATTTCTTGAGTTATTTGTGCCATTGATTTGTAACCATCTCCCATTATATATATATATATATATATATATATATATATATATATATATGTTCCCCTATTATCTTTCTTTGCAAACAAAACATGAGACTTTTGAGAAATTTGGCCCGTCCTTTATACTTTTCAAATCAGTATATATATAGGTGAGCATGATTCTAAAAAAATAAAACTTCACCAATCAAGGTAGGGAATGAAGAAGTGGTGGTGAGGGAGGTAGAGGCTGGGAGAAAGTGGAGGTGAGGGAGGTAGAGGGAGGGAGGAAGTGGGGGTGAGTGAAGGAGATGTAGGGAGGGTGGCAATGGAGGGGGGAGGGCTAGGAGTGGTAGTTCTGGGAGGGGGAGGGCTAGGAGTGGTAGTTCTGTTGGAGAGATGTTGGGAGGTGAGGTAGAGGGAGGGTGGAATTAGCCCATAGATCTATGCACACATTGTTCAGAGTCAGTGGGGAGGGGCCATATCTCGGGGGGTAGTGGGGGCGAGCGACAGGCCTCAGAGTCAGAGCAGGAAGATCTGGATCCCAGTCCACAGTGAGGAAGACAAGAGGCTGGAACCAAACACTGGGCCCCTAATTATAGGCCAGAGAAGATATTGATGCCCACACCCACATTAATATTCTGGGGTAGGTAATTAAGGCTGGCCCCAGGGGAAAGGCCTGGAAGGAGGTAGCATTTATGCACATAGGAATATGAGGCCAGTAAGGCATCGTTACGATGACAGCCAGGCCAAGTCCAGAAGGATAATGGAGGAGGAGGTGAGAGCAGCTGCATCTACCAGTGGTGACTCCACAGTGATTGTCCGTTACAAGTGGAGAGGATGCTGAAGGAGATGGTGGAGGCAAGGACCATCCCCTGAGCTTCAGGCCTGGAGGATACACAGAATCCAGCTTCCTTGCCAGGTGAATATCACATACACAAACATACAATCACATGTACACAACACACACACATAGGTAACTGTAATCACATGGAAATGTTGCACAACAATGACAGTCACATGTCATTGGTGGCCAGCATCAGACATATGACAAATACACGCAGCAATTAGATATAATTTATTCAACATCCAATAGAGAACACAGTTGTGGGTGAGGCAACTGCACCATTTGCAGAAAAAGACTATGTGGGAATGCTTGCGCAGTGTAGTGTACTAGCCCATCAGGGAACACCTCTCAGGCCATAAATCAGTTACAATCAAGATATTTTTATGAGCCAATAACAAACAAGCTCATTATATAAAGATATGATCACATCCAGGAAATGATAGCTTGCTTTAAACATGATACTAACTGACTGATAAATGATATGTGAACAATCCAGGTGCATGTCACATAGATAGGAACACACATCTATTAAAAGATCATACAATGTTATTAACCATATACCATTCTTCTCTCATTACAGCTCACATGAGGTCTAGGTCCACCACAGAGACAGAGACAGGAGCGTCGGCTCAATCAGAGCCAGATGCTGCAGGCAATGTCCTTGCCCAACTTGCACCAGGAGAGGAGGAGAAGCACAGAAGAGGATCTCAGGGCCCAAGGGTTGAGAAGGGGGACTCTTTAATGCTGTGGTCAGTGGGCGCACTGCCAGGACCTTCCGCCAAACCAGTAGCATTTGACCCCACTGGCCCTCATATTGGCCAGATGCCAGGGCCAAGCCACTATCAGCTCCATCTCCCACGACCCTCACGTCTTTGGTGCCACCACCACTAGGCCCACCAGCACCTTCCTATGCTCCTCAATACCTCCCCACTTGGCCACCGCCACCTCCTCTCACAGCCATGCCAGGCCACTAGAGACCTCCATCCCCATGGTGGCCACCTTTTGAGGCCACAATGGGGAGATGCTGGCTTTCATCAAAGAATGCAGAGAAAGTATGCAGGAATCCAGGCCAGCATCTCCACCCACAAGGCCTTGGTGGGCCACAGTCTGAGGAGGCTACATATGGATGCAAGGAAGCATTACCATCTGGTGAAATCCTACATGGCCAGGCTGTGCCAGACAGTGCAGAACGAGAGCGTACTAACCCAGCTCAACATGGGTATTGTGCACCATGCTCAGGTACCAAGCACTGCCTCCTCTATTCCAGAGGCGCCCCGCAAACCATCATGCTTGGCCCCTCCTTGTCTGCTTCCATGCCTCCACCTACACTAGTGCTGCTCCAGCAGGATGGCTCCTCCTGCAACTCCCCCTCGAGTAGACCGTGGGCGCAGCATGGGGTGTGGGACCCTGTGGCAAGGCGGAGGAAGAGATAGGGGCTGCACCTGAGCTTTGACCTTTTCAGCAGCACTCCTTAATGATCAAATATCATGTTCATGACAGTGTGGTCACAGCTAAACATTCATTGTCTGATGCCACATAATTACTCATGGTAATAACAATGGATTTCAAAAGACAGATAGAGAACATTTTGCATTGCTTGTGGATGAAGTTCAGGAAAGTTGGTTTATTGTTACAGTTTCAGTATTCTTCACTGTACTATGCATACAGCTTTTTATAGATAGTTTGTTTTTCTCCTCCTCTGGCTTCTTTAGTTCCAATCCACTTTTTTTTACACAGTGTATGTGTGTAATTGAAATGTATTGCATAATCCTGGAGTTTCTGCTTCAGGGTAAAGTAGCAGATTCATGTGCTATGCATATTAGTGTTTACTTCCATTATATGGAGATTTTCATAATGATATTTTTTTATCTGATTGTGGTAACTGTGGTATAATGACCACATGTGACCCTTGTAGGAGCTATGCATCATTATTATTATACAGTATAACCTTGACCCCTTTAGGTTTTCTAATTTTTCAAGCCTCTTGTCCTTTCGGATCCACCCACACCACACCACACCCATGATATTAATGCACAGTCATATATGTTTATCACTGTGCTGTGTGTATTCAATAAATGATGTTATATTGTTATCCAATTTGTTGTGTGTTTTTCAAGTTAATAGATTAGTGATATAATTTTACATACCAATTATTTAACTAATGTTTTTTAGGATATTGGTCCTTATTCTGTATAGGCATCCCTTCATGCAGTTTATGAATCCATACCATTCCAGTGACACAAGTGTGGGCTACAATTGATCACATGTATTAATTCATCCAATATGTGCTCACACATTTCTTACTATTATTTACACCCTATTTTGTGAAACATGGGTGAACTAGACAATTATTGTATGTTATGAGTTAATAGATTGATATATATACATAGTGACACTAATGGACCTAATTATTCCACTGCAGGTTTGTTAAGCATCTGCCATGTGTAATTAATGCTCAATTGATACATTAGGAGTATCAGTAATTGTCACATGCTCATTATTGTTATACGTGTTTGCACTTGCACAGTAGCAATGGTGGAGCACTTCCAAGGACACCGTAAATCCTTAATTTGTGATGATTTAGCTTGGTTTGTATTGTTTTGTATTGTTTTCCTGTCTCTTTAAGAGGTGCTGTGATAGTATGCCATTTATTTAAAAGTCACTGCCAGTAGTGTTTGATACCCGTAATAATTTGTTCATTTGTTTGCAGTTTAGCATAGGGTTTGCGGGAGATATTCTCTCGGAGTAACTTGTGATCTATAATCAGTGTGAAAACTCAATGGAAAAATGATCTGTAATTTAGACAACTTGCCGCAGTGACTCGTCGCAGTTCTCTCAAATTTTTTTTAGGGTTGGGTAATTAACATAGCTAGGTAGATTTGTTTGTGCCACTACGGCACTTGTGATTGATTTTTCAGGGATTAGCATAGGGGCCATGGTTTGCAAATATATTCCTGTAGTATGTGTTTACACATGCATGCAAATGTGATCTAGTTCCTCTGGAAACTGAGATGTTGGTGGTACATCATCTTTCACCTCTACAGCCATGGTGAGAATGCTGTGCCATATGATAAAACAAGTCACACCTAGCATGGTGTGGGACCACTGTGGCCATGGTCAGCATGTGACAGCACATTGAACTTTAATATACCTAACACAAATAGCTCCAACAAGTAAAATGATTGCAAACAGAAAATAACCGAGCAACATTAATTTAAGAATATGTCTGAAAAACAAAATACCTGAAAGGTTTTTAGGGTGATCTTTTTTATTCTTTGGCATTTTGCCCTTGAGTTTTTTTATTTCAGATTTTTTAAAATTATAATTATCCTTCAACAACAGGGAATTACAATTTCAAATACAGTGGCAACAGTGATGATAATGAAAACAGCATTATTTTGGCCACACAAATTGATAGGTGAACTTCCCATCTTCACATTTTTAATAAACTCTCCAAGACCATGTCACTTGGAGCTACCACATACAACACTGTTTTCATCTGAAAATTAAAAATATATGCAAGGAAAAGTGTTATGGTCATTTGAGTAAGTCTATATTATGTTGTAGAATTATGCTGTTGAAACAATCACATATAATATAATATTAATATATAATGATTATCAGCCTTATTAAATTGTGATTCAGCAAATTTAAAAGGGCTCTATATAAGCACATAGCATATTTTTTTAGTGAAGACCTTGCTTTTGGATAGAAGTTCACTAACTAAAAACTTCTGTAAAAAAAAAATGCTGTGTGCTTATATAGAGCCCTCTTAAATAGGCCGAATCTCAATTTAATAAGGCTGTAAATTAGTATGGTCAAGTCTATAACGCTCCCCTCAATTGTAACAATTATTACAGAAACATCAGTTACTGTTTTAATATAAATAAATAAATAAATAACAATGAGATATGCTGAAAACTATCAAAGAAAGACCCAAAAATTAAAAAAAAAAAATTAATGCAAAGAGTATGAAAGAACGATCCCAATGAGCCCAACAACTAGAACGCACTCACCATGAAATCATATTCTGGATAATTAAATTAGTCTTTCTACTGTGAGTGGCTGCAGATGACACTCTCAAAACATAATTTCTCTCTTGTGGTCCTTTAATTTACATGGACATACCCTTTTGCGCAAAAGTAATAGAAGCAGGATCAACTGATAAAAGGAAATTGATCATTTGCACATTATATCGTTATTAAAAGAACCAAATAAAGAAATTACAACATTTGTCCACAATAGTCAACATGGATTTTCAAACTACCATGATACCTTCTGAATCAATTAACAGTGTGTAAGTGTGGGAGTTACTGAAAATGAATCCAAGTTGTGTTAGTAATGTTTTAGTCAGTATTGTCCTGGATTTGTGCTTTAACAGTAATTAGTATCCATACAGTTGTGGAAAAATCTGTTGTTTGTAAAGATGCGTTAGCAATCATCAATACCAAAGAAACATGTATTGATCTGTTCTATGGCCTCCCTCTAGCCATGTCACTGAAGCAAAATAAGTCACTGAACTAACCAATAATAAAGTGTTAGGGCATGTAGTAGCTTCCTCCTGGGTACTGTAATAGTGTCAGAAGGCTGTACTGCCCCTGTACTCATCAATCCTCCCTAGTGGGTTTCAACTCAGTGCTAAATTGATGGTAACCACAGCAAAGAAAAGGACAATGATTAAACTGTGAGCAATTCTAACAAATATCACTTCAAATTTATTTAATAGCAGAATGGGTAAACAGTGAAATACATTTCTTTGGATGCAATTATTTATAATAACGATTCATCAAACTTGTCAATCAGATCAACTTGAAAATCACATGTCACATACAGTTTTTTCAATTCAAGTTTTGCTTTTCTTATTACACAATCATTTTATGTCATGGGACACTGACTATTAAGTGTGTCAACTAAATGCATTTAATAATGGGAAGAAAACATGGATTTTGTGGATGTTGGAATTCTGAAATCAGTGACCATAAATATTTAATCTACAGTGAACATCATTGAACACATGTTTGTATTTATTTTCCATATTATTCATATTAGATATAAATGCTAGTTAAGTGGCATCTGACTACAACTTTCAAAATGTATTTTGTCTGGCACTGTAGAATTTACTTGTTAATAAAAGTAAAAAGCTATTTGAAAAATGATTTTAATTGAACAAGGCATATTCATTGTGAAAGGCAATATTATTTTTGAATGTTTTCTTTTTATATTTCAGGGCCAGTTACTTTTTCCTTTTAAGAAAATTCTGTCTGCCTGCCAAAAGAAAATGTGTGTCTTGCTTTGAGATTCCTTCTTTTTTTTTTTTTAAGTACGTTTTTCTAGTGTTAAATAGTACTTGGCAGCAATACGAGACAAAAATACTGTTAGTGCAACTGGGATTTAAAGTCATTTACCCCATAATACAGCCAACACCTTTTTAGCATTGCAACCAAAGCTTGTAGATACAAATACATGTTAGGTATAATCTTTAATGGACAAGCGATTGAAGTGATCAATGCTATGACATTAATGTTGTTGATAAAAAAATAGAGAAAAATAGAATGTATCAAACTAATAATGGTAGAACTGGTATCTTTCTTACATTATTAATTAAACTTACTATAACACATACCTAGAAAACTGAAACAAATCATAAAATAACACATACATAAAACTGCGTGGTAATGAAATATGATCAAAAAAACAATTACTTTGCCAAACATCAGGGTCGTTAGGTTTCTTTTAATGTGCAAGACAGCGAAAAAGGGAGACACAGACCCCACACCACACTTTTTTCGCCATCCTATCTTTCACACATTTTCAACATAGAAAAGTAGAAATGTTATACCAGTTAGAGTGTTAGAGTACTTATTTATTAAGAAATGTATTAAGTTTTTTGAATGTCACAACCTTCTCTAGAAATACCTATTTTTAACAACATAAACAATCATGGGTAGTAAGGATTTAAAGGTCAAAATAACTGAAACTCCATGAAGTCAAATGTATTTATTAAATACAGAATTACACATGGAACATCCAATGTCAGGTTTCAGAATATTGTAATCAGGTTTACTCAGATCTGCTTAAATAAGGCATTGAAAAACGCGGGAATTAGCCTCCGAGCAGTTAGGAAACTCAGGATTGCCTTAGGCTGCAAGCAGTTAGAAAAAAAAAATTGCGAGGTCGTAATAATACGAAGTTAACGGCCGAAACACGCAAATCGAAAAACACGGAAAAAAGAAAACACAAAAAAAACTTACACACAGCACGGGGGGACCGCCAGGACGTCTGGGAGTGAGGTTGCACATGAATTTAAGCTGAATTTGCAGAGTTTCGGCACTCTAAAATCGGCTAAGCGAGAAAAAGAAATAGGTGCCGAAAAAAATAAAAATGAGGCAACACGACCCCGATTCACACAAAACACCACCAGCCGCGTACCACTTTTACCCATGAATGTTTGAGGTACAAAATACACTATTAGAAAGGATGGAAAACACATAGACAATCATGGGCATTTTACAACACTAACTTGCAACTAATAACATTACGAATCTAAAATCGAGCTTTACCCGACTAAACAAACAATTTGTTCTCACGCACGCAGCCTATTAATACTGCACACTTGGCACATTGCTGACACTTTATCCTCAGGGCAGCAACAATCCAACTGTACAGAAAAATAAAAAGATTGTTAGCTCTTCAGGATATTGATTGCTGGATATATTAATTAGAAATAGGTAAAGTATAGTAATTAATTCATTAATTAATTAATTATATTTAAAAAAAAAAAAATATATATATAAAATAAAAAAACCGCTAAATAGCATATTTTACACTGCTGTTACTTTATGAATACATTAATGCTTCGTACTTCCTAATACATTTATTCATTCCTAATTAATTATTAACATACATTTATTTAATAAGTATTAATTAGTAATTGAAAATAAAAACTTATACTTCCCACTGCACTAAAAATGTTTTACTTTTTACACTGCACTCATATATCTGGATTACTGCTCATTGGCTGCCAGTGATAGTACTCTCAAAGCAGTTACATATTTAAATCACTTTATTAATCTTTGAGACCTGAAAACATTTTCTAATTTACACTGAACTGAAAAATTGTATATTTAACACTGTACTTATCTATCTGTCTTTGCGATGAGCGCCGAAGATGATCGTTGCAAAGGACGAAACTTGAAGGACATGAGGGGAGAGACTTGCAATGAGTGCAGAAGGTGCTCAGAGGAGCAAAAGTACACGAGAGGAGAGGCTCGCAATGAGCGCCAAAGGTCCTCAGAGGAGCAAAAGCTTTACATTGTGTGGCAAACAGCATTGGCATGGTTTAACATTTTATTGCCGCTTCATTTTTGACGGGCAAGTCGCTAGTAACATATATAGTTGTGAGCATGCGAGTTGTTGCTAACGCTTGCGGGCTCGCCTAGCGAGTCTGCGGTCCTCGCGACGCAAGGGCCGCAGTTGCTGGCAAGGAGGGCCAAAGGTGCTCCTTGCATGCAACTGCGGACCTCGCAAAAAAATACAAGACACGTTCCCACCAATTACGACCTCGCAAAAATCGTGCGCAACCCGCGCACATGAAAAAATGAAAAACACAATAAATACACACAACATAAAAAGCTTACCTACAGGAAGAGGGGGCATCCAGGACCTCAAAAACTGAAATGACACCTCAATTTAACTCAAAATAAAAGAGTTTTGACACTGAAAAATTCTCTAAGCGAGAGTAAAAATTGCTGCCGAAAAAAAAACTAAAACGAGGCTACAGCAGTCTAAAGACGCAAAACACCACCAAACACCTACGGAATTGCAGAAAAAGACATACAAGATTAGAAAACAAAGACGCAACCCGCGCGACCCCAAACACATTAGAAACACAATAAATACACACAACAAACATATCAAAAGCTTACCCACAGCAAGGTGGTGCACGCAGGACCTCTGCAAGTAAAGTTACACCTCTATTTAAGTACAAATTTTGGAGTTTAAACACCCGAAAATCACGCAAGCGAGAGAAAAAATGGCCACCGAACAAAACGAAAACGAGGCTACAGGACTTTAAACACGCAAAACACCACCATAAACACGCAAAACACCACAAAACAGCTACGGATATTCCGCCACAGCCGCATACCACACATTAGCCGCCATTTTAGAACAATAACTTACACAATACGGAAGTACACAGCTACGCTAACGGTTTTGCGCACACACACTATTACACTACACACATTCATCACGCTTACACAGCAGCTCCACACCACTAATGCTGCAGCAACATCAAAACAGATTGCCAGCTCTTAAACAGAATGCTTCCTGCCTATATTACTTAAAAATAGGTAAAGTATATTACTTTATTATTCTATTACTTATTTTATTATTATACACATTAGCTCACTTACGATTTGATTGCCGTCCTTTTTTTGACGGGCAATTCGCTAGTATTATATATTCATCATTAGTGTTTATTGACATTCCTTTCTAGATCAAGTGTCAGTTGTTGCTAATGCAAAGGCCCACCACAATATACAATCTTTCAATATGTTTAAGCAATGACCAGTATAAAAAAAATCTTGGAACAGCATTATTGAAATGTCAACTAAAAAAAAAGCTCAACTAAAAAGCAGATGTATCAATCTTTTAAAAAACGTTTTGTATTTAAAAGCTTTTCAAAGTTGTGAGAACTTACTGTACGTGAACGGTACCACTATCAACAAAACAGAGTTTTTGAGTTCACTTTCACTTAAAGTAAGGCCTGTACCTCCAATCAGAATATTAATATATTATTTCCGAGTTTACAAATCTTTGTCATTACAATTTTAGACATATTTGCATGAATAAAACATCTAGTTTGTATTTTTATTAGACATAACAATTAGGCTATATGTCCTGTAGTTTGGATCTTATTGAATTGGATCTTCTTGCAGTCCAAGAAACTCTAGGCAGTTTTTTCCAACACCACAATTCAAAGGCGTTAATGCTGGGGCGCTCATACTTCTCTATGGTTCAGCTCCCACATTCATATATTACTACTGGGAACCCCATAGTTTTAACTATGCAGACCTTTGTTGATAGTGATATATATCTTTACTTTTTAATAGCTTATCCAGACTTGCCATAACTTTAATCCCAGGAGCACTTTTAATTTCATGGCTGCAATGACCATCTGGAGAGATCTTGGATCCTATGAAAATAAAATCTCTAACTGCCTCTGCTTCTTCCCCATCTATTTCTAGGGACCGAGATTGTGGTTTGCCATGATCGTCATCTTTTTAACATTAAGCAGCAAGTCAACTTTTTAACTCTCTTATTTCACCCTCTTCAATAGGCCCTTTAGTTCTTTCTTATTTTCAGCCATCAGAGCAGTATCTCCTGCGTATCTGAGGTAATTATTTCTCCCAGCAATATTATATCTATCTATGCATTCTTCCAGTTGGCCTTACGCATGATGTATTGAAGACATTAGGTCACAATATACAGCCATGTTGGACTCCTTTCCCAATCTTGAACCATTTGGTTGCCCCATGTGCAGTTCTAACCATGGCTTCTTGGTCCACATATACAGTAGGTTCCTCAGTAGGTGTATAGGATGGTCTTGTACCCCCATCTCTTTAAGAACTTGCCACATTTTAATGTGACACACATAGCCAAAGGCTTTATAAAGGTTTATGAGCAGATGTAAATGTTTGTCGGGAACTCTCTTGCTTCCTCAATTATCCAGCAGATATTGGCAATTTGATCTCTGCAAAACCCAGCTTGTATACCTGTTAGTTCTCAGTCCATATATTGTTGGAGCCAAGCTTGCAAGATCTTTTACCTTGTTGGCATATGAAATAAGTGGCACGACCTTTTGTTGGGATTGGTATATAGACTGACCTTTTCCAGTCTACTGACCATTTTCCAAATTTGTTGGCATAATGCATGCAACACTTTCACTGCATCAGATTCAAGGATTTTGAACAGTTCAGCTGAAATGCTATCAACTCCTGTAGCCTTGTTATCAGTAAGTCTTCCTAGGGCCCATCTCACTTTGCTTTCGAAGATGCCTGGCTCCAGCTGAACTGACAAACTATTGAGGTTACCAATGCTGTTAAACTCACTCCTTTGCAGATCAAATGTGTATTAATTTGATCTATTCTTTATCTCATCTGCTTTGGTAAAATCCCTACCTATGTATGGCTTTTATCATGCCCTCTTTGGCATGAAAAGATTTTTGAGATTCTCAATTTCCTTGAAGAGATCTCTTGATTTTCCCACTCTGTTATCTTCTTCTATATCTTTATGTTGCTCATTATAGAATGTATCCTTATCTCTTTATGCTATCCTCTTTAATTCTGCATTCAATTGGACACATTTTTTCTTTGTTGCTGTATTCTGGACAATGTCCCAAACTTTTGTCCCAACTTCTTCAGGCATTCTATCTTCCATGCCTAGACCCATAAATCTATTCTTTACCTCCATTGCATATTCACAGGGGACATTATTTATTTCATATCCACATTGTCTGATGATTTTTGCTTGTTTCTTTAGTTTAATTCTGAATTTTGCAATAAGAAGCTCATGATCTTAGTTGCGTTCAGCTCCAGGTCTTGGTTTTGCTGACTGTATAGAGCACCTCTATCTTTGGCTTAAAAGCATATAGTATATAATCTATATTATCCATCTGGTATTGTCCATGTGTAGAGTCATCTCTGAGGCTGTCAGAAGAGGGGATTTAGTATATATACATATATACTGTAAATGTGTGTGTGTTACAACATACAAATTGTTTTGAAATATCCAAGCTGTAATATGGTTGAGTACAAATGTTTCTGAAAATTCTTATTATTAAATTCTTAAGCCTGATTTAAAGAATATAAGAAAAAAGGACACGATTGCACATAATATTATACAGGGCCAAGTCACATTATTATGACTATTTTGACGTCAGCGTGTAGCAAATGAAAAACGGCACATGTCGTGAGCTGGCTTGGTGGGTATTTAAGGTGACATGTAGGTATTCTACAAACATATCAACCAAGACAAGAATGGCAGAATTTTTGGAACAGTGCAGTTTGTGAACTGTTCATGTGGTGCTGTGGTTGAAGTGCACAGTGACTGGACAATTGGTTATTACAGATATTACTTTTCACCATTTCAAACAAACCAGGGGGCTACCCAACATATGTCTAAAATAATAGTTCAACGAACCCTGTTTCGTTTGGGGCAAAGCAAATGACTGGTCACTACACCCATGACCTTTTCCAGTCTATTGGCCATAGTTGAGTTTTCCCAAATGTGCTGGCATAAGGCAAGCAACACTTTAACAGCATCATCCTGTAAATTTTGAATAGTTCAATTGGGATTCCATCACTTCCTGCAGTCTTATTATTAGCAAGACATCCTAGGGCCCATCTCATTTCTCTCTCCAAAATGTCTGGCTCCAGCTCATTGGGCAAACTATTGTGGTCATCACTGCTGTTAAGATCCATTCAGTATAGATCTTCAGTGTATTCCTGCCACCTCTTTTTATCTGATCTTCTGTTACGTCCCTACCATTTTTGTCTTTTATTACGCCCACTTTGGCATGAAAGGTGCCTTTTAGTTTCCCAAATGTTTTGAAAAGATCTCCTGATTTACCCATTCCGTTATCTTCTTCGATCTCTTTACATTGCTCATTGTAGAATGTCTCCTTGTCTCTTCTTGCTATCCTCTGGAATTCTGCATTCAGTTGGACAAATCTTTTCCTATCTCCACTACCTTTTGCTTTCCTTCTTTCCTGAGCTACTTTCAAAGCCTCATCAGAAAGCCAGTTTGACTTCTTACTTCTTTTAGGGATATTCTGTTTCCTGGATAATGTTGCAAGCTTCAGTCCAAAGTTCTTCAGGTACCCTATCTTCCATGTCTAGTCCCTTAAATCTATTCTTTACATAGACTGTATATTCACAAAGGGATATTATTTATTTTGTGTCTTCTTGGTCTGTTGATTTTCCCTCTTCCGTTTAATTTTGAACTTTGCAATAAGAAGCTCCTGGTCTGAGCTGCAGTCAGCTCCAGGTCTTGTTTTTGCAATAAGTATAGAGCTCCTCCATCTTTGGCTGCAAATGGATAGATCATCCAGACCTGTGATTAAGGGACCACAATACAATTAAAAAATATATAAAAAATGTGAGTTATCTGCTGGTCCTTGATACTTTGGTGAAGCTTGCGGGTTGTGAGATAAGAGGTAACATTTCTAGATAGCAGGGCTTTCATCTATTGATGCAAGACGCCTGCTTCTGGGCCAGTGAGGAGTAACAAGTATTGTGTCATCTTAAGAGAGTTTCAAGTATATATCCTTCTTTCCTTCTTTCTCTCTCTTACCTCCATCCTTACCACTCCCTTCCCTATTATTTATTATTATCTTTATTTATATCGCGCCAACATATTCCGTAGCGCTGTACAGGGGTTGAGTACATAGCAGAAAACAAATTAAACACCTTGTAAAGAATGGAGGGCCCTGTTTTTGAGCATAAAATCAAATGTACATAGAGCTTGTTTCCAAGGCCTGACACAAGATTGAAAACTCGCAAACTTACAATCTAAGGGTTTAGGTGTGATACAAGAGGGTGACAAATACAATTGAAAGCAATTGGTTCAGTAAAGTGGAGGGGTCTGTGTGTTGTACTGTAGATTGTGGTTGTGTGTGTTATTAAGCTGTGGAATGTTCAGTTGTACATGTTAAGGCTGAAGATGATAAGATTTTTTAAACAGGTGTGTTCCCTGCAAGATAACCCCCCCCCCCCCTGTAATTCTCTAGCTACTAGGAAGTAATGAAAGAGACAAGATGGAGTCTTCCATACATACACAGAGTCTGCAAAAATTCAGATTTTCTCTAAAAATGTCTTTATGCTAATAGCTTACACAGCACTGACTTCGTTACATGCAGGTTTTTTGCCCTTTGCAATGGAATGGGATTACCTTTGGAACGCCGGCAGTGGGTGGTGCAAACAGTTGGACATAGTTTCCCTATTAGTCAACTAAATGTAAACGTTTTCCTTAGCATATTGATTAATCTGTTTACTTATCCATTTACAGATTAAAGTTTGAGTATTATAACTTTTTCTGACATATTGCTTAAATTCAAACATATTGTAGAAGCCAATGCTTATTTTTGAAATTGTCCTTCAGCTCATTATGGTTTCATTACATTATTTACTATTTTTGTGATGATATTAGTGTTAGTTCTAGAAATGTAATTTTGGTTTATTCAGAGTTATGTGTAATTATATGGTGCTCTATATATTTCTTCTGCCATTGTGTACACTAAATCCTATTTCTTGCTGAGCAAAACTTAGAAACTCATCTAAGCTATATAGTATAAAGCCCAAACTATGCCTTTTGCATATGAATCTCGACAAACCTTTTAATATATAACAGAATAAGGCTGAAAGTTTGCAATGTCTGCCAAAAGTTTTTGAAGTATTTTATTTTTCAATATTCAAGTATTTTGCAGTAACCACAAAATATATGAAAGTCTATACAATATTTGAAGGTGTTCAATGAAAAAGACCTGATTGATTTAATGACATTCGTGCAATGATTGTTTATTTTCAACATAAATGATCTTTCCAGTTGTTGCAAAAGTAAAACTGTGTAATGATCTGAAAGACACAATACCATCCTTATGTTCTGAAGATTCATTCTTAAGGTTGAGGTTAGCAATGAAAGCTCTTTGGTCTGTCGTGTTTTCTTGATCTGATTTTCAGGATTTAACCTATGTTCTCTATTAGGCTATTGCATCTTTCTTCCTGCTGTGATGCCACAGGGTCGGAGGCTGCTAAGAACAAAGAAACAAGGAAGTAAAACACAGTCTGAAATAGTTTTTTTTTAAGTTTTCCTCTGTGGTATTTTTTTTATAATCAGGTAGATCATTGTAACATTAAAAAAGTAAAGATGTGAGAAACTTTTTCACAGATGTGACAGCACATAAATGAATCAAATTGATACTAAAAATAGTATTTTGTAGCTCGTTTAGAGTGTTTTGTAAAATGGTGATTATTTGTATGTGTGTATATGCTGTATGTTATAAGTCCTAGTAACTGTGTCACTCAAATATATAAGATTTGTATTCAAAGATTGTATTGGTTGTAACTAAGCATTTCCTTATCCGATTAAGCCAATTTCTTACTTTTGTCATAATTTTTAATATCAATAACAGCTAGCTGTGCAATAGAAAATGTGAAGTACAAAAAAAAAATCATAGTGCAGCATCAAAGTGCAAGTATTTCCATGTGCAACAGGTATTCACTGAGCTCAGAACAAAAAATAAAGAAATGCACTCTAAATCTTTCAAAATACCCTTCAATAGAACAGCAGTGAAAACAGCATTAACAGGAAGGGGTTCCAGTGTGAGGTTGCGAAATTGTAATATACTGATATGTTACCAGAGCTTAATTTATAAAGCATAGAGACTTATTATAGGAAAATAATTAGAGTATGTTATAGCAGACAAATATTTGCATTCATTCTTACACTGTCTGGGTCCTTTCAAGGGTCTTATTTTGATGTTAAAAATAATGAGACTCATTCAATTGCTGTGGAGGGCTATTATAAGTTATCACCCTGGAAATAGTGCATATAGAAAACAGGGAAGCACATCACAGCCAATGGGATACTTAGTAATTCACCCCTCACCACAACCACTGATATAGCTTAGTAAATATTCCTTCAGTTTAGTTCAAATGGAATATATATATATATATATATATATATATATATATATATATAGAGAGAGAGATTGATAGATAAACATGATTGTAGTCATTAGGTAAATCTCAACTGCAACAGTAGCCCCACCAGCAACACAATATATATATTATAAATGGTCCTGGTGAATGCTATCAAAGATTAATGATTAGATCTGTTAGCTGTTTTGGCCTGGATCACGGTACAGTGCCAAATCTTTACAGTTTACATGACTGCAAGATTCCCATTTTTTTCGACGTTTAGACATTTCCTTTTATTGAAGCTTCTAGGTTAAGTATTGCTTGAAGAAGATACCTCACATTCTTGAAAGCTTGTACAGTTATTGACCTCAGTTAGCCAATTAAGATATCACCTTTACCTCACTTTTGATTTTCTTTTCATCACCAAAGAATCTTACCCTGTTTCATCTTTAACAAACATGGTACCACCTTCAACCTGTTCAACGAGATAACAATAATTTCAACCACTTTATGAAAGAGATCGATTTCACTTATAAATCTTATTGTGACTTTTGGCAGATGAAAACCCAAAGTGGGCAGCATGCTTGTGGCAGAATTGAGGTTTGGTCTTCCAATTACTTTGTCAAAATGATTTAAGACCTTTTGTTTTACCTTTACCTTATTTTTTTGAATTCTTGATAAAAATAATCAGAGGCATTTTGTTAATTGCATAATAGCTCTAAAATTACAGTGCAAGTAAGATTAATGTACTGCGTATATACAAATCAATCTCCTCAAACAGTGTTAATTTTTATACATGAACCTAACGACTAATTCCCTTCTAAAAGTAAATATAAAGAAAAAGAAAATGATGTCTATATAAAAGACAAATTATTCTAAAGCAAGTCAAGTTATAGTGGACAATGAAAAGCTTCATGTACACTAAGTAATAATGGAGACATGTTGGAAATGGGAATGCAGTTTGATATTTCAAGTAGGAAAATATTAGATAGAATACTAGATAAAAAATAAACATTTAAATTATTTATTTTAAAATAAACATTGAGTATATAATAATGTTTTGGTTTTTAATATCCAACCCAAGAATATAATGATTAAAACTTTAAAAATGGAATTTAGTTATCATGGTTACATTTTACATGTTCAGGAGAAAGGTTTATGATTTAGTTTAAAGAACAAAGTAAGAACCAAAATGCTCCAGAAAATAGTAATATGTTCACTAGGTACATTCCATAACTTGGGACTCCTACAGGAACTTTTCTAAGGAAGACTCAACCCTATGGTACAATCTCTTTGCAAGTCCCCACCGGCAACACAAAATTCATATATATAATACATGGCTTTCATAGTAACCTCTTTAAAGATGACTCAGCCCTACAGGATTACAAGTAAGTTTGTGGTGCTCCCATAAAAGTTACTTATTCATACCAAAAGGCTATTCTGCTTGGAACTTGCCATACATATACCAGTAGGAGACTATTAGTCTGAAACAAAATAGTATTGATATTAACTCAATGCTTCTCACAATCTAATGTGCACATGCTACACTAAACCTAGCATCCTCTCACTAATATCCCTATCTTTCCATCTATCTATCTATATAAGCACCCTCCAATTGCAATGAAGGGGTTACATAGTTGTAAAATCAATGTAGGAGTTTAATAACTTCCTACTGCCCCGGGTTGGAACCCCAATGGGGCAGTTATTTATTTAATGAGAATGGGAGTCGGTAAGATGGTAATGAAGGGTTCATGCGCCCCCTTGATGGGTGGAGAGGGGTTCAATGGCACCACCATTTGTTAAGGGGTATGGAGTTAATTTTTATATGTCACAAAGGTCATTACAGGCCCTTGATGCCAAGAGTCAATTAATTGAATAGTATTGTTATTAGGAGCCACATAAGTCCTTATAGGGTTATATCTGATGCCATGTAGGTCCTTGTTAGGACCTCCATGACATAAGGGCATAGTCATAGTGCCATGGAGGTCCTTGCAGGACCTCCATGGCTACATTAATATTCAGAAGTCTATATGGACCCCAGTGGCTTGGGGGTTAATTATTTTGTGCCATGTTAGAGACCCCCATGTTAGGGGTTAATTGTTAGGTGCCACTGAGATCCTTTAAGGATCTCTTTGTGGTACAGGGTTAATATTTTGGTGCCATGTGGGTCTCAATAGATCCCCATGGTTATTGGAATTAGTGGGAATCCGAGTTTACCAGGAGAGGGAATCCTGGGAGTTTCCTAATGCTTTGTTGGAGGCTGTAATGCAGAGGGTTCCTCATTTACGATACTGTAAGTGGTGGAATCCCAAGGATCCAGGGGCTTTTAGGTGGTAGGGGTATTAGGGGGCATCCATGAGATTCCCCAAGTACATGTAGTGTTAGGGTGTTAATGTTTACTTATCAAATGTAAGATATCAAGCCTTATATACGACTCATTTGAGGTGTTATACTGTTTTTTACTTTAACTCTGACACTTTTTCAGAGACATTATTCTGCCTATACAGGTGGTGTTTAGTATGCATAAGTTTGGAAGGAGAAAATGGATTATGCATAGTATGTTGTTTTAGTGAAGCATCATTAAAAGCTATTGGAATGGCTTGGAGGGAAATTTGAAAGTGACTGTAACTGGCAATCTCAGCTTATTTTTGTCTATTCAGTGGTGCTTTAGCTCAACGCTGATATTTAGAGGGAATGTGATTGATAAGTTACAAAGGTATGGTGCAATTTGCACCATCACTATCTGTGCAAAAAATTGGAATGGGACCCTTAGTTACTTACTAATGGTGATTAATTATTCCTATACATATTCTATACCATAACTTTATATATATATATATATATATATATATATATATATATATATATTTATTTATTTAATTAATATTTAGTATGTAAATTATCAAAATAAAATGACTGATAATTTTGTAATACTGTATTATTGAAATATAGAGGTAACAGTGTTAGAAAACATAAAAACAATATTCCAGCATTTACATTTTTGCAATCCCAAGAGTTGCCACAAAATCCAAAGCAGGTTCATAATTTTTCAATAGTTTAACTCCTCTGGAACAAACTCTCTGTACAGGCTCTAACTGTGTTTTTGATTTTATCACAACCTAGATTTCAACATTTTAATACTCCAGTAAGTATGTATACTGTTCCGTGTCAGTTGTTCTCAGCTGTCTCCATTTTAACCTAAGCACTCTATTTCACCTTGTAGAATACTGTTATAGAAACGGTAGAAAACTTTCAAAATCTCTGAACTGCAGCAGCCAGTGAATATCAATAGCCATTAAAATATGTTATCAAAGTAGTCATGAAGAGCATAATGCTTGTGGAGTTGATTACCAATGAGGGATAGTTATAGAAACAGTAACAGTAAGAGCAGAATAATTAAGTTATGCAAATTCACTAAATAATTGCAGGGTAGCAAAACGTTTTGAGGAGCTTGACCAAAGCAAGGGCTAGTTGGTATGTGCACATAAGCTGTTTATACAGAATCACCTATTAAATATAATGATTAAACACAGACCACTTCTTGGGAGGAAACTGGCCACAGCATTTATTGGTAAACACAAACTGACTTAATAACCATAACAATAAATAAATAAACATAACCACGTGAGGGGAAGAGCCTGGCCAGAGACAGTACGCCCTGAACCCTCGTCCAGGGCCTACCGTGTTGGAACATCCGTACCACCGTAGGGTAGGAACTCACCCATTTTACCACTGTCCCGGTGACTCCCCTCACCACCCGTTGCGGAGAAACTGCAGAATACCTTTTGCGGTTATGACTCCCCTAAAAAACGCCATGACCAGCCGCATACCCCCTTAAAACACCAGCACTCCGACCTACATATCTGCTCATGAAGTTGAGCCCAAGCAGTGCTGAACTCAGATCCAACTGCTTTCTTACCTAGATTATTCATGTAAATTGTGTATGAGGCAAATACGACCATGCCTGATCCTTTTAGCCTTTGATAAACCCGTTGCTGGACGGGTGCGTTACCAGGATCGTCATAACCACTCGGGTCATTACCAAGGTAGGAAGTGGGAAGTGCCATTGCTACTCCCTCCAACTGATGTCATTACCCACTCCAGAGACACTGATTGTACCTCCATCCTAACCGGGGAGACGCTCAGCTGCAGGCCATGATGGACAACTGAGGCAAAGTGCCTACCTGGCCAGATTTACCCATGGCCCATGACCTTATGCTTCTTGCAGTCTCTGGCTCCATGGATCATAATCATAGAAAACCAATCATACTTCAAGTAAGGAATGGTGCAAAACAAACTACTTGATTGTCCCAAGAGAGCCATAATCCGCAAAGGGGAGCAAACAGTATGCCTGTCACACTGTAACTACCTCCCTTCACCCACCTGCTCCGTCTTGGACCGCTTGGATCTCCAGACCAGTCACCTGAGGTCGACATACCTTGTCTGTTTAACAACCAACCTCTTTTTACCATCTGACCAGCGGGAAAGAGATGGTGTACAGAACCACAAGGTTTCCGATTTGTCACAGACCATAGTATCCAGCCACATGGTAATATGATCACCCTTTGGATCCCAAGACCGGGCATATGCTAATATGATCATCCTTTTGATCTCCAAACCAGCAATATGGCCACATGATCCCCTTTTGGATCCCAAAACCAGGCACCTGAGGCCGCCACATCTTGCCAGTATACGAACCAACCTCTTGGTCCAAGCAAATCAGCGGGAAGGAGAGTCGACTGCACAGCCCGCAAGGCTTCAAACTTATGACAGACCTCCTTCCAGAACTGTGGAATCTCTGGCCCTCGGGAAAAGGCTACCAGTCGCTTGCCACCCCTTTGCCATACCTACTGTTCACCTTTACCATATGCTGTTCCCATTCATTCCTTCATAAGAACCAATTAACCGAGGCAGTTCTCGAGAGATCCCCAGGCTGCCATCTGATGCCCCATCTTCGGGGGAACACCAGGAACTGGGCCTTGGGATACCGAGAACCCCCAACCATGCCACTGCACCGCTCACATACCTAGACACGTACCCCGCAACCAAACTTGCCATCCTCGCCTTCTGGTCAGCAGTCTGAGATGCGCACAACAAAAGGACCAGTCAGCCATCCTTACCTGCAACCTGGTACCTGAGTGTCTTTTGCATTATATGCTCCTTTATCTGTACTGAGCACAGCGTGCCCGACCACCTAGTCCCGAATGGGACGATACCTACTTGACTGTAAACAGCCTGCACTACAGCTGTGTTAACTGAAAACATGATTTCCTGTCTCTTGATCCTCCTCCAACAAGCCTGCATAACTCTAGAAGAACCTCCGAAGCCAAGTACCTAGTAACACTATATACCATCACCATAGCTTATAATACACCCCTGAATCATAAACATTGATGCAACCAAAGGGGCTGAAGGAGTGATACCACCTAAGACAACACGCAGCCAACCTCTCAAGTCTTCCATTATATGAGACGCACCTAATAATGGGAAGAGAAGAATATAATTGGCCAAGCAATGAATACTCAAACTTACCCAATATAGGATACCACTAGGCCTGACCCTCTGCAGCCCGGCAAAACCGGACCCATCCTAGCCAAACCACCACCATATTCGGGAGCCTGGTAACAGCAGTACAAAGCCTACCAACATATTAGCCATCACTACAAGGCAATAACTAAGCCAGAGACAAAATTACATATAAAAACCTCTGCATATACATTGATATTATAGGCGTAGGTGCGCTAGGCTACCTGACGCACACACCTCTGCTATCCCTTGATATTGTCCACACACAACCCAGGCCCTCCTTCAGGAGTCTAATTGTAACCACCCCAAGACCATAAGGTGGTAAAAGTATAATATAAAGCAATAGCACCCCAAACCAAGATTAGTGCACCATCATCCAGAAGAGCACTAACAGGAGAAATTGGCCCTATAACTCCTAAGGACTCATAAACTAACCCTTTTACCAACGCCTGGTAACCCGACCCGAAAATATGTGGGCTTATGGCCCCATCTGCCAGGTAAATCCCCAAGGGCAGTAAGGTTGAAATTCTATAAAGCAAGCTACTAACCAGTGCTGTACTTGGTTCCATTGTTGAAGATACACCAAAATACTTTCATAAAAACCCTTATATACAGCTCAGTCTGCAATATGTAAACCGGCGCAGAGTTACGGGAAGGCCCTACAGACCCTGATAGAAGCTGATAAAACAAGCAGACACATAACTTAAAAACTAAAAAAAATCATAACTCAAAATGTAGCTATCAAGAATTACGGCTATTAAATAAAAATGCAAACATATAAATTTGATATACTTCAGAATTTCCATGCTATCCCAATCTCGGCACTACATGAGTTAATACATATAATATAACTCACATGGCAAGTATATAATCACATGGCTTTATGAACATGCCTTACTACCGAATAAAAACTGATAGAATACAATTAAAACCTTGAATACTTCGAAATAAATGCCATTCTTAGCAATGTAAAGCTATGGGATAACTAGATGAATACACACACGCCAGTAGATCAGCGAGAGAGTGTTTCCGGGCTTGCGTCTCAGAGCCGTAACCCGTGGTAAAAAACTACACTAGCTCTAAACAAGGACAAATTAGAAGCCCACAGTCCTACGGTCACACAATGGTGCTAGGGCCTCGTACTAACCTGGGCATGAGAATAATAAAGCTTAGGCCTAAGCTGAATAACTCTAACTGCATGTCGCCACAATTGTACCTAGTAGGCCTGTCTGTTCAGGCAGCAGGAGTACAGGACCGACTGCTGCTAATGAGAAAGAAACCGACCCCCGGGTGAATATATTGGGACTCCCCCTTTTTACTATTCATGTTAGGTGCCTATATGGGTAACAAATGGTAACTATATGATATTACAGCAGCCCCCCACCCTAACTGAACCAATGGCACCACCACTGCCTTGCATTAAACTGTGACCACGGCGGGGGGTGGGGGGATTGGGTGTACTGCCATTTTTTATTTTCTAGTACAGGCTTAAAGGACGTATAATACCCGCTTGTGTATGGTTTTGTGCCATACAATCAAGCCTACACTATGTGCCTCGACCTGAAACACCGGGTATTCATGGCAGATATACTAAAGTGGTTGTTAGTTCCTTCTACAGTGGACCTATTGGTTCTCCTGAACCACACGTGGACCTTAAATGCTCTGCCCATGGAGCGAACCCCTAACATGCATGATACTAAATATACTCTACAACTCTACACTATGATAGGACTAGATTATTTATATTCCCACTGATTGAAATTCTGCGTCCCTGATGGCAAAATACATAGGTAAGAGGGTATTAACCCCCCCCCCCTTCTAGACCACCTGGAAATTAATTGAAAACTCTCCCTGCAGGATGACTGGTAAACCAGCAGACTTTAGTTAACAGGGTAATAGTCCTAGCTTCCCATTCCCTACTAAGGAGTTAAGGGTGAACTGGTGGGGGCCGTGATAACCTTATAATGCCTAATACCCAGCACGTTGTCTCCTGGCCCTAAAGGCCAAGAGCTGGGCCTAGGGGGTGAAAGCTAAATTGCCCCTGGGAGCTGTTAGGATGTGAGCTTTCACTGACAAGTTGCAGAGCCATACAGTCTCCCTGCGGTCAGTCATCATTCCCTTAACGCTGTGTGGCAAGACCGCTTTAGGAGACTACAAATCCCTAGATCCCCCCGGGCTCCTCGCTGTCTGATGACATCACATGTTCCCTCCTGGTGGACCACTGGGGACGAAAGCTCAGCTTCCCGCTCCTGCACAAGCTGTGACACCCTCTGCGATGCCTGAGCCGCAGATGACCATAATAATATAATAATATTCTATAAAATCCTTAATAAATCCATGCTGTATACTATAATAATCCCCATAATATGCTAAACTTCCTACTACCTGAATGTGCCCTTATGGCAAAAATCTGAGGAAAAGGGAAAGGGGAGGAAGGGGTTAAATGTAGGAAGGGGTTTCAAGGGGTTAATGTGAAGGGCTTTGCCTGTAGGGAGACTGTCAAGGGCCTTAACCCCCTAACTGGCAGTCTGGAGTGAGCTGTAATTTCTCCCTGTGAGATAGCAGTCTGTGCATGTGTTTAACACACTGCTGACAGCTTCAGCAGAGCTGCACAGTCTCCCTGCGGGCAGCCAGCACTGACTCAAGGCTGTGTGGGGTGCCTTCAAGGAAAGACTACAAAACCCATAATCTCCTGGCTCACCGCTTCCTCCCATTGTGCAGCACCATGCTCCGGAGGCCAGGGGACCGCAGTGGGACATAGCTCCGCTAATACCGCCAACTCCACAGGCTGGCAAGCCGCCGGTCATGTCCCCAGTCGCGACTACCGAGTCTCAGCTCAGATGCTGGTCGGTTCCCATCAGCCTCAAGCTGCAGGACAGCACAGCACAGCAGGTGACGGTGCAGGAGGGGAGGAAGGGAATGGGAGAAAGGGGATAGAGAAAGAAAAAGGGAGCAAAGGAAAAGAAAAGGAGAAGGGAAAAGAAAAGGAGAAGGGAAAATAAAGGAAGGGGAACATAAAGGAAGGGAAACTAAAGAAAGGGAATATAACAAACAGAAAACAGGGGCAACAGAGGGAGATATCTTAACACATGCCTGGCTGGGGGTATAATGGCGATAATGGCACCAAACTCTTATAAATGACTCCACCTCCCCCAGCTAGCCACCTCTTACCCATAGCCGGTCCTGCCAGGTCAAGTGGCCCCTCCTTCCAGGTCAAGTGGCCCCTCCTGGGGTGGCCTACGGGCCCTTCAGAAATTAAAAACTCTTTTTTTTTTGGTTCATGAGAAGCATATTTGATATAGGGAGCTGCACTTTTTAACTAGTAAAAACAACTAAAGCACCACACAAAACTCTGTTGCAGAGAATATACATGATAAATGCCTGTTATGTAACCAGAGCACTCCATGACTAAGGTATTAATAAGACAAGTTTGAGAAAGCTCTTTTTCAGTTACAAAGAACAAGATTAAACATTTTGTTTTATATAAATATTCTAATTAAAATAATGTAATTCATGTTATCCCACATATAAAGTTGTCACTACTTCTAAGAAGCCCCCAGGGTAGCAGATTCTAAACTTCTAGAGCCTCTCCTTTTCTTTCTGTTCAATTTTATACAGGTCTCCATCATTCGCATCGGTGACTTAAGACCTCTGTCACACTATTAGTATCTCATGATGCATAGACAAACAGACTTGGACAAAGACATTGAGGAGATTAACATTAATTAAACAATCTTGTCACAACCCAATGTTCATTGGGCTTGAAAAGGCCAAAGAGACCAACCCTACCTCCAGGTTGTATAGGTTCTCTATCCACCACATAGGACAGATTAACCCGGATGCTAGGGCAAGCTGTAAACAGAGGGTGGTAGGCTGACTAGCCGGCACCAGATGCCCTTTGAGTGGGGATTTGGGGGAACTTCTGGGAACTGTTGGTCAGATATTCCCTAATCCCAATATTCCCCCTCGTTGTCTATTGAAACATTTTTCAATTGCTGTTTGAGAGCCTAGTTAGTTAGACTTAATTGCTTAAAGGTAAATGAAAGTGAGGTGGGTTATGAATGCATCCTGTAGAATCCATCATAACCCACCTAGCAAAAAATGTTTGCATGAAAAAGCGCAAACATTTTTTTTGCAGAAAAGAAAAAAATGTGCTGGGGGTAGATGTAGACACCCCCAGCAACTGAGATTTGCATATTGGATATTTCATTTTTAACGAGATATCCAATATGCAGCACATACACATGCTAATTAGCTAAAGGAAATAAAAGTGACTGAAATCATGTGAATTCCCACAGTAGGGCAGACTACAGGTGCTAACTGAGCATGTCTGCACAATCCCCAGGCCGAAAAGAAACATTGTATAAGTTATGCTAATTATGCCTGGGAATTTCAGGGGGTGTCAACATTGAGACAAAACAGTTTGCAAAAGCAAGTCAGCAAACTTTAGGCTAACGGTTTTACTGTTTACTTTGGAATTTTTTCATAAATTATCCTCTATCAGATGCATTAATAACCCAGCTTACTTTTATATACCTTTTATTAGTTCTGTGAATCTCCCTCAGAAATCTATGTAGCCTATTCCATTGCTTTTAGAGAGTTCAATCCCAGCCCGGTACCTAGCCCGGTCCTGAGACAGGGAGTGAACTGGGCAACACGGTTGGCTACTGAAGGTGACTACTGGTTGCACTTAAATTGATACCACTCCCAAAATATTTTGTTGGCAGAATATAATATTTACATCCCAAAACACATTCTACACATAGAATAATGATTTTAAAAATGACCCAGAGCCTTCTAGGCTCCTAGTAAAAAGGGCATACAACCAGGGCTTGGGGAAAAACATCATACAACACAACAAGCCATCAGGTGACAAAGTATTTTCAAAACCTTCTTATGGCCCTTATTATAGCCTTTTGGTCATGTAGCCCAATGGCTAGTGTCCATCAAAGTCCGGTTGGCAGATCCAAAATTCCATGAGTCCTGGGGCTTGTGACAGCTACCCCCCTCTTCCAGTCTGTGGAGCCTAGGAGATGATCCTCTCAGATAGTCTCCTAGGTATACCTCTTACTCAATGCAACCATCAATTGCCCCCAGTAACCTGGGATAGCCAACATAAGGGGTTGTGGTCAGTGACTACTGTAAAGTCTCTGTCATACAAGTAATGCTGTAGCCTCTTGAGGGCCCAAACCACCGCTTAACACTCCTTCTCTAAAGTAGCATAGGCTGCCTCCCAAGGCAAGAGCATCTGACTTGGGGTGCTCGCAATCCTGCTCGTCCTTCTGGCAAACATACAGGAGGCTGTCCAATCCACCATCCTGGGCATCTTCTTGTGGGTAAGGTGTGTGAGGGGTTTGGGGATGGCACTGTAATAGGAATAATATCCTGAGATAATACCCTGCAGTCTCCAGGAAAGCCATCACCTGCTTTAGTTTGGAGGGTGAGCCAGGCATCCCCTCAACCTTCTCAGGCTCTGGTGTAATATGCCCACAACCCACCCAGTGTTTCAGATACTGTACATCTGCCCAAGCCCACTGACACATATCCAGGTGGATAGTGAGAGAAACACCCCTGACTGCTTCTAAAATTATCCTCACTGTTGTTGAAAGTCCTGCAGGAACCCATTGATGTCCTCCTTGCTCTCAACAAAGTTCTTACAGCTGCTGTAAGTTACTTTGAGTCAGGCAGAGAGGGGTCCCTTTGGATCCTTGGAGGAAAGGCTGAAGGAAAAAGGCCAATCACCCCTCTCATTCCCTACAGAGCGCTTGGCAGATCTACTCCATTAAACCTATTGTCTAACCTACAGTAAGTTCCCCCTTTACCTCAGCTCTCCGTTCCCAGATTCAGTTCATTACCTCATTCTCCCTGAATGGGAAGGGGAGCTACTGCCAGTGCAATGCACTAGCAGCGTGCTCACTTTGTTGTGTAGGTCATATTATTATTTTGTTTATTTGTAACACGCCAACATATGCCTTAGCACTAAAAGGTCATAACGTTATGAAAACTGCAAGGAGTGAGTGATAAGCACTGTATTTATACTGTGTAACTGATCAACGTAGGTACTGTATATATTGTGTGTGTATCTCATAAACATATACTGTATATATATATATATATACACACACACAAAAATATTTTGCACATGTGCCCTCCATTCACTCGTTTTTTCACTGATCATTGGGATCCCCAGAGAAGAGATCTGACCTGTCCAGTCCTTCTTGTTGACTGATCTCATCATCTCATCGGAGCTCCTGTATCATAGCCAGATGGTTCTTTTGTCCTGGCATCTTGATTCCCCATGCCTTGACCTACTCACAAAGCTTAGAGGCAGTTCTTGTAATCTGACATCCTGCTATTGTTTCTCAGGGATTCTATCACTGCAAACAGTTGTCCCAACCCGCTCTTCATTGGGCTTGAAAAGGTTGTATAGAGTCCATATCGCCACCCACAGGACAACTTAACCAGATGATAGGATGAGTTATCCACTCTTAGACCACATTGTGGTTTCTAGGCCAAGCTGCAGAGCCTCAGGACCAGTTGCAGAAATTAATTTTAAAATAAAAATAATAATAATGACACACTAAGCTTATCTGTCCCAAACAGAGCATACACTTTATTGATTGGTTAACCCTTTTAATACTATGCATTCATGGAGCAGTGGGGATATTGGGAGAAACTTCTACCACATCTCCTTTTTTCCTACTGCAAGGTACAGCAGGAGTCAACACGGTTCTCCCCCTGTAGCTCCTGTACGGGCCGCAGTTTTGAGACCCCTTGAATTTGATGTGAGAGGCATCAGAGGAGATGTATAGGTACACACTCACTAGATCCTTTCCTTAACTGCTTACCCCTCCATATCTCCCCCAAAGCTTGCCCCTCATGTGGTCTTCAGCATTGGGGATTCCCTGCTCCATTGAGAAGACCCGCCAGCAGAGGGAGGGATCATAGAGCACTTCTTAACCACCAATGAACCCCCCCAAGAACCCCACATAAAGGGTAAGTTCTGGGGGATCAGGAAGGGGAGGGAGGAGTACCTCTGGGGGCTGGGGGAATTAGTATCTCAGCCTCCACCAGCTTATGCCCCCAACAATAGTATGTGTGTGCGATGCAGCGATACTTGACATAGCATGTCACCCTTAATGGAACTAAATTATAATATTTAAACATACTCTTTAATTAATAAGGTTATTTAGAATGGTATAAAAATGTTATAAAATTTGTATTTATCTTACATATAATTAAAAACAATCTTAAGATATTGTTTTAAGGGGTCAAATGCTAGATACATTTGTGAATGCATTAAAGGATCTAAATATAAAATGTTGAAAAATATCTTGCTGGCAATTTATCTATAACCTTTGTGATCTTTTATTATGGTTTTCTTATTTAACAACATGGATAATATAACATTGTGGAGATATTTTATTAGACAAATAAGACTAGCATAGCATATATAATCAAAACCTCAAAAATATTAGCAAATGGAAAATATATTTAAAAAAGTAATTTAATTTATAAAATTAATATTATTTTAAATTAGTCCACTAAATATAAACTACTGCTTAGAATCTTAATTAAGGAAAGCTATTTTCCCCAGAACATAATACAGACCTTTTTTTTCTATTTTATGTCACTTGCCTTCATCCAGTAATGTGGATTTCCTATACATTTATTTTAATATTGAAAGTGAATTATAATGGCTGTTAAGTATTTAGCTTGTGATAATTAAAGGGCTAATGTTCATGATAATCATAGAACAAGAATACATTGTACAAAATCCTATCAGCGTCTCAGAGAAATATGATTAGTATTCTTTAATATTATAAAGGTAAATTATTTTTAATAGAGTACTCTCATCTACCGCATATGAATAACCAATTTGTAATTAAGAAAGCGGGAGCTCTGATTAATTTCAGGTAATGATTTTCTAGTACACTAGAGGCATAGGGCAGTTTTTATTATAATTAGACTTTGAATGCCAAGGTCATGATCGATAGAACTTAAAAGACCATTTAAAAAGCTTTGCATAAAGAATTTATTGAGACAAACAAGTTTTCAATAGCTTTAAATGTCAAAGCTTACTGTTAAAATTATATAAAGCACTTTGTTAATACTATCATAAGATGAGTCTTTATTAAATATGCTCTTTCAAGACAATAGACAAAACTACCCATTATAAGAATGAAGGAAAAAAAGATTAGTATGTGTTCTGTAAGGTGTAAACTGAGTTATAATCAGATAAATGCCATTATGCATTAGCTTTAATTGCAGCTAAAGTCATTTTATCGATTTAGTGTTATTGGGCTAAATGTTGTAATCATTATTACCGTGTGACATCTTTCACTCAAGTCTCAAATCAACCAGTTGCCTTTTTTTATGGATGGTGACCTTTCACAGTTTGCATATTTACAGGAAATGTAAAAATCGCTTATTTTCCAGATGAAATCATACTATATTAAAAAGATGCTAATACACTGCTTACAAAATAATATATAACACTTTGCATTTTCTTCTGAGTTATTTCTTTTGCCAACACTGCTTCTTTTCAGATTAAACTATCATTTGGTATAATAATCTGACCACCACCTTGCACCCATTACAGAAATGTTATTGTCGTTGTTTAGCCGTTCTTTTGTGTCCAACTCTCTGTAACTACATGGAGTGCAGCATGCCCGGTACATCTGTCAGTCACTGCCTCTAATCAAGTTAATGTTAATTGCTTCAATTACCTCATTTATCCATCTCCACCTCTCTCATTCCCTTCTTTGTGTGCCTTTAATCTTTCCCAGCTTCAGATTCTTATCTAGGGAATTCTGTCTTTTCATGAGCTTCAGCCTAATGATCATACCTTCCAGTGAACAGTTTTTCTTGATTGCCTGAAGTACTAATTTATTGGATCTTCTTGCAGTTCAAGGGACTCTAAGCAGTTTTTGCCAATATCAAATTTCAAAGTTGTCAATTCTACGGCACTCAGCCTTCTTTATGGCCCAGCTTTGACAAGCGTATGTTACTGCTGGAAACTATGCAAACCTTTGTTGATAGTGAAATATCTTTATTTTTTACTAATTTGTCCAAGCTCACCGTAGCTCTCCTCCCCAGAAGCAAATGTCTTTCATTTCATGGCTACAGTCACCATCTCTAGAGATTTTGGATGCCAGGAAAATTAAATCTGTCATTGCCTCCACTTCTTCCCCATCTATTTGCCAGGAACTGAGATTGCCATTTGCCATGATCTTCATCTTTTTATCATTGAGCAGTATTCCAGATTTTCAACTACCTTATTTTACCCTCATCAATAGGTCTTTTAGTTCCTCCTCACTTTCAGCCATTAGAGTAGTATCATCGGCGTGTCTGAGGTTGTTGATATTTCTTCCAGCAATATTGATTCTGGCTTTGGATTCATTCAGTCCGGCCTTATGCATGATGTACTCTGCGTATAAGTTGAATAAAGAAGGTAACAATATACATCCTTGTCACACTCCTTTCCTGATCTTGAACCATTATGTGGTTCCATGTTCGGCTTCTTGGTCCACATACAGTTTCCTCAGGAGGCGGATGACATGATCTGGTACTCCCATCTGTTTAAGGACTTGCCGCATTTTCTTGTTTTTTTGGTACTCTCTCTCTTTCTCTATTATCCATCGGACATTGGCAATTTGATATCATGTGCCTGTTCCTCTGCAGAACCCGGCTTATCTTCTAGTAGTTCGATAATTGGAGCACTCTTTGACACTGCCTTTTTGGGGACTGGGATGCAGATTGACCTTTTCCAGGTATTGGCCACTGTACCAAATTTGTTGGCATAAGGCAAGCAACACAATCATAGCATCATCTTGTAGAATTTTGAATAGTTCAGCTGGGATTCCCTCAACTCCTGCAGCCTTGTTTTCAGCAAGGCATCATAGGGCCCATCTCCCTTCACTCTCCAAGATTTCTGGCTTCATCTTATTGGATAAACGATTGAGGTCATCACTGCTGTTAAGATCCTTCCTGCATAGATCTTCAGTGTATTCCTGCCACCTATTTTTTTAACTGATCTTCTATTAAGTCGCTACCATTTTTGCCTTTTATCAGGTTGACTTTGGCCTGAAAAGTTCCTTTAAGATACTCAATTTTCTTCAAGAGATCTCTTGACTTTCCCATTCTTTTATCTTCTTCTATTTCTTTACATCGCTCATTGTAGAATGTCTCCTTGTCTATTCTTGTCATCCTCTGGAATTCTGCATTCAGTTAGAAAAATATTTCCCTATCTCCATACCTTTCACTTTCCTTCTTTCCTGGGCTACTTTCAAAGCCTTATCAGACAGACAGCTTCAATTCTTACATTTCTTTCTTTTGGAGATATTCTTTGATGCTGTTTCCTGGATAATGTTGGAAACTTTCGTCCAAAGTCCTCCAGGAATTCTAACCTCCACATCTAGTCCCTGATTTCTATATTGACCATGTGGTGATGTTCATGTGTAGAGTCGTCTCGAAGGCTGTTGAAAGAGGGTGTGTGCTATGACCAGAGAATTATCTTGACATTATTCTACTAACCTCAGACCTGCTTCATGTTGTACTCCAAGGCCAAACTTGCCATTTATTCCAGGTATCTTTTAGTTCCCTACTTTAGCATTCAAATCTCCTATGATGTGTCTATGACGTGTTGAATATCTTCTTAGAAATCTCCTATGATGTGTCTATGACGTGTTGAATATCTTCTTAGAACTTCTTAGACTTGACATAGAAAAAATATGTAACACTTCGGAACCAGGAAGATTTTATAGGAGCAAATTTACTTCCTTCAAGGCCAGTAGAAACAGCTTTTCATTATTTTTGAGGAGCCTGAAGTACAAATATTTACCCAAGAGGAGCCTGAAGTACATATATTTACCCAAGAGGCAAATACGAACAGCAGACCAGGTTCCATATTAAATTCCAAGCCTGTAGCAGCAATGGTACACCCGCAAAGCCTGCAGGTTTGAAATTCGGCATAGTTACAGAGCTATTACATTCAACCATGCCGCAACCTACGGGCCGTAGATGCAAGCCCGTAAACCCTTTCCGCGCATGCAAACTGTCAAGGGACTGGCCAAGATGCGATCGACTGTTACGATCCAATTGTGGTATAACGTAGTACGACACAGGCCTCTCAGCCAATAGAAAGCAGTCTATCCACAGATGATTGACAGAAGAAGATTTGTCTTCCACCCGCCCATGCGTTGACTGTGTTGTATTTTCTGACGAAGTAGCATGCAGATCCAGGAGTCGGGTTTTGAGAGAGAGAGAGAGAGAGCAGGAGTATTTTGAGAGCAGTAATTTGCTGCTTTGCTCATTTATCTTCTTCTATTTACGATTTTACACTTAATCCTTGATTACACATATTTACAGATTACACATAATTGCAATACACATAATTTAAAGAACACACATAGAGAAACATAGAGCTAGGTCACTACAAACACACCCCTCATCCCATCCCCCAACAGTTATTAATTACACATAATACACACATTTTTTTCCATCATATATTTACAGTAATACTTATTTTTTATTAATCATTACATTCTTTTTGGGCTTGAAATGTAGGGAGGAGAGAGGAGGGGAGAGAAGTGGAGAGGTGGGGAGGAGAAGAAGAGGAGAGGAGGAGAGAGAGGTGGCCCTAGGGAGTAGTGGTGGAAAGATGGAGAGGAGTGGTGGGGAGGAGGAGAGGAGTAGTAGGGAGGAGGATAGACTCCACCCGGGCCCCAGACCCTCCCCACTCACACACTGCCACCTTCTCACCAGGCCACGCCCCAGCAGCCTTCATTCACAAAAACAGGCCAGTCTATGCAGGCAGAGATGCTGGCCATCATGCAACAGTAGTTGGAGTGTCTTGGGTTGATCCAGGCCAGCATCTCTGCTAATCATGCAGAGGTAATGCAAAGCCTGGCCAGGCACAATAGAGAGGAGAGGAGGCATCATCTGATGACTGAATCCTACCTGGCCGTGCTGCTCAGGATTGGGGCAGACCAAAGCACATTCAAGGAAATCACAGCTGAAGCCATGTAATGTTCTCTGGTCCCCAGCCCCACCTCTTCCACCCCTGAGGCATCCCCAGCAACCCGCATCACGGCCCCTCCTCTCCTCCCACCATGCCTCCAATAATGCAGGTTCCACTGCCTCCCAGGGGGGTTGCCTCCATCTGCCCCCCACCACCAGCAGGGAGACAATCCACGGAAGATTTGGGCCCTGTGGCTAGGCGGAGGAGGACCTAGGGGTTGCGCAGATGTTTGTGCCTTGTCAACAGAACTTCCCAGTGACAATCTATTGGTCACAATGTTAACCTAATCTAGCCTGGCTACAGAGTCTTGGATCTTGGCGTATGTGATGGTGATATATGGTATGCAGATGGCTACCTCCCATTACATGGTCCATTATCCTCTGCTCTCTGTGGACACTTAGGGTTCTGTTGAACATGTCCCCAATTGATGGTCATTGAGTAATGCTATTGAGAAGAGATGCAGCAGTCCCTATAGTTTTTTTAAGGCCTTATTTTGTCAGTGTTATTTTTTTTATTATTTTGTTTTGCTTTAGGTACAATTCAGGTCTATGAAGGCATATTCTGCATCTACAAGAATTGTGAAGGAAAAGTATGAGGTGTAAGGCTTTAACAGTGCCTCTCAGGTAGACATTCCTTCAATGACAACCCCCCCTTAAAATGTAGCTCCCACAATCTTAAAGCTATCATATAGCCAGATATCTAAGACATGATTGGTGTTAGCTTAAATGTAGACTAATACCGCTATGGGGGCGGACTTGCAAAGTCTCACAATGGCATGTTAATGACAGCCAGCATTGATATATGCACTAGTGAAGCATGTGATCCTGATCTCAATATTAGTCTGAGAACAGATCCATGGGTCTGATGTAAGTAACAATGAATCTGGCTGCTGACCTTTGTGTGCTCTCCGTATTAATGGGTATTTTCCCATTTTGCTGATTATCCAGAGACCTAGCTAATAGTTAGTAGTGCTTGCAGATGGGAATCAGGTGAGTTGGTATATTGTTACAGCTACAGTATTTAGCACTGTACTGTACATGCATGTTGATTATTCTTTGCTTTCCTCCTTGATGACCACTTTATTTCATTTTTTTGTTTTGTCACCACACTGTATCTGTGAAACTGGATTGGTTTACACAGTCCAGAGGTTGAATCATCTGTTTCATTGAGCAGATCTAGACAAGGTGTAAGTGCTATGCACATTAATGATTTCTTCAATTAAATGGAATGATTTCTGATTATCCTTTTTTTCATCAGATTCTGGTTGCAGTGGTGTAGTGACCACATGTGACCCTGGTAGGTGCTATGCATCATGCTTATTCTAGACTCTGGCCATACCCCCTTTAGGTATCCCCTTTTTCCCACAAGCCTCTTGCTGTCCCAGGATCCGCCCACACCACACCCATGATATTAATGCACAGTCTTGTCCATTTCTAATTGTACTCTGTGTATGAAATAAAGCTTTGTTGTAGCGTTCTCACCGTGCCAGTAGTTTCAATGGTTGGGGTTATGGGACATCCACATACATCACATTTGTGTCACATTCCTATACTGTATATGTAAACTAATGACCACTAGTTACTGTGCAATATATCAATACAGATAATAATAATATTAACAATAGCATTAGATATCATATAATACTATATATTATATATAATAATAATAATAAAGGGTTAATACACATGCAAAGTCCAATATGTGATACTGTGGAGTATCAACATTCCCCTTCTCTACTATGACCTGCCCACCTACAGTGGCCCTACATGTTATAGCCCACTACTTCATTCACATACTCAAGCCCCTTCACCACCACTTACCAATCCAGAAGGGGACCAGGGGAACACGCAGCACACTAATTACTCTAACCCATCAGGAGGGGCTGCAAACACATATGGAGGCTTAGCAGAGGCACATGGATCAACAGACAACTCACCTCCATCAGGGATAATCTGCGCTCCGCCCATCATTGAAAGTCCCACGTCATTGCTGGTGGCCATGTGCCAAGTTGTATACCCATTCCCATTTGGTGACCTCCCATTATGTTTTGCTATTCATCAATTTACATTAGTGTTGTGTATGTTTCCCTGGTCCCCTTGTCGATTGTTAAGTGGTGATGATTAAGAGGTTTGTGTACCCGAATGAAGCTGTGAGCTATACCATGTAGGACCACTGTATGTGGACAGGTCTTATCAGAGAGGTCAGACAAATAACAGGAACTGGCAATCCACTCCAGTATCTTTGGCATGCAAACCTTGTGGAACAGCACAGGCAGTGACCTAACTAAATGTGCTGCAGTCCATAGGGTCACATGGGTGGTTAGGGGGGGCACACAAATCCGAATGGGCCAGGGCAGCATAAAACCTAAATACTGCCACGATTCTCACGTTGCCATCCTGTACCGCATTGTCACGTGCACAGCACCACAAGTCCTTTAATCAATGTTGCTGGCAATATTAACTGCTTGATCTACAGTGCATATGTTAGGATTGGTTGCATCATTAATTAGAGTGTTTGGTCTGCATTGCATCTAACGATGCAACCGCTAGCGGCGCATTTGCCTGCTCATTTTACATACACAAATACACATGAGAGGAGAACAGAAGAACACATTGATGAACCACAAAAAGCAATCAGTGAGAAAAGTATGCAAAAACTTTTACGGCTCTATTTTCAAACCTTACATTATTTTAATTTACCCGTCTTCCAAATACTTTTCACACAACATCTTCATTACAGCACTACAGTGATCCTTTAACACAAGACTTTCTTATTCTCTCACTCCCTCTGTTAAGCTCTTATGATTTCACACATTTGCATGTCACACTATGCTCCATATACAAAACCATATTGAGGCTATTAGCCAGGTGTTTTAACTGCTTCCAAATCTCTCAGAAAGTATCCAGCATGTTAAGCTGTAGTTTTCTATGAATGGCAATAAAACATAGAAGCAAATGTCCTTTTATTTTATTTTATAATTGTATTTGCAAGTCAATGTTTGAAGTGTCAGTGCAAAATGTACTAATCTTGTTATGATTTAGAGCTTTGATGTTAATGAAAAGCTCCAATATCAATGCACAGTCACATGTGAGAGTAAACTGCATAGACAAAAAGACTTACAAGAGTAATAAATCAAGTTCTATAAACTATCTTTGCAGATTATGAGGCATTATTTGCATAACTTTGAAGTATTTATACATATGATATTACAATAATTAAAATCATAGCTATGTCTGTTGTTGAAAGCCAGAAGGGATTTCAATTGTTGTCATACAACTCAAGCATTTTAAGGAATAATTACCATATTTAATTTTGTAAAACACCAAAACCTGTGGTAGCAATTTTTCTTTAACTTGCATTACATAAAATAAGTTTTGTTACTACCCTATGAGATAAAAGTCTTAACGGTAAATAAAGCATTTACAGTAAATTTAAAATATAAGGCATAGATAGTATCTTGCTTTATTCACAAGAGCTAGATATTTCTGATTACTGAGATGAAACCTCTCATTTGTAATGCTATACAGAGCATATTCACAAAAGAGTGAAAGAACCTATCTTGCTATCTCCAACAATCTCCTACATTGTTGATGATATTGCTGTATACCAATCATTCTGACTCTTACAGCCTTATTAAATTATCTCAACAACGTACTGCTATTAAATTAGACCCGTAAAGCAACCCGTCAATGACTTGCGGGGTAATGGCGAGAAAAGGCTATGGGACGTGGAAATTTGAGTGCCCCCAAATCCTTTGATCTGTGAAGCCTGTAACTGTTACGTTCCAGTCATGCTATTAAATTGCAACAAATTCACTCGAGTTCAAAGTCGTAACCCGCAAATGGAGCCAAGAAGCCACTGGGTACCAGAGAGAATCTGCTAGAGGGTTAAGTCCATTCCGAAGCACTTAAAAAGCAAATATACACACGCTACTGTACTTATATTAAAAGGGAAAGTGATGTTAGATATTAAAATAAATAGCACAACATTCTGAAGCTCACAAATCGGCAATATAAAATAACTAGCGACTTGCCCGTCAAAAATGACAGGGCAATACAATTGTAAGGCAAGGAAAATCCTGTTTGCCACCGACATACATTTTTTCTGTGGTCTTAGATCCTTTGTCGCTCATTGCAAGCCTTGCGCTGAGTGCCTTAGGCGCTCATCGCGTGGCTGTTGTATTTTTTTTTTGATAGGCGCTTTTGCTGTTATTGTTTGTTCGGCGCTGATCTGCTTTTTGCGCTTATTGCAAGGCTTTGTGTGCTATGAGCAGCGTTGCCGCTCGTTGTGATTCGAGTTGAATGGCTTTTGTGTTTATTGCAATAGTGTTGTTTTTTTTTCTGTATATGTATTTTTGTATGCTAATTAAATAATTAATACATTAATAAATTAATACACTTTACCTATTTGGAAGTAATATATGCAGGAAGCATTGTGCCGAAGAGCTGACAATCTGTTTTGATGTCCCTGCAGCATACAATGTCTGTTTGTGGAGCTGAGGTGTGTTAGCAATGTGTGCAGCGTGTAGTGTAAATAGGCTGCGTGCGCGAGGGAAAGCCGTTAGGGTAGCTGTGTCCCTCTGCATTGTGTTAGTGTTGTAAAATGTCGGCAAATGTGTAAGTGGTACGCGGATGTGGATGATTTAAAAAAGTGTATCTTGTACCCCGTAAAGCTTTTTTGAAAATCCGTATGTGCTTGGTGGTGTTTTTCAACTTTAGGGTCCTGTAGCCTTGTTTTCAACTCGAGAATTTGGACTTAAATGGAGGTGTAACTTCACTTGCAGAGGTCCTGGGTGTCCGTCCCCCCCTTGCTGTGGGTAAGCTTTTTATGTTTTTTGTGTGTGTATTTATAGTGTTTTTAATGTTTTCAGGTGCACGCGGTTCAGCCGTTAATGTCGTATTTTTGTGTGGCCCGTATTTTTTTAGGCTAAGTCTGTAAATTTTGCGTTTTTGTGTAAGTGCGTGTTAGATCTATTTTGTTAAAGTGTCGCTTGTGTGGGTGCTTGTAGCTGCGTGTGAGGCACCGTAGAGCCTCCACCTCCGCAAATGCGGCCGCTCGCTTCGTGAGGGTCTTCATTTGCGGGCTGCAATGAGCCTTTGGCTCATTACAGCCGACGTTCCAGCCTCCACCTTCCGCAAATGCGGACCCTCGGTTCACGAGGGTCCGCATTTGCGGACCAAACTGTGTCCCTCGCTTCGTGACAACGATTCGTAGTTTGACAACTATTATATGTGATTTATTTAATGTTTAAATTGCGTGCTATATCGATTCCGGCAATGTTTTAATACATATAATGGAACTCTCATGGACTAGAATGTCATATTTACGGCTTTATCAATATTGCATTATTTCTGGAATGTGGGTCTGATCGCAACTCGTAATTGAAGCCCATAAGACTTTTAAATCCAACCTCCATTTTACAGTGAAGCAATGATGACGATCTCTGTTTCCATTGGATCCATCTAAACCCGTAACTACAAGTTTGACTAATTGATCATGTTCACGGGCTCGCATCAGACTTTCGAAAAATGGTTTACGGGTTTGCGTCTCAAGCCTGTAACTCGCGGTATGTTCTAATTTAATAGCTATGTAACGCAGATGAATTTCAAGCCGGCAGCCCTTACGGGCTTGCCTATGCCGCTACGGGCTTCTAATTTAATAGGGCTGTTAGTATGTTATCTTAGTAGTAACACCTGTCACATAATTAAAGGTAAACAGAAAAAGGTTCCAAGTTTCTTATTTTTGCTAATTTATTTGATTGAATTTTTATGTTCATGAGTCATTCTACATTATTTTTACTACTGCCTATCCACGTTATTTATTTTGGAAAATTATTATTATTTGTTAGGTAAGGCTGGGCTACAACATGCTTATTTCAACACAGTTGGCTGTGAGGTTGGGATTCACTGGTTTCAGAAGCTGTGTGGCTTTGGGCCATGTTCTCAGCTTCACAACCATTTCCCTAAGGATGTGCTATTCCTGCAGAACACATTTCCCTAAGAGGCAGAAGGAATCAACAAGAAAACCCACAACTACACAGATTTAAAGAAAGTGGGTGTTTGACCGTGCTTGGAAGTATGAGGCACAATTATTACTATTTGATATTTGAGGGGTTTGTAGTATAAATATTATGTATCAGGTATTCTTTATACATAGTGTCTCACCTTCCCTCCCTTGTTCAGTTGGTCTACATATCAGAACCATTTCCATCCCTCCCGTCCTTTATTTTTATAATTTTTGTTTTCTTTCTCCATTTTATCTGGGTTTTTGTTTGTAACATCATTGGGTAGAGGGGGGGCTTGCTCTAAAAGGATTATGACTATAAAATAGCTCATAAGGGTTACTCCTACTGGGGTATGGGTCGCCCCTTTAGTTTCTGTATGTGGGTAGGCAAGCACCACTTTGCTCATTCCTTTATGTCATTTTATTCAAATAATAAAGAGCTGTGGCCTTTCTGAAACCATACATAGAGTCTGTTGTTTTGTATTGTGTGGTCTATTTCTGTTTTGTCTGTATTGACAATACACGGGTCAAGGCTGATGCATGATTGGAAGTTAATCTAAGATTTAGCCAACTACCACATTTTGTTAATGCATTAATTGACAAAAGTAATTTTTTTTTGTGTAAATACCAAACATGGAACATTTTGTGTCCTTTTAATTTGTTTTTGGTCTCGCACCAAATCAGCTGGCATACAGATTCAGAAGCATGTGAATAAATGTAAAAAAAGGTAAAACGTATTTATACAGAGATCCATATTTTTTCTCTGTGAAAACAGCAGACTGCCTGAAGATGCAATCCAGTACATTGAAATATGAATGTAAATGCACCAAAAGTCTGTATGTGATATTTCTGTATGTATGTGTACTTGACACTTTCAGACATGCTTTATGCATTTTTATATACATAAACACACATAAACGTATTGCCTTCTTTTAGGCATGTGTGTGGAAAGGTACTTGGTATCAAATTCAGTGAGATCCATTAGTCTAACACATTGTCATCTCCCTCTTCATTCTTGCACTATCCCTCCCTCCACTGATAGATTAAAAAAACGCATCTCTCAGTTTAGAGCTCTCAGGAAGTGATGAAGCAATAAGGATTCCTCTATAAATAGTTACATAGTTACATAGGCCCTCATTCAATTGCAATTTGGCTAATTGAATAGGGGTCTAAATAAGCACATAGCATATTTTTTTAAAATAAGATTTTAGTTATCAAGGTTTTATAGGAATGCTAAGTTCCCAAGGTATTTACTACCCATTAATTAACAGTCTATATACAAATTTGGGATGAAATAATGAAAACATAGAATCTTTATTGATAAGGGGTATCGTCCTTGTTACCCCTTATCAATAAAGATTCTATTTTTTAATTATTTCATCCCAAATTTGTATATAGAATAAGGGCCCTATTAAATTCTCCCTCGTAGTTCTCTCGGTGCTCGCAAAAGGCAGTTTTCCTGCTGTTTGCGAGAACCGAATCTCTTGCAGCCTGCTTTACGATATGACTGCGAGAAAATGGCCGAGAATAGGCTCCGAGAGAGCTACGTAGCCTTAAATCTATGCACGAGTCTCGCATATCGTAAGAATCCCTACGTGGACAAAAAGTCCACGCAAGGGATCCGAAAGCCTCTACGTGCTGCCTCGGAACAGCCCAAGACAGCAGTGTGAGGCTCCCCCCTGCACCCTATACACATCCCCATGCTGCAGGGGTCTCTATCAGGACCCCTGCAGCACCCCCACATTAACCCCTTGCAGCGGGGGTCCCCGATCTGCATAGATCAGGCCCCCCGCTGCATTTAAAACTTTTAAATTCCCCGCCGCGGCTCCTTAAAGGGACCGCGGCACACTATTACCCAATCCCGGCCGCGGCACTTAAAATTAACCCCCCTCTATACTGGTGGTCCCCATCGGGACCCCCGAAGTGTCCCCACATAAACCCATTGCAGGGGGGGGCCCCAATCTGCATAGATCAGGCCCCCCGCTGCATTTAAAACGTTTAAATTCCCCGCCGCGGCTCCTTAAAGGGACCGCGGCACACTATTACCCAATCCCGGCCGCGGCACTTAAAATTAACCCCCCTCTATGCTGGGGGTCCCCATCGGGACCCCCGAAGTGTCCCCACATAAACCCCCTGCAGCGGGGGGCCCCGATCGGCACCGATCGTGACCCTGCTGCAATTCAATTTTAAATTTCCCGCCTCGCGGGTCCTCAAAGGACCGTAAAGGTCCTGAAAGGACTCGCACTAAAAATATTAACCCCAGGCAACTATAATTACCCCATTAACTCATGATGGTCAATACAGACCACCATAAGGCTCTATTTAACCTATTAACTCATGGTGGTCAATACAGACCACCATAAGGCCTAAATTAACCCATTAACTCATGGTGGTCAATACAGACCACCATAAGGCCTAAATTAACCCATTAACTCATGATGGTCAATACAGACCACCATAAGGCTCTATTTAACCCATTAACTCATGGTGGTCAATACAGACCACCATAAGGCTCTATTTAACCCATTAACTCATGGTGGTCAATACAGACCACCATAAGGCTCTATTTAACCCATTAACTCATGGTGGTAAATACAGACCACCATAAGGCCTAAATTAACCCATTAACTCATGGTGGTCGATACAGACCACCATAAGGCCTAAATTAACCAATTAACTCATGGTGGTCAATACAGACCACCATAAGGTTCTATTTAACCCCATCAGTCCCATAAGGGTATATTATTACCATTATGGGCCTGTTACAACCCAACATTAACCACATAAGTGCCATGATGGTCCTCAAGGACCATCATGACACTAACTACAAACACTACACTATAACCCCCAATAAACCATTTAATCTAAACTAACCCCCCTCTACACTAATCTATTAACACTTACACTACCTACCTACACTACCTACCCCCTAATAAACCTCCCCAACACTCTAATTACAAAAAACAAAAAACCTACAGCACAGAAAAAAAAAAACCTACAGTACAAAAAACAAAAAAACCTACAGTACAGAAAAAAAAAAACAATTACAACCCCACCCCCCACTACAGAAAACAAAAAAATACATTACAACCCCACTCCCCACTACAGAAAATAAAAAAATTACACACCTGAAAAGGAAAGACAGATAAACACAATACAATACATACATTACATACATTACATACAATACATGACATTACATATAATATATTACATATAATATATTACATATAATACATTACATACATTACATACAATACATGACATTACATATAATATATTAAATATAATATATTACATATAATATATTACATATAATATATTACATATAATACATTACATACATTACATACAATACATGACATTACATACATTACATATAATATATTACATATAATATATGACATATAATATATTACATATAGTCCTAATCAAATACCCCCTATCTATCTAACATACAATCTATTTAATTTAAAATAAATCCTAACTATATCAAATACATCCCCCTATCTATCTAATATACAAAAAATCCTAACTACATACACAGACCCTTATTCTAAAATAAAATAAAATAATTACAGTCCTAACTACATACACAGACCCTAATTCTAAGCTAAAATCAATAAATTAAGACCACTATGGGTCAAACAAAAAGAAAAATTTGTACAAAACATTAACATCAAATAAATAAACATTATATACATTCTACATATTCAACTCACCTTTACAGCATGTCCAGTCACTGTTTAGCTCTTCCGGCGCGGCCCTGTTAAAAAAACAAACACAATACATGAATATATTAATACAATATATAAACAATAAATAAAATACACAAATAAACATCTAAATATACATTTAACTTACCTCCACACGATGTCCCCGGCCTTCTCTCCTTCAGCCCCGGCTGGGCCGCGGTACCATCCGCGCTCTAAAAAAAAAAAACAAAAAAAACTAACGGAGGTCTGCACTGGCAGACCTCCCCGACGCTAATGAACCTCCCGGAGTCGTTTCCGGGAGGAAATTGGCATTGTCGGCTTGTGATTGGCTGAAAAAGCTGTCAGCCAATCAAAAGTCGTCAATGTAGGAGCCAATCAGGATGTGCAGATGTCTTCTACCAACCACTCCGTGGGGGTGTATCCCATAGTGATTGGCTGAAGGCATCTGAGCGTTGTGATTGGTTCCCAGAAAGATAGACAAGTGTTTTAGCCAATCAGGGTGGGATATTGGGGTGTATCCCATCCTGATTGGCTCACACATTGACGACTTTTGATTGGCTGACAGCTTTTTCAGCCAATCACAAGCCGCCAATGCCAATTTCCTCCCGGAAACGACTCCGGGAGGTTCATTAGCGTCGGGGAGGTCTGCCAGTGCAGACCTCCGTTAGTTTTTTTTCTTTTTTTTTTTTAGAGCGCGGATGGTTCCGCGGCCCAGCCGGGGCTGAAGGAGAGAAGGCCGGGGACATCGCGGGGAGGTAAGTTAAATGTATATTTAGATGTTTATTTGTGTATTTTATTTATTGTTTATATATTGTATTCATGTATTCATGTATTGTGTTTTTTTTTTAACAGGGCCGCGCCGGAAGAGCTAAACAGTGACTGGACATGCTGTAAAGGTGAGTTGAATATTTAGAATGTATAGAATGTTTATTTATTTGATGTTAATGTTTTGTACTAATTTTTATTTTTTGTTTCACCCATATGTTAGTGATCTGAAGCAACATCTTAAAGGTAAGTGGTCTTAATTTATTGATTTTAGCTTATAATTAGGGTCTGTGTATGTAGTTAGGACTGTAATTATTTTATTTTAGTTTAGAATAAGGGTCTGTGTATGTAGTTAGGATTTTTTTGTATATTAGATAGATAGGGGGATGTATTTGATATAGTTAGGATTTATTTTAAATTAAATAGATTGTATGTTAGATAGATAGGGGGTATTTGATTTGGACTATATGTAATATATTATATGTAATATATTATATTTAATATATTATATGTAATGTCATGTATTGTATGTAATGTATTATATGTAATATATTATATGTAATATATTATATTTAATATATTATATTTAATATATTATATGTAATGTCATGTATTGTATGTAATGTATGTAATGTATTATATGTAATACATTATATGTAATATATTATATGTAATGTCATGTATTGTATGTAATGTATGTAATGTATTATATGTAATATATTATATGTAATGTCATGTATTGTATGTAATGTATGTAATGTATTATATGTATGTATTGTATTGTGTTTATCTGTCTTTCCTTTTCAGGTGTGTAATTTTTTTATTTTCTGTAGTGGGGGGTGGGGTTGTAATGTATTTTTTTGTTTTCTGTAGTGGGGGGTGGGGTTGTAATTTGTTTTGTTTTTTTCTGTACTGTAGGTTTCTTGTTTTTTGTAATTCGAGCGTTGGGGAGGTTTATTAGGTGTAGGTAGTGTAGGTAGGTAGTGTAAGTGTTAATAGATTAGTGTAGAGGGGGGTTAGTTTAGATTAAATGGTTTATTGGGGGTTATAGTGTAGTGTTTGTAGTTAGTGTCATGATGGTCCTTGAGGACCATCATGGCACTTATGTGGTTAATGTTGGGTTGTAACAGGCCCATAATGGTAATAATATACCCTTATGGGACTGATGGGGTTAAATAGAGCCTTATGGTGGTCTGGATTGACCATCATGAGTTAATGGGTTAATTTAGGCCTTATGGTGGTCTGGATTGACCATCATGAGTTAATGGGCTAATTTAGGCCTTATGGTGGTCTGGATTGACCATCATGAGCTAATGGGTTAATTTAGGCCTTATGGTGGTCTGGATTGACCATCATGAGTTAATGGGTTAACTTAGGCCTTATGGTGGTCTGGATTGACCATCATGAGTTAATGGGTTAATTTAGGCCTTATGGTGGTCTGGATTGACCATCATGAGTTAATGGGTTAATTTAGGCCTTATGGTGGTCTGGATTGACCATCATGAGTTAATGGGTTAATTTAGGCCTTATGGTGGTCTGGATTGACCATCATGAGTTAATGGGTTAATTTAGGCCTTATGGTGGTCTGGATTGACCATCATGAGTTAATGGGTTAATTTAGGCCTTATGGTGGTCTGGATTGACCACCATGAGTTAATGGGTTAAATAGAGCCTTATGGTGGTCTGTATTGACCATCATGAGTTAATGGGTTAATTTAGGCCTTATGGTGGTCTGGATTGACCACCATGAGTTAATGGGTTAAATAGAGCCTTATGGTGGTCTGTATTGACCATCATGAGTTAATGGGTTAATTTAGGCCTTATGGTGGTCTGGATTGACCACCATGAGTTAATGGGTTAATTTAGGCCTTATGGTGGTCTGTATTGACCACCATGAGTTAATGGGTTAAATAGAGCCTTATGGTGGTCTGTATTGACCATCATGAGTTAATGGGGTAATTATAGTTGCCTGGCTTTAATATTTTTAGTGCGAGTCCTTTCAGGACCTTTACGGTCCTTTGAGGACCCGCGAGGCGGGAAATTTAAAATTGAATTGCAGCAGGGTCACGATCGGTGCCGATCGGGGCCCCCCGCTGCAGGGGGTTTATATGGGGACACTTCGGGGGTCCCGATGGGGACCCCCAGCATAGAGGGGGGTTAATTTTAAGTCCCGCGGCCGGGATTGGGTAATAGTGTGCCGCGGCCCCTTTAAGGAGCCGCTGCGGGGAATTTAAAAGTTTGAAATGCAGTGGGGGGCCTGATCTATGCAGATCGGGGACCCCCGCTGCAAGGGGTTAATGTGTGGGGGCTGCGGGGGTTCCTATGGACCCCTGCAGCAAGGTGTTCATGTGAGGACACTTCGGGGGTCCCGACGGGGACCCCCGCATTGAGGGGGGGTTCATTTTAGGTGCCGGGGGGGGGGGGTATTCGGAGTACCCCCACGGCAGGGCTTATGTGGGGGACTGCTGCGGAGGTCCCTTTTAGGACCCCCGCAGCAATTGATGAGGAGTGGGAGCCTGCGATATCATCTCGCAGGCTGTCACTCCTCATGTACATTTACGCAGTGTAGATACGTACGGCCCTGCTGCGTAGCTCATACGTTGCTCGCAGCAGGGCTAATTTAATAGCATTGTAAGTTAGAGAAACTTTGCAGTACGTAGGGCTTAAGTAGAAGCCTCTTATTTACGAGGCTGGAATTTAATAGGGCCCTAAGTTTTTAGTTAGTAAAAGCCTTGCTTTTGGATAGATGTTTACTAACTAAAAACTTCTTTAAAAAAAATATTTTATGTGCTTATTTAGAGCCCTGTTCAATTAGCCAAATTGAAATTGAATGAGGGCCATAGTATTTGAGGTTGAATAAAGACTGTTAATCCATCAAGTTCAACCTTTTTAGATCTCTTCTGATCCTTTTAATATGTGGACTATTTGTTAATAATTTTTAATTGATCCAGAGGAAGGCAAACTTTGCCAATTGTCTCATAAGGGAAAAAAAAGCAAAATTCCTTCCTGACCACAGAGACTGGCGATCAAATTTCTTCCTGGATCAATATTCCTTCGCTAGTTATCTAGGATAACCTTGAATGCCCTCTTTATTAAAAAATATATCTAACCCCTTTTCAAAGTTACCTATCGAATTCACTGTCACCACCTCCGTTGATAGAGCATTCCACAGTCTACCCTAACTGTGAAGAACCCTTTTCTTTCTTTAAGGTGAAATATTTTTCCTCTAATCTCAAGGGATGTCCTCTTGTTAGTTGAAAATCTCTTGGTACAAAAAGTTCACTTGACAAAGCTTTATATTGACCATGGATGTATTTAAATAAGGTAATCAATTTGGTTAGTCTTTCTTCATAACTTAGCCCCTCCTTCCCCTTATTAGTTTTGTTGCCCTTCTCTGTACTTTTTTCCAGCTCTAAAATGCCCTTTTTATGAAGTGATGCCCCAAATTGTACTCTATAGTCCAAATTAGGGCATACTAGGGATTTGTACAGTGACAGAATGATATCTGCTTCCCTTGCTTCTATACCCTTTTTAATACATGCTAATATTTTACTTGCCTTTGCAGCTGCTGCCTGGCATTGAGCACTGCTACCTAGGTAGTTGTCCACAAGTACTCCCAAATCCCTTTCAATATCAGATACCCCTAGATTTGCTCCATTAAGATTATAAATTGCATGGTTATTTTTCCTTCACAAATGCATAACCTTACATTTATTTGTATTAATTCTCATCTGCCATTTAGCCACCCATTTCTCTAGATTATGCAAATCTTTTTGTAGGGAAAGTACATCATTATCTGATTTAATTACCTTGCACAACTTAATGTCATCAACAAAAATGGAGACACTACTTTGGAGTCCTACTTCTACGTCATTAATAAATATGTTAAAAAGGAGAGGGCCTAATACTGAACCTTGAGGAACCCCACTTACCACATTAGTCCAATCAGAGTATGTTCCATTTACAACAACCCTTTGCTTCCTGTCTTTTAGCCAGCTCTCAATCCATGAGCAGATATTTACTGCAATTCCTGTATCCATTAGTTTGCTCAAAAGTCTCCCATGTGGCACTGTATCAAAATCTTTTGCAAAATCCAAAAAGACTATATTCATTGAGTTGCCCTGATCCAAGTTCCTACTAACCTCCTCATAGAAACTATTTATATTGGTCTGGCATGACATATCCTTCATAAATCCGTGTTGAATGCTACTTATGATCTTGTTCAAATAGACATTTTCTTGTATAGTGTCCCTTATTAACCCTTCTAAAAGCTTCCCAACTACAGATGTGCGACTCACTGGTCTATAATTCCAGTGCAGTGCTGAAGGACTCATCAGATCTCTGCTGTAAACACAGCACCCCAAAAAGCCCTTTTTAGGGCTATAACATCATTTTTTTTGTTTGTTTTTTTCTGTCTAATCTAACTTCATTTGCCTGTCTCCCCGCTAGCCCCTGCTAGCAAGTGTGTGTGTCAGGCTCACAACTTATACTGTGTGTGCACAGTGCAACCAATACAATCTTGTTTACTAGTTGTCTACTTTTAAAAAACCAAAACTTTTATTTTGTTAAATCTTAGTTCATTTGCCTGACCGCCAATCTAAGTTAATTTGCCTGACCGCTAGCCAGTGTGTGTCAGGCTTACAAGTATTGTGCCAAGTTCAACCAATCCAATCTAGTGGTGTACCAGCAGTCTACATTTAAAACAACAATAATTTTATTTTCTTAAATCTAAGTTCATTTGCCTGACCGCCAATCTAAGTTCATTTGCCTGACCGTTAGCCAGTGTGTGTGTCAGGCTTACAAGTATTGTGCCAAGTTCAACCAATCCAATCTAGTGGTGTACCTGCAGTCTACATTTAAAAAAACAATAATTTTATTTTCTTAAATCTAAGTTTATTTGCCTGACCGCCAATCTAAGTTCATTAGCCTGACCGCTAGCCAGTGTGTGTGTCAGGCTTACAAGTACTGTGCAAGAGAGCATTTTGTGTGCATGCTTGAGCTCCAAACAAAAGGCTTTTTAGGGTCTTAGTCCCTCAAATACAAGTTTTATTTTAACACCTTTCTGTTTATAAGCACTTTGTGCACGGTGTTGTTCATTTTTGGGAGTTTTTGTGGTATTTTTCTTAGTTTAATTTAAGTTTTAGTTTTCTGGGAGTCAGGCTCAAGTCTCTATCCCAGGAGAGTGAGCTGTCTCCTGGATACTTTGCCACACCCCTCCCTTAGCACTACACCTTCACTCCTGGAGCTTTGTTACTTTGACTTTTTTTCTTTTAAAAAGTTTATTAGGTTTTGTTGAAGTTTTGTTTGTTTGGTGTTGGGTTTTATGTTTTGGGGGAGAGAAGACAAGTAACATCTTTGTAGGCAGTGGGGGGGAAAACAATTAGAATTTTTGTTGAAAAGGCTTTTTTTTTTTAACATCTGACACAGAGACACAGAGGGGTTAAAAAGCCTCTGTGTTCTCTGTGTTGTTGCAATTAGACACCTTGCAACAGGTCATTAACCCTTCCACTGCCAAGCATCACCTCTCTCTCTCCCTTAGTTTTGTCTCCCTTAGTTTTGTCTTTTTGTTTCTTTTTCCCACTTTTATATTTAAAAAAAAAAAAAGAAAACAGTAAAAAATCATAAAACAAAAAATAAAATTAAATAAAACAAATAAACTAAAAGAAAAAGGGTCTAAACATGAGGGATAAGACCACTAAGAAGCCTCAGGGGTCAAAAGGGGGAATAATGGCCCCTGAAAATCCTAGCTGCAGCACTGCACAGCATAGGCCCCAGGCAGATAAGGCAGCCCCAGCTCCTGGTGGTTCTGCAAGCAGACCTACCCCTGTGGCTAATACCTGGTCACAGGTGGTTTCTGCTGGCCCCAGTAATACCACCGCTGGGGCTGAGGGGCAGATCACTAGGAAGCATGGGGTTAAATGTCAGATGTCTGGGGTCTACAGCATTGATATCTATCTGCGTGCTGCAGCTAACGTCATCAGCCCCTCTGTTATAGTAGCAGCCAGCAAAATGTACGGGAAAGCAGTTTTCTTTACCCGTACGCTGGCTGTTGCTCACATTCTTGTACAGAGAGGCATCACAGTGGGGGGATTATATGTCCCAATAGAACCCCTGGAAGGGTTGGGCACAAAAGTAACACTCTCTAATGTGCCCCCCTTCCTACCAGACTCCCTCCTGCGCCCCCACCTGCTAACCCTAGGGGAAGTAAAAACACCATTTATTAAAATTCCCCTGGGGTGCAGAGAGAGAGCACTTCGTCATGTGCTCTCTTTCAAGAGGCAGGTACAAATGTGCCTGCCTCAGGGCGCAGAAAACATTGAGGGGTCTTTTGGGGTTCCATTTGAGGGGGTGCTCTACAGGATTTTTTACAGCACTACGGAGGTGCAGTGCTATCATTGCAAGGGGTTGGGGCATACACGTAGGAATTGTCCTAATGAAAAGCATCATGCCCTAGCCCCAGCAAATGGCACCTCCGTCAGTACAGCACCCATCCCCGCTGAGCCCATAACAGCGGGGACCTCAAGGGTCATAGCCCCCCCACAGAGCTCAGGCAAGGAGGCCGTTCCTCAAGCCACCACCACGGCCTCCAAACCCCCTTCTTCCCCAAAAAAGCCATCTGTGTCTGTGGTTTCCAGCAAGACTGCAGACACGGGGAAAAAGGGGAAGAATGTCACCGGTCCTCCCAGTGTCACAGCTGCATCTCCCAAGTCCCAATCTGCCCCCACCATAATTACATCAGTTAATGTGGGGGCACAGTGTAAGCAGAGGGATAATAAGCACTCTGCAGGGGAGGCAGCTAGTGGCAGCTCCTCTTCCAGGAGTGACGTCCCCAGGAAGAGGAAGCATAAAACCAACAGGGAGGTTGCTGATAAGTGGGAAGTGCTCTATAGTGGAGCACCTCCCTCTAAAAGCAAGAAGAGGAACAAAACATCTCCTCCTCATCCGGTGACATTGTCTGGCCCGGTTATTAAGCTCAGCCAGCCGGTGCCAGACCACACATCTCTCTCTCCAGACCCTATAGGGGTTAATGTGGAAAAGGGTCTGGAGGAAAAGCAGGGGCAAGAGGGTCTCCCAAGTGAGGCAGGGGTAGACAAGAAAGATCAGGTTCTGCCTCTGGCCTTTGAGGGGGGTCCCAACAAAGCCCCTGCTGAATGGGTAGTCAGTGTCCCTGAGGTGCTGAGCTTCAAGGGCACCAGTCAGTCTCCTCCTCCAGTGTCACTCTCTAGTGACGTACCTCGGGCTTTGTTAGAGCCCCAGGCCGAGTCACTACTGGAGGGGGGGAATATAGGCATGACCCCCATTCAGGACCCCATGGATTTGTCTGTCAGGGGGGATGTGGCACAAGGGGAAGTGGAAATGGGGGAGGGTGATAAAACAGGTTTTCCTGTTAACATCATGGGAGAGCCTGTCTACCCTCCTCAGCCGTCCACTGACCCTAACATCGGTGCCATCCAAGCTGAGCAAGCAGCGGTGGAACTGGCAGAGGAGGCATATAAAGCCTCCAAGGCTTCCATTAAGGAAGCCATGCCAGCCACTGCTGTCCAGCCAGCTACCCCTGAATGCACTCCTGAAGCTACAGGAGTGCAGCAGCAATCCAAGGGTCCATTATTTACCTTGAAGGGTGCTAAAGGGACTCCTTCTGTATCATCTAAGAGGGGGTCCCTGAGAATAAAGCTGAGGAAACTGACTCCAGCCAGGGAGGATGTAGTAAAAGCCCTCAGCCAAGATGAGCCCAGGGGTGACCCACTAGAAGGAACATCAGATTCTGGGTGGGTTATCCCTGTCAAGGAAATAGATATATTCCTTGAGAGCACCCTTCATGGACAAAAGAAAAGGAAGGTGCGGCTGGCCTTGGAGAGGTGGAAGAATATGTAGTTTATTCTCCACTCTCTCCAGCAATATCTAGTTTGGGACTGCGGAGCATCTCCGTGTCCGGAAATTCTATAAAATGTGCGTGTCCTATCAGCAGTCTCAAGGGTCTGAGGAACGCACAATTCCTGACACGCAGTAATGGCTTTGCACATCAGCACGCTAAATACCAATGGCTGTCAAGACAGTTTCCGCAGGTTCCAGGTACTCTCCTATTTATATCAGGGAGGGTACTCTGTGAGCTTCCTGCAGGAAACTCACACCACTCCAGAGGCTGAGGCCTCGTGGCAACTGGAGTGGAGAGGCAGGGTCTTCTTTAGCCACTTCACATCGGCGTCATGTGTAGTGGTGACCCTGTTCTCAGAGTCTTTTCAGCCAGAGCTGCTGCTTGTTAAAGCTGTTATCCCAGGCCGTCTAATCCACCTCCGGGTCCGAGAGCAGGGTAGCATCATTAACCTAGTTAATATATATGCCCCTGCTGGAGGGCCCGAGAGAGTGAGGTTCCTCGCCAGACTGTCCCAGTTTTTGGAGACGGTTGACGCAGATGAGTGTTTGGTACTCGGGGGTGATTTCAACTGCACCCTCAACGCTCTGGACCGGAATAGTCCAGAGCCGTACCCGCCTTCTGCGTCAGCCCTGCGGGAGATCATCGCCCCCTTCACCCTGGAGGACTTCTGGCGAGAGCAGAACCCAGGGGCATCAGACGGTTTCACCTACGTCAGGGTGAGAGCCGGTCTGGTGTCCCACTCCCGGATCGACAGACTATATATATCTAGTCACTATATGTCACGAGTCGGTTCTTGTGCCATTAGGCTGGCTCCGTTCACAGACCACAACTGTGTGTCTGTGACAGTGGCGCTAACGCCAACAGCGCCACGAGCCGCCTATTGGCACTTCAACAATGCTTTGTTGAAGGACCAGGGACTCGTGACATTGATCCGGGAGTTTTGGATGGACTGGAGGGGTTGCAAGGGGGACTTTGCCACGTTAAAACTGTGGTGGGACGTGGGTAAAGTTCATTTGCGACTTCTGTGTCAGGAATATACCAAGGGTGCGAGTGGGCAGCGCGAAGCTGAGTTGGAGTCACTCCGGGGGGAGGTACTCCATCTGGAGCAGAGGCTGTTCAGTTGTAGGGACCAATCCCTGCAGAGCGAGTATGTAGAGAGGAAGGGTGTCCTCTGTGACCTGGAACGACACCAGGCCAAGGGGGCATACGTGCGCAGCCGCTTAGGTTTTCTCAAAGATCTAGACCGCGGCTCGCGCCTCTTCTACTCACTGGAGAAAAAGGGGGGTAACAGTAGGCACATCACCTGTCTTCTAGATGAAGACGGTGCCCCCCTTACAGATCCGGAGAGTATCCGGGATAGAGCCCGGAACTTTTATAAAGATCTTTACTCTCCGGATCCCATTTCTCCAGACGCCTGCAGGGTGCTATGGGAGGGGCTCCCCACAGTCAGTGAGGGTGTAAGAGAGCAGCTTTATATACCACTATCTTTTCAAGAGCTCTCTGAAGCCCTCCGTACCATGTCCTGTGAGAAGTCTCCAGGACTGGACGGACTGACTGTAGAGTTTTTCCAATTTTTCTGGGAGACTCTGGGACCTGATTTCCATCTGGTCCTTGGGGAATCCCTGGAGACCGGGGAGATGCCCCTGTCTTGTCGCAGGGCAGTACTTGCCCTGCTGCCCAAAAAGGGGGATCTCCGGCTTATTAAGAACTGGCGACCGGTCTCTCTGCTCAGCACGGACTACAAGATTGTAGCTAAAGCCATCTAGCTTAGACTTGGGTCTGTGCTGGCAGAACTGGTTCACCCTGACCAGTCCTATGCGATCCCGGGCCGGACTATCTTTGATAGTATCTTTCTGGTCCGGGATCTATTGCATTATTCTCGCAGGACTGGTCTGTCACTCGCCTTTCTCTCTTTAGATCAAGAGAAGGCGTTTGACAGGGTGGACCATGGTTACCTCATAGCCACTCTGCAAGCGTACGGCTTTGGCCCACAGTTTGTGTGCTTTATAAGAACGCTGTACGCCTCTGCAGAGTGTTTACTTAAAATCAATTGGTCCCTAACCGCACCTTTGGTATTTGGACGAGGGGTGCGTCAAGGATGTCCCTTGTCTGGACAGTTATATGCACTGGCCATTGAGCCTTTCCTCTGCCTACTGAGGAAAAGGCTCACAGGGCTGGTGCTAAAAGATCCAGACATGCGGATTGTCCTTTCAGCTTATGCTGACGATGTGCTCCTCGTGGCCCAGGATCCAGTTGATCTTGAGCTGGCAAAACAGTGCCAGGAGGTATATTCAGCTGCCTCCTCCGCCCAGATCAACTGGTCCAAATGCACAGGCCTTTAAGAGGGTAATTTACAGGTAGACTCTTTGCCTCCCACGTTTCGTGACATCACGTGGGAGGCAGATGTCATTAAATATCTGGGGGTCTACCTGTCCGCTGCGGACGCTTCCGTCCCAGACAACTGGAGGGAGTTAGAGGGCAGTGTCCTCTCTCGTCTGGGACGATGGAGGGGTCTAGCAAAAATGCTTTCCCTTAGGGGGCGGACTCTAGTGGTGAATCAGCTGGTGGCTTCTCAGATCTGGCACCGGCTGATTTGTCTGAGTCCGACCCCCGAGTTTGTCACCAATATCCAGAGGAATTTGTTAGATTTCCTCTGGATGGGAAGGCATTGGGTCTCTGCAGGGGTGGCAAGTCTGCCTTTGGTGGAGGGTGGACAGGGAGTAGTTTGTGTGTGCTCCCAGTTGTCCACCTTCCGCCTTCAGTACCTGCAGAGATACCTATATGCAGATCCCTCTCCGCAGTGGTGCGCACTGGCATCCAGCTTTTATCGCCAGTTGCGCAACCTGGAGTATGACCGGCAATTATTTCTGATCAGGCCCGAGGGGTTTGGGAGAGACCTCTCTGTGTTGCCGGCATACTACCAGGAAACCCTCAAGGCCTGGAGCATGGTCTCCGTGACCAGGCAGGGCGTGCCTTTGGGGGATGAAATATTCACGGAGCTCCTGCTATTTAATCCAGCAGTGGGGGCTCCAATGTTACAGTCCCCCAGTATCATCCGCCGCCTTAGTCATGCACGGATGACCCGAGTCAGGGATCTCTTGGAATACGGGCATTCTGATTGGGTGTCACCCCAGGAGCTTGCGCTCCGTTTGGGATATGTGACGCCCAAAGTCTCCGGGCGCTTGCTCCAGGAGATTAGGGATGCCATCTCCCCCGACTCGCGCACCTTCCTTCGCGGGGCTTTGCAGGCCGGAGTGCCACATGCACCTTTCAACACCCCTGCTCCGGCTGTTTGCATTGGACACAAGCCCCGTGTTTCCCCTCAGGCTCCTCCTGTCCCCAACCTCTCGAAGTTGAGGGACATACCCTCGGCATGCTTTCGCGGCATGCCGAGGAAGAGCTTATATTCTCTCGTGCTCCATACAGTGCACTTCCTTGCCCTCGTGACCCGTCCCGATACCATCTGGAGGCGGATCCTACCAGCTGACGAGGGCAAGAGGCCCCGGTGGAGGGAACTTTATTCTGATTTAGTTCCACGAGAGTGCTCCATGGTGCACTGAGCACGGGAGAGTACTTAGCTAAATTCACGGACTCTCCCTCCACTTGTCCATTCTGTGGCAAGGGAGAGTCCGTGTATCATATTTATTTTAGTTGCGCCAGACTGCAGCCCCTCTTGTCACTCTTGATGGGCCTCCTCCTGCAGTTCTGGCTGCATTTCTCCCCTCACATTTTTATTTTTGGGCGCCCAGTGTCTCGGGGCAATAAGGCCAGGGACCTCCTCGTCAACCTGCTCCTGGCATTAGCCAAATTGGCTATATATAAGTCCAGGAAGCAGTGTTTGATAGGGGGGTTCCCTTGTCACCTGAGGCCATGTTCCGGGTGCTGGTGCGCTCCCGTATCCGGGCAGAGTACCACCTGGCTTTGTCCACTGGGGGAATGGATGAGTTTGTCTCCCAGTGGGCTTTAGATGGTGTGCTCTGCTCGGTATCCCACCATCTGGTTTCTTTATCTCTCAACCTCCTAAAATGATTTTTCTTTAGTTTACAGAACAGTTTTTCTCATAATTTTAAAATACACTGTGCCAAGTTCAACCAATCCAATCTAGTGGTGTACCAGCACTCTACATTTAAAAAAAACAACACTTTTTCTGTGTAATCTAATTTCATTTGCCTGCCTGCCAGCGTGTGTGTCTTAGGCTCACATCGTATACTGTGCCCACTTGCCCAGTCAGTGCCACCACTCATATCTGGTGTAACAGTCAGTAGTGCACATTTAAACAAAGAATACAATTTTGACTTTAATACATTGAATAGCAGTTACTTGTCTGCAAGCATCTGTGTCAGGCCTACAGCGTCTACTCTGCCAACTTCTGCAAGTGCACAGTGCCACTCATATCTGTTGTCACAGTAGCTTGCACGCATAGTACCAATCTGTCAAAACCTGTAATGATGAATGAGGTCTAGAGTAGCCTGGTTCCCTTATCCTCTACAGATTGAGACCTAATGTTTCGGTGACTCCAGACCAACACATGAGTACAAGCAGCACACAAACTCAAAGCCGCCATCCTACTCCTGGTCCAGCATCATCAGCCACATCAACCACTGCTGTCCTCCTTGCCCCCTCTCAACCATCCGCCACTCCGTCTCTCGCCTTGAGCAGTTCCTGCTCATCTGCCCATAGTCAGGTGCCTGTAAAGGACATGTTTGAGCGTAAGAAGCTAATGTCACAAAGTGCCCCAAATTTGAAGTGATACGACCAACCAAGCATCTTTTTCCATCTCCCGGTCCCAAAAATCCAGGCCTTATACATGTGCCCTGATAGGTGACGTAACAAGTATTAAACTGATAAGAGTAGTACTTACAAACACGCCACTCCTATCTGGTGGCACCTTTGATTGCACGTGCCGTGCCCCAAAATTGAAGTGATACGACCAACCAAGCATCTTTTTCCATCTCCCGGTTCTAAAAATCCAGGCCTTATACACGCCCCCTGATAGGTGCTGTAACAGGTATTAAACTGATAAGAGTAGTACTTACAAACACGCCACTCCTATCAGGTGGCACCTTTGATTGCACGTGCCGTGCCTCAAAATTGAAGTGACACGACCAACCAAGCATCTTTTTCCATCTCCTGGTTCTAAAAATCCAGGCCTTATACACGCCCCCTGATAGGTGCTGTAACATATATTAAACTGATAAGAGTAGTACTTACAAACACGCCACTCCTATATGGTGGCACCTTTGATTGCACGCGCCGTGCCCCAAATTTGAAGTGATACGACCAACCAAGTATCTTTTTCCATCTCCCGGTTCTAAAAATCCAGGCCTTATACACGCCCCCTGATAGGTGCTGTAACAGGTATTAAACTGATAAGAGTAGTACTTACAAACACGCCACTCCTATCTGGTGGCACCTTTGATTGCACGTGCCGTGCCTCAAAATTGAAGTGACACGACCAACCAAGCATCTTTTTCCATCTCCTGGTTCTAAAAATCCAGGCCTTATACACGCCCCCTGATAGGTGCTGTAACATATATTAAACTGATAAGAGTAGTACTTACAAACACGCCACTCCTATATGGTGGCACCTTTGATTGCACGCGCCGTGCCCCAAATTTGAAGTGATACGACCAACCAAGTATCTTTTTCCATTTCCCGGTTCCAAAAATCCAGGCCTTATACACGTCCCCTGATAGGTGACGTAACAGGTATTAAACTGATAAGAGTAGTACTACTTAACACACCTTATAATAATGCAGAGAGAGGCAACGCAGTGAGAGGAGTCTGAAGAAGAGGAGCCAGAGGAGGAAGGTGGCTTTGAGGAGGTGGAAGACCAAACACAGCAGGAGTCCCAGGGGGCTTGTTGTCACCTTTCGGGGACCCTTGGAGGCTGGGTGGAGGAAGAGACCTTCCATGACATCAGTGAGGACAAGGAAAGGGACATGGCTAGCTTGGTATCCAACCTTGTGCAAATGGGGAGTTTGCGGTTGTGCAAAGGGACTGTTTGCGGTTGTTTGCGGTGCGTTAAACGGGGAGTTTGGTCTGTCACTGTGAAGCGGGCCTAACCCTTACACTACCTGATCGATACAACATCATACCTGAGGTTTTAAAGCACGTTATTCCAAACAATTTAGGAATGTTAGGTAATTTATGCCCTTTATGGCTTAAAACCAGACTCTGCATCAACTATGTAATTTTCTGTGGGAGTTTTGCCATGGATCCCCCTCCGGCATGTCACAGTCCAGGTGTTAATCCCGTTGAAACAACTTTCCCATCACTATTGTGGCCAGAAAGAGTCCCTGTGGGTTTTAAAATCCGCCTGCCCATTGAAGTCTTTGGCGGTTCGCCGGGTTCGCCGGTTCGCGAACAGTAAATGTTGTGTTCGCGACATCACTAGTAAGGATCTGAATGTTGAGAGAAAAAATGGCTGCCGAAAAAAACGAAAACAAGGCTACAGGACCCTAAACACGCAAAACACCACCAAGCATGTCACGATTTTCCGAAAAAGCCATACGAGGTCCAAGATACACTATTAACAAAGATGCTAAATCATCAACAGCCGCGTACCACATACACATTAGCCGCCATTTTACAACACTAACTTAAACAATGCGGAATTACACAGCTACCCTAACGGATTTTCCTCGCGCACGTACACTATTTACACTACACACTGCACACATTGCTGACACTTACACATCAGCTCCGACATTGTTTGCTGCAGGAACATCAAAACAGATTGTCGGCTTTTCAACACAATGCTTCCTGCATATATTACTTCAAAGTAGGTAAAATATAATAATTTATTAATTTATTAATTATTTCATTAGCATACAAAAAAAATATACACAAAAAAAACCTCTCACAATACACATAAAAAGCCATTCACTGCGCCACTCACAACGACCACCAATGCTGCTCATAGCACACAAAGCCTTGCAATAAGTTCAAAAAACACATCACCGCCGACCAAACAATAACACCAAAAGCGCCTATCAGAAAAAAAAATACAACAACTAACAGCCTTGCAATGAGCGCCAAAGGATCTCAGACCACCAACAAAATGAGTGCCTCAACCAAACAGCATTACCTGCCTTACAATCTTATTGCCGTAATTTTTTGACGGACATGTCGCTAGTATTATACTAAAGACTAAGTGCATTAAAGGTACATGGACATTCCCCTATTTTTTATATTAGAATATACTACCCAAGTGTTTCTTTGCATATCTAAACATCATTTTATTAACAAGTGCTCAAAAGCTGTGTTTTCACTTACTCAAACCTTCCAAATAGTCCCTGCAAAGGTCTGCTCCCACAATTCATGTATACAGTGTTTCAATTGGTAAAATATGTACTAGCCACTTAGCGGGAAGCAAAGCTGTTTGTATCTTCTTGATAATGGAGCTAAGAATTCCAAAAACTGTCTGCAGTATTAATTTCCTTATTGAGTGATTAATCTGAGGTTGTTGGGGCTTCCGGTACTTAGTTGGCTGCTTGGACCACAGGCCTCAGGCAGAATTCTGAGAGCAGTACTGGAAGTAACACACACACAAAGGTTCTCAGTAGGAGTTGGTATATTGGTTCGTCATAACATAGGTTATATACTTGCTAAAGAAGGCGGATATTAGAGGCGAGTTACACTATAGACGTTAGTAAAAAAAAAAAGCAAATGTCTGTGGTTAGTATGTGAGTAAGGTCGCAAGATGTCCCAAGGACAAAAACATGTTATTGCGGTTAGCCTATATCTCATGTGAATATGTCAGCAAAATATTTTAACCCCTTCATTCGTTAACCCCTTCATTTCCCTCTTAGATCACAACGTGATCTTTATTTGGGATGTAAGCAGTGGTGTATATATGATAGGAAGCAGACTGAGACTCTGGAAGGCTATATACCCTCAAGGGTATCAGTGCATGAGATATACCTGTGACCAGGTGGTGTGAAGTATTTAGCTGAGAATTCTTTGAAAGAAAACTGTCATGTTTATGGAATGGTGTTGTTGAACTTTTTAAGGTGGTTTTCAGTATTTGAAGTAAATGTTTGTGGAGAGGTCTCGTGAAGGGGAATGTTAAGTGGGAATTATTGTAAGTTAAGTACGGAACTGAAGGGAAATAGTTCCTAGAAATGTTTTAACGTGATTTAAGAAGGACATTTTGCATGTGAATTGATTAAAAATGGGATCATAATAGTTTGTTTTTGAATAGATTGCAAATAGTAAACAAGGAAAGAGAAAACAGGCAGCTCTCATTATTATAGAGAAATTGTGGTTCATTTCTGTGATTACAATTTAAGTTTGTAGAAAGGAACTTATGTTTTCTTAACTGTAGGTGACCAACTAGTTATGAAAGCCCAAACCCTTGGATTAATCCTTCTGTATATATGATGTATCTGAAGTGTGTCAAGGACACCATGACTCAGACTGACATCAGACTTATCATACAGACTTTTAGACTTTGATACAGAGTCAGGATGGAATTGGGCTAACGTCCCTTCCATTACGTAACAATGACTTCAGATTTGTCCAGGATTTAAGGGCAATTAATTACTTAGTCATCCCAATTGACCCGATTGTCCCTGATATTACGGCTCTCATTACGGCCATTCCCCATGACGCCACTATATTTACTGTTATTGATTTATCAAACACATTATTTTCGGTCCCATTGCACCCTGAGACACAACTACTTATGGCTTTCACTTTTGATGGGCGCCAATTAACTTGGTCCCGTCTTCCCCAAGGCTACGTGGACTCACCGGCTGCTTACTCGCTGGTGCTCCAACATACCTTGCGGTCATGGACCCCGTGTCATGGTTCTGTCCTCCTTCAGTACGTCAATGACCTACTATTGTGTAGTCCTAACGGGGAAGCCAATAGACAGTATTCACTCAGTTTGCTACAGCACCTAGCAGCTGAAGGTCACAAGGTAACTAAACACAAAATACAAATGGGTGCAACACCCCCCTCACCCGACAGCACCCCCTACATATACCCCCCCTACGGCTTTGTACCCTAGTTTAGACACAGATATGGAAGTTATCATAGGCAATTACATGCGCCGACATTCAACCACAGTTCAGCCTTAAGTACATCTCAGCGCTGATGTCACCAGACCCTCTTTCCCCCGCTCAAGAGCAGGGACAGAGAGAACCACCAGCACCAGAAGCTGCAGTAGCTCCCCCTCCTTCCAAACCTGCAGCCAGCAGCGCTACATTAAAAACAAAACTAGTGAAAACTGATAAAACATGGCAAGTACAAGGAATCGCAATGATTTTATATCTAGAGGTAATCTCATGTGAATATGTCAGCAAAATATGTTAACCCCTTCATTCGTTAACCCCTTCAGAGGTCATCATATGCAAGTGTCAGCTATTTGAATGGAACACTATGTTGTCACAATAGTAATATGACATCTTTTTTCTGAATGAATACATCTTTGACAATTATACAGATATACCACCAGTACCTGTTGCAGATTTAGAGTCCTGTGCTAATCGGGTAAGTAGTTGAGCAAAAAGTCTATACAGTAACTGTGGGAAATGTTTTTGCACCAGCTACGTATCCAGCCCAATGACAATCACTACAAACCTTATAATAAATTAGGGTGCACCAGCCACTTCTCCTGTTCTCCTTCTTCTGCAAGAGACAATGAGCCCACTGGTTGTCACTCCGAGTGAGCCTAGGAAACTCCAGGATTTCCCTTCTCCCACATACTAAAGAGAATGATTCCCAAGTTAACCTGATCCCCACTTATCTATATAGCCAACTATTTAGTGGCAAACAAATAGAGAGAGAGCAAACCTTGGCATTGCTTTTGTTTCAGTAGTCAGTTGTTAGATGTTGAAGACATGCATTAAGGCTTAGAAAGAATAGCTGAGAGAAAAACTAAAGCATAGAATCTAACTAACTAGGGAGTAAAGTTGTACAAGTATAACTGAAGTATAGACACTCGATGCTCTGTTCTAGCAGCAGAGGACAACAGTTTGGATTTGACAGGTGAGATAACAGAGTTAAATGTCGGTGGAAAGTTGTAATCATGTCAGTATTACTTTTACATTTCGTGCAATGTTTAGGTCTGTGAAAGACCATGTGCAAAGTACACAGCAAATGACAGCCATTGACAAAAGATTCATTATATTTAAAAAGGCCAATAAGTTTATAAAAGAGTGGTATGTGTTTTAAAGGTGCCATATTCATATATTACATTTCAATGTAATATTAAATATTTAAGTATGCTCTATTATCCTCCTGCTATATAATGTATAGTTCATTGTATTCCAGTCTTGCTTAAAAAAAGATTTCCCAGTGTACAATTAAGATAAGGAAAATGCTTTGTTTATATTATATGCAAAATACAATCCAGTAAATTTGTATAGCTATTTGAAATACACATAATTATATTTTCAGCCCATTGGTCTAGTCATCTATTTAATGAATTCATATATACTATATTGAAGATGTAGTGGGAGAAACAAACAGATGAATAAAGAACTATACAAGTACTGTCATCATTAACAATGATAATTAGATTATGTAGAACATTTCTGGGACTTCATATATCTTAATGATAACATTTGCCCCAGATCAGATAACTATAAAATAAATATGCCACTCTATTATCAAATATTCACAACATTCATGGACTGTGTTAGTCCTTTGTATAGACTAATAGAATAGATTAATCATATGACTATAGAAATACTGTTGGCTTGTTCATTTCCTTACCCATAAATTCTAATTATAATTTTACTCAGCTGGAGTCTAATATTATCTACACATTATAAGCTTTCTCTCTATAAATAGGTCAGAATAACAAATTGTGTTTTTGTAAGTAGGTCAAAGAAAGTTAAGAGTCACTCTTAAATATTTTTAAGGGTCATAGTCCCCTGTCATCATTATTTTTATTTTTACAAATAAAATTAGCTTGATCATTATGTTGTATTTAATGGATCTTTGCTTGGTTCATAACAATAATACATCACACATTTATCATTGACTATATTGTTTAAAAAATGCCTTACTTACAGCAGATTCAGCGTCCATGCTAGCATAATGTTGAGAGTATCTTTATATTGCATTCATTATAGCAAATTTAAACCTCACCCTTGTAAAAATAATACGTATATGAAAGGCTATAAAAATATGGGGAAGTGTGTCATGTTTATAATTATTAGGATTATTTTACAAAGGACACTAATGGAAAGAGTATTTCTTGGTGTATACTTTCTAAAGTATATGTAAAAAATGGAGAACACCATAATGACTCCAAAACATCAAGCTTAAAACCATGATGTGTGCAAAAGGAAACTTGCTCCAGTGTGCACACACTTACAGCCTTAATAAGTTCCAGCCTCGTAAATAAGAGGCGTCTACTTAAACCCTACATACTGCAAAATTTCTGAAAGTTACAATGCTATTAAATTAGCCCTGCTGCGAGCAACGTGTGAGCTACGCAGCAGGGCCGTACGTATCAACACTGCGTAAATGTACATGAGGAGTGACAGCCTGCGAGATGATCTCACAGGCTCCCGCACCTCATCAATTAGTGCAGGGGTCCTAAACGGGACCTTCGTGGCAGTCCCACACATAAGCCCTGCCGTGGGGGGTACTCCAACTACCCCCCCGGCACCTAAAATTAACCCCCCTCTAGGCGGGGGTCCCCATCGGGACCCCTGAAGTGTCCCCACATTAACACCCTGCTGCAGAAGTCCATAGGGACCCCCGCAGCCCCCACACATTAACCCCTTGCAGCGGGGGTCTCCGATTGGCACCGATCAGGCCGACACTGCATTTAAAACGTTTAAATTCCCCACCGCGGCTCCTTAAAGGGCCCAAGGCACACTATTAACAATCCCGGCCGCGGCACCTAAAGTTAACTCCCCTCTATGCTGGGGGTCCCCATCAGGACACCCGAAGTGTACCCACATTAACCCCTTGCAATAATACATCACACATTTATCATTGACTATATTGTTTAAAAAATGCCTTACTTACAGCAGATTCAGCGTCCATGCTAGCATAATGTTGAGAGTATCCACACATTAACCCCTTGCAGCGGGGGTCTCCGATTGGCACCGATCAGGCCGACGCTGCATTTAAAACGTTTAAATTCCCCACCGCGGCTCCTTAAAGGGCCCATGGCACACTATTAACAATACCGTAAAGGTCCTGAAAGGACTCGCTTTAAAAAATATTAAACCCAGGTAACTAAAATTAACCCCATAACTCATGGGGGTCAATACAGACCCCCATAAGGCTTTAATTAACCCTATAACTCATGAGGGTCAGTACAGACCCCCATAAGCACTTAATTAACCCTATAACTCATGGGGGGCAATACAGACCCCAATAAGCACAAGAATTAACCTTATAACTCATGGGGGTCAATACAGACCCCCATAAGCCAATAAATAACCCTATAATTCATGGGGGTCAATACAAGCCCCCATAAGGCCTTAATTAACCCTATAACTCATGGGGGTTAATACAGACCCCCATAAGCACAATAATTAACCATATAACTCATGGGGTCAATACAGACCCCCATATGGCCTTATTTAACCCTATAACTCATGGGGGTCAATACAGACCCCCATAAGCCAATAATTAACCCTATAACTCATGGGTGTCAATACAGACCCCCATAAGCCTCTATTTAACCCCATCAGTCCCATAAGGGTATATTATGACCCTTATGGGGCTGTTAAAACCCTAACATTAACCACATAAGTGCCATGACGGTCCACAAGGACCATCATGACACTAACTACAAACACTACACTATAACCCCCAATAAACCATTAAATCTAAACTAAACACCCTCTACACTAATCTATTAACACTTACACTACCTACCTACACTACCTACCCCCTAATAAATCCCCCCACCACTCTAATTACAAAAAATAAAAAAAAATCCCTTACAGAAAAAAAATAAACCTAAGTCACCAAAAATAAAAAAACCTACCCTACAGAAAATAAAAAAACCTATGTCACCAAAAATAAAAAAGCCTACATTACAGAAAATAAAAAAACCTAAGTCACCCAAAATAAAAAAAACCTACATTACAGAAAATAAAAAAATACATTACAACCCCCCCCCCCCCAACTACATAAAAAAAAATACAAAATTACACACCTGAAAAGGAAAGACAGGCATACACAATACAATACATACATACAATACATTACATACAATACATTACAATACATACAATACATTACATACAATACATTACATACAATACATACAATACAAATAATATACAATACCCCCTATCTATCTAACATACAATCTATTTAATATACAATAAATCCTAACTATATCAAATACATCCCCCTATCTATCTAATATACAATAAATCCTAACTACATGCAGAAACCCTAATACTAAGCTAAAATTAAATAATTAAAATCCTAACTACATACACAAATCCTAATGCTAAGCTAGAGAAAAATAATTAAGACCACTTACCTTTAAGATGTCTCTTCAGATAACCAACCTAGGGGTAAAACAAAAAAAAAAATTAGTACAAAACATTAACATAAAATAAATAAACATTATACACATTTTAAATTTTCTACTCACCTTTCCAGCATGTCCCGTCCATCTTCTTTTCTACTCCCTGTTAAAAAAAACACATTACATTACTACAACATATACACCCAAAATAAAATAAAAATATAAACATATAAATATACATTCAACTTACCTCCCCGCGATGTCCCCGGCCCCCTTCTCTTCAGCCCCAGCTGGACCCTGGAACCATCCGAAATCTAAAAAAAAACAAAAAACGGAGGTCTGCACTCGCAGACCTCCCTGACGCTAATGAGCCTCCCATAGCCTGTTCCGGAAGGAAATTGGCAATGGCGGCTTCTGATTGGCTGAAAAAACTGTCTATTTCAGCCAATCAGAAGTCGTCAATGTGTGAGCCAATCAGGATGGGATACACCCCAAAATCCCACCCTGATTGGCTAATGCACCTTTTTTTTTTTGCACGGATGGTTCCAGGGCCCACCCGGGCCTGAAGAGGAGGAGACCGGGGACATCGTGGGGTGGTAAGTTGAATGTATATTTATATGTTTATATTTTTATTTTATTTTATTTTGGGTGTATATGTTGTAGTAATGTAATGTGTTTTTTTTAACAGGGCCGCGCCGGAGAAGAAAAGAAGAAGGACGGGACATGCTGGAAAGGTGAGTAGAATATTTAGAATGTGTTTAATGTTTCTTTATTTTATGTTAATGTTTTGTACTATTTTTTTTGGCTCCTTATCTTTGGCCTCTGTCTCTGCCTCCTCCATAGAGACATCAAATATCCATTGAGCTAAAATGAAATATAGATAGTATTTCAGATAACAACATTGGATGCAAGTAGGATCTCTTTGTGTTACTGTATACCTGACTTCATGATGTGTTGATCCTGAATGGTTAAATTAATTCCCATTGTAATGAGTTGGTATTTATTATAATTTACTAGCAACTTGCCGATCAAAAATTAGGGGAATAAGATTGTAAGCCTGGCAATGCTGTGACACACAATGTGAGGATATGGGCCCACTGAGCCTCTTCCCCTGTAAACTACCATGAGTTAAGAGTTAGTGCCTTGGGTTAAGTGTTACTGTCTTGGGTTAAGTCTTATTGGCTTGAGTTAAATGTTACTGCCTTGTATTAAGTGTTACTGTTTTGCTTTAAATCTTAGTGCTTAGGGCTCGTATTTATGTCCTTCTGTCTCTTTTTACGTCCTTTGACCTTGTTTTCATTTTTTTTAATGGTTTTTCAGCAGCCATTTCATTTCTCACTTCTGCGATTTTCATTCATGAAAAAAGGCAAAATATGCCTCAAATTAACTTGAAACCTCACTCACAGGCTTCCTGGCTCTCCCCTTGTGCTGTATGTGAGTGTGTAAGTTAATTTGAGGCATATTTGTGTGTTTTTGCAGGTATTTTCATTTTGGTGGTTCGGCCGTTCCATCTAGGTTCTTCGGGTCTTAAGTCATACGGGCCATAATTTTCCGGCCGTTGCTAAGACATTGCATGTTTCAACTGTTCGTGCGCGAAGTCCTACTGGCCTTTGGCACTGATTGCAGCCTAAGTCTCGCGTGCCTCAACTGCTCGCCTCTCTTCGCGTGGCTCGTATTGCATTGAGGTCTAAGTCCTGCATGCTGCAGCCATCAACGGCTAGCCTCGCTTTGCGAGGTTCTCAGAGCGTGATCAACGGCCCGTTTATCCACAACTATTATATGTGATTACTGATGTCACTGATTTGTAATATGTGTAATAGGCCCAATGCACAGATCAGTAACATTATGGTTTCAAATCTTGTTAACATTGTTAGCCTCACAATTGTTCAGGTAATTGGAAGCAGTGACTGAATCTCATAGTAGCAATAATTAACATCCATTTACTATAAAACACTTTAACAAAAGATAAAGTGAAGCACAATTCATCTCTTCCTGTTGAGTCCATTTAAAGGGATAGATAACTATTATGGGTTTTTACTAGTTATGCACATTAAGTCCTACAGACTCTGTGTCTGCATACTCTGGGGTAGACCAATACAGAGATTATTTAATTGATGTTTATTCAGTTTAAATAAGAGTTTTTATTTGATTCTCAATTAACAAAGGCCTGTCAAAGTAAATTGACACACAGGTGTATTATATACCTAGTCAAGTCTAAAATTTACATATCTCTTAAAGTGATGCTCAGCATTTACATTGGACATGTGTTATACATATGTATAGTATACATGTTTGACTATGTGACGGTTTAACATGTGTTTATGCAACCACCTGGCATTCCCACAGCATCCTCTCCCACTCTTTGAAGTGAATTGTAGCGAGAGGGCCACCCACTTTGGCCGTGGCACTTATTGCCAGGCTCTGTTGCCTGGTCTCACACCCCTACCCCATGGAATATACAAGCAAGGGAACAGATGGCACAAAGGAGCACCATGAATTCCTCATGGATGTAATTAGGGGCCCTGTATTTAGGAACAGCCTCTTGTCCTCCTGACTGTGCCTGGGGTGGCCAACCTCTCCTATCTGCCACTAAGGCCTGTCCTTCTCCAGCCCTTGTCCAACCCTTCCCCTATGTGTCCCTGCTCTATATTTACCTAGATCTGGTACATCCCTCTCTCCCTGCACCTCCCCTCCACTGTGCCCACATTTCCCCCTCACTTACCCTCTTCTGCTCCCACTTCTCAGCCCTATAATCTTCCACTGCTTCCACTTCTAATCTCCCTCTCTCCCCTCCTAGCATCGCTACTCTCGGTATCTCCTCCCCTCCTTACCTCCTCTCTTTCCTAATGGACAACCTCTCCTCTCCTTCTCCACTCCTCTCCCTTCTCTCTCCTCCCTCCATATACTCTCCCAAAAAAGTATAAAAGTAATATGATGTAATATGAATTTGTGAGTGCAATAAAGAAACATTTTTTGCACTGTGTGTAAAATTGGAATGGGGTGTATTTGTGTTGTGGCCTAAGTGTAATTTATGTAGTTGTTATGTAGTTATGTATAAATGCAATACATTATCTGTAATTACATTGTGTGAAATATGTATAAAGTAAGTGAATAGCAAAATATGTTTAAAAATAAACAACCTAACAACACTTTCCTACCTACTGAACAATTGCTATGTATGTCAAAATGCCTATACTTGTGTGTCTGCTGGAAAAGCTACGACACAGTCGGCATTTGGGCTGGAAACATGCTCTCCTATAAACTGTACATGTCAGTTAATTTGACATTTGCTTTCTAAATGGTTCCTAGTGCTAATGAGTAGAACAAAAATGTCAAACTGAGCCGATTGGCTAATTTCCAGATACTTCATGTGACATCTGGGGGAGGGGTGCAAGACTTTGTGGGACTGTTGGACTATTGGGGACACTGGATTAACATAGACTATTACTATTCTTTCTTTCTTCTCTCTCCTGACCATGTCCTTATACTGTGACAGCTACACAATTTTTGTGCACAATGTTGTGTAGGCAAGCCATGTTGTTCATAGATTGGGCCACAATGCCCGTGTGATCAGAATCATTATATTATTGTGTACATTTATTGATGTAAAAGTGGTAGCCAGTCATGTATGGTGATCAAATTCTGCATTTTTCTTAGGGAGCTAAATAAAGTGTATTACTGGAGTCTCTGGTGAAGAGCGGTTCAGTTACGGGATTACCTGGTTGTGGGGTAAAATGTTTTCAGCAGACTAAGGGAGATGTTACAGTAGTTAAACAGACACTATGTCTGAAAAACAGATTTGCAATATTACCATGTGGACATCTGGAATCCTTCCAGAGAAAAGACTTGCATGAAACTGATGTGTGAATGCCTGAGTGAACAAGAATCAAAAGACCTGGCCATTTGAAGACAGTCACAAAAAAAATGGGGGAACGTGCAACAAGATAGGGAGTTAACAATCAGCCCCCCTGGATGTCTCCACAGAGGTTATTAGCAAATGCCCCCTGCCAAGTACAGAGAGCAGGATGGTAATTCCTGATATGGGCCTGGTGCTCACCCCCTTCCTAAGGTGAAGTGTTAGTTAACGAACATGATTGGACTGAGTTGTGCCTGAATACACTGTACCACTATCAATAAAGTTTGATAGTCTGGACTACATAATTAATGTGTAGGTCTTTTAAAATATATTTATTTAACTTTTCACATTTTATAGTGCTATTATCCAGAGTACTTTCAACTGAGTCTTTACGAGAAACTAGTTTGAAGGTATATTTCAACATAGATTGAAGAGTAAAAGGTGCACTTAATTCAGCCCAGTTTGGACCACATGACATTAAAAATCTCCTAAAAGCATGTGAAATAGTTTTTGAATTTTTGAAATATGTGCATTTTTCACTGATATTTCAAATCAAATCAAATCTGTGTAAATCTGTGTCACATATGTCACTGACAGCACCCAGAAAGACTCACAGCTACAGATCATTGTAGTGAGCAATATAAAAAAAAGAGTTTAAGCATTACCAAATCCATCCCTGCAGAGCATGGAATGCTGGAATAACCTAAACAGTTCCGTTATGGGTTAACTGCTCAGTGCATTGATGACTGTAAGTAAAGACAACTAACAATCACTGTCTCCACCACAAGGCGAGGCTGTCTGTTTTATTCATGCAAAAGGTAGTAGGCAGGAGAAACTTTGTTATGTAAACAGATTTAAAACTTTACATTTTTTTAGTTGTTATTAGTGTAATTAAAACAATAGATAATTTTAACATAAATCTCTTATGGACACCAGTGGCACTTAATATTAACCCCTATACCAATGGGGTCACAATTACCATTAGGACTCCATGGCTATGCCCATGGGGATACGTATGGACATCCATGGCAGATAATGTTAATTCCCTATGCCATGGGGGTCCTTAAGAATCTCCATGATACCCTTCCTTCCATCACAGGGATCCACGTAATGGACCTCATGCACCCTAACACCCCATACGGTCCATAACACTAAATACATAAAGAAGCATGAAATAAAATAAATACACTAGAGGAAAATATGCATTACCTAGCCTTTTGATGCCCTTCAGGTTCCTCACTTCCACAGTATCTGCAAAAATAGTAAATATGATGTAAAGAGATGCAGTTTTTTTAATCATTACATCAGTTAAGGACCTGCCCCACATTGATTAGCCACAATGACAAGACAGTACTGTCTGTTGGTATGTTACCAAAGTCACAATTTGGAATTTGGATCCAGGTTTCTTAAACCAGTTTTAGACAGATAGATATAAACACACATTTTTTGCTATATTTTGTGTGATGAAGGCTATCTTTCAAACTCTTCTCCACCATAAATATATTAAAGACTTTCAATTCTACAAAGTATTGCCATTTTTATCTGAAATCAACTAGTATTGTTTTTCAGACTTACAATTAAATAGGAAATAAATGTACAAAAATCCCTATTATGTTACATATTTCAAAGATGAACCGTGAACAATTCAAATAAATTGTATCAGGATTATTTGTAATTTCCTTTGCTTTAACTTTTTCTCATTGATATTATAGTTATAAAAATGTATATTTTTTATTACCATGGAAAAAGATGAACAAAATTATCATATTTGCAGTTTGTTATAAATAAATACATTTAGCAAAAGAACATACAGTAAATATATAAATGTTAGGACATTTTGTAAGGAAGATGAAAAAAAAAAAAAAAAGGAAAATGGTTATTGTCTAAACAACATACCATAAGCATAGAATTGGAATGGGAATACTGGGTGATCTATTAATAAAACACACCAGCTTTTAACTGGCAAAACAGTCTTCTTTCCTTGAAATATGTGTCAGCCTTTAATAAAGAAACTCAAGTGATATAGGTGAAAAATTGCTTTTCTCACCCGGTCATCTGTCTGTCATGTATTATTCAGGTCACCTGTGTTTGTCCTGAACTGTATCATTCTGTAGTTGTGTCAGGTATGAAATATATTCTCTGTAATTCCATCAGACTTCACGAAGCTGATTAGAACAGATCACCTTTCGGCATCGGCACAAGTTATCTCAGCAGATGGAGTGAAAAAGACTTATTTATCTTTGTTTTATAATAAAAAAGAGCAGAACAAATTTATCCATTACATTTGAAAGAGCAATATTTTGTTGAGAAAACAATACCACTGTTAATCAAAATAGAAGATTTTTATATATATATATATATATATATATATATATATATATATATATACATATATATATATTTATATATATATATATATATATATATATATTTATATATATATATATATATATATATATATATATATATATATATATACAAATATATGAATGAAATTTTAATGATAATGTCCATAAGCCAAATAAACCTCTAGCTCAGAAACGTAAAGGATTTGTTAAGAAATCCAAAGTTCTTCTCATTTGTGCCTCACAAGGGGTCGTAACACACAACCCTATCGAAATCAAAACAAAATTCCTAAATATTTATCATTAATTTTATTAAGTTGGTAAATTCATCAATTCATTTTATCAAGTAGGTAAAAAAACAATATCCAACAGATGCTACAATTTACAAATAAATGTTAAATGCCAATATTAACTGATCAGCAACAAAATTATCTTAATTCCCACATCGCCGCTGAAGAATTAAGTTAACAATTGATAACTTAGGTTGGGCAGATCTCCTGGTCCTGATGGACTGGCATCTCTATATTACAATAATATTGCAATTATATTGATCCCACATCACAGCAATCAGTTTCCCTCCTTGATGAATGAATTCCAGTGGATATATTGCTTAAACCAGCTAGATACCCAATAAATAATGAATAATAAAAAATTGTTGCAAAATTATAGAAAAAATCTCCCTAATGAATATGGATATTAAGATTTTCACCAAAATAATGGTGCGCAGTTCAAATTTCCATGTCCTTTTGCCTTTCTTTTTCGGCCTTAAGCCGCAAGTCGTTGGCTGGTTTCTTTACAGGCCCAATTTAATTGCTGCAAGTCTTGCGGGCAACTTTACGGGCTACGGTTTTACATGTTGAGGGAATTTAATAGGGCTGTATGTGTTTAATGTTCCAAATAAGCAACTCCACCTCAAGTAGCTGAATGCCTTCTAGATATCCAATGAGAGTAGAAGTAAATGCATATCTTTTTCTTTGAGTATATTAAATTCAATATTTTGCTATTGGTTCCGTCTAAATCTGTAACTACAGGGTTGACTAACTGATCATGTTCACGGCCGCACACCCAACGGTGCAAGAATGGTTTTGCAGGCTTGCGTCTCCAGCCAGTAACTTGCAGCATGATGGAATTTAATACCTCTGTGATGCAGCCGAATTTCAAGCCTGCAGCCTTTGCGGGCTTGCCGATGCCGCTACAGGCTTCAAATTTAATGTGGTTGATAGGGTCTTATTCAGTTCTCTATTTCGCAAAGTTACACATGCAAAATGTGCTTAGTAACTTTCCCTAGATATTCTATTCACCCATCGCAGCATGATTGCGACTTAGCTACCCCTGATAACCACGGACAAGCGAGACCTGCAAATAATAGAAACCTTTCCCATTGATTTCACTTTTGAGATATTTTGAGTGACTCCTTACTTTTACACTAAATCCCTATTCAATTCAGACCTTAGTGAGCACTTGCAAATTACAGCTGACCTGTATATTAAACAAAAAACAAATTGGTCTCCAATGCCAACGTTCTAGTGCTTGACACTGGTAGATACTAGTACAATAAAAGAGAGAACTTTATTTGCACAATTAAAACCAGAAAAACCGCTGTAAACTGCAGGCTATAGATCAAGTAACATACAAGTATATTATAAAGAAATAAGAAAGCTGAAGCTACTTTTATGTGTACAAATATACAGCCTTATTAAATTATGATTCATCCAATTGAATAGGGCTCTATATAAGCACATAGCATACTTTTTTACAGAAGTTTTTAGTTAGTGAACTTCTATCCAAAAGCAAGGTCTTCACTAACTAAAAACTTCTGTAAAAAAATATGCTCTGTGCTTATAGAGTCTTATTCAATTGGCCAAATCACAATTTAATAAGGCTGATAGCCTATAGACAGGAACAGCCTAATATAGGGCATTCATTTAAAGAGATGCACAAGCAGTTAAAGAGGTAAATTAGAACTGCACGGGAGGTCTGGAGCCTCCAAAATTACCAAAACAATTCCATCATTCCGAGGGGCTTGAGAATACAACTAATCCCGGTCTCACATCTGATTAATGAACAATTCCAATGGAAATGGTTAGATATAATAATGAATTGCTCTTTCAGTTTAATGAATTTAATAATCGCAGCTGAACAAGCTAACCTATCTAACATCAAACAAAAAGTTACCCAGTTTCGAAACAAATGAGCTAAGTATAATGCTGAATCTGAGTTTGAACTGTTCAATGATCGATTACAACTCAATATCGAGAAATTCAAAAATGAAATCATTGGAAGAAAACAAAAAAGTTTATTATAGACCAAGGTTGCACCAACAAGGTTGCACAAATATTAGAGCATTCAAGATCAACAAAATTAAATGTAGTATTATGTATATATGTATATATATATTTCAGACATTAGTTCCTTTGAACAAGAAATCTCAGACACTGAGGATATGCTAACAACAGTAGGCTCTCAGATGAATCAAAGATTGATGACATTAGAAGCAGTCAAAATAGAGCCAATATACATGCAAATGTATTGCAAAGCTCTATGAACTGTTTTTAAGAGAGGGAGCAGGGCCCAAGGCGAAGGGGAAATTCAATACACAAATCCAGAAAATAGCTTCCTCAATTACAAAATTGTCCTAAAAATACACGCCACTTTTCTCCCAAACGTATTAAAATTGTTCCTACTGAATTTAAAACTGCTTGCAAAAATGACTCAAATTTGGATAGTGAATTGACTAATGACAATTACATCATTATCAATTTGTCACATTTCCCCCTAAATGAACATCATATGTCAATTCTTAAAAAAGGTGCTCTCATTTGTGCTCACTGTTACGGCCCTAAGATTTGGGAAAACTCGCACACCCCAATTCTCTCTCTCTAGGCCGTGTTTGTTTTTTTGTGTTCACGATCTCAGCATCGTGAACTCATGGACCGGGCAAGGAGGGCATTAATCAGAGAGGCAGCACAGAGACCTAAGGTACCCCGGAGGATCTGCAGAGTTCCACAGAAGAGACTGGAGTATCTGTACATAGGACGACAATAAGCCATACACTCCATAGAGTTGGGTTTTATGGCAGAGTGGCCAGAAGAAAGCCATTACTTTCAGCAAAAAACTAAATTACACATTTTGAGTTTGCGAAAAGGCATGTGGGAGACTCCCAAAATGTATGGAGGAAGGTGCTCTGGTCTGATGAGATAAAAATTTAACTTTTCGGCCACCAAAGAACACCATCCCCATTTTCAGCAGTTGGGACTGGGAAACTGGTCAGAGTTAAGGGAAAGTTGGATGGTGCTTAATACAGGGATATTCTTGAGCAAAACCTGTACCACTCTGTGCGTGATTTGAGGCTAGGACGGAGGTTCACCTTCCAGCAGGACAATGACACCAAACACACTGCTAAAGAAACACTTGAGTGGTTTAAGGGGAAACATGTCAATGTGTTGGAATGGCCTAGTCGAAGCCCAGATCTCAATCCAATACAAAATCTGTGGTCAGACTTAAAGATTGCTGTTCACAAGCACAAACCATCCAACTTGAAGGATCTGGAGCAGTTTTGCAAGGAGGAATGGGCAAAAATCCCAGTGGTAAGATGTGGCAAGCTCATAGAGACTTATCCAAAGTGACTTGGAGCTGTGATTGCCGCAAAAGGTGGCTCTACAAAGTGTTGACTTTAGGGGGGTGAATAGTTATGCACATTGACTTTTTCTGTTATTTTGTCCTATTTGTTGTTTGCTTCACAATAATAAAAACAAAAAACATCTTCAAGTTGTGGGTATGTTCTGTAATTTAAATGATGCAAATCCTCAAACAATCCAGGTTGTGAGGCAACAAAACACAAAAAATGTCAAGGGGGTTGAATACTTTTGCAAGGCACTGTAGATACCAAAAAAAAATTAAATTAAATTAATTAAAACTCAAATCCTATTTTGTCTACACCTTACTTCCTGCCCAGTGGTGGAAATGTTTGTTAAGTTGGTAATTAAGGACTTGGAAAAACTACAAGGGACCAATGTATCCAATCTTAGTAGAGCATAATGGAAAGCTCTAAATTAAATTAATCAATGGACTGATATCCTAGATTGGATAAACAACTGGGTACATTTCTGGGTAGGCCTATTCAGACCAGTTAGAGGAGAACACGCACGATAAAGGACAAAATAAAAGTGAGTGATGGAACCTCATTGACTGATAGCACTGACATTTTGTATATATACTGTATGACTAAATTGGTTGAAGTCAAAGACATGACCGGTAAAGTATAAATAATTCATGTTTTTTTTCAATTGTGGAACAAGTGGTGTCATTTACTAACTCCAATATCCATGTGATTTGAAATACATTGGAATTATATCGAGATAGATCAGAAGAAGACTAAGTAAATATACATGCAACATTAGAAACAGTAAAAAGGACCAAGAGAAAGTCAGAACGCTGACAACGGTAGCTAAACATTTCCTACTAAAGCACAATTCAAGATCAAATGTACAGTTTTACAGAGGATCACTTTAGGGATTAGAGGAGGTAAATTGGAAGAACTCATAAAAGCAGAGAGCAAATAGATTGTACTATTGAACACAATTATGCTGTTTGGATTAAAAGAAAAAATAATGTTAGCATGTTTCTGTAATATAATACAGTAAGATTAATATTTATGAGAATCTCTCTGGTAGATATGTTTTGGGATATTATGGTTAGGTAAGATTCCTCAGTATCTTATCTATATACAGCCTCATTAAATTAGCCCTTATACAGGGAGTGCAGAATTATTAGGCAAATGAGTATTTTGACCACATCATCCTCTTTATGCATGTTGTCTTACTCCAAGCTGTATAGGCTCGAAAGCCTACTACCAATTAAGCATATTAGGTGATGTGCATCTCTGTAATGAGAAGGGGTGTGGTCTAATGACATCAACACCCTATATCAGGTGTGCATAATTATTAGGCAACTTCCTTTCCTTTGGCAAAATGGGTCAAAAGAAGGACTTGACAGGCTCAGAAAAGTCAAAAATAGTGAGATATCTTGCAGAGGGATGCAGCACTCTTAAAATTGCAAAGCTTCTGAAGCGTGATCATCGAACAATCAAGCGTTTCATTCAAAATAGTCAACAGGGTCGCAAGAAGCGTGTGGAAAAACCAAGGCGCAAAATAACTGCCCATGAACTGAGAAAAGTCAAGCGTGCAGCTGCCACGATGCCACTTGCCACCAGTTTGGCCATATTTCAGAGCTGCAACATCACTGGAGTGCCCAAAAGCACAAGGTGTGCAATACTCAGAGACATGGCCAAGGTAAGAAAGGCTGAAAGACGACCACCACTGAACAAGACACACAAGCTGAAACGTCAAGACTGGGCCAAGAAATATCTCAAGACTGATTTTTCTAAGGTTTTATGGACTGATGAAATGAGAGTGAGTCTTGATGGGCCAGATGGATGGGCCCGTGGCTGGATTGGTAAAGGGCAGAGAGCTCCAGTCCGACTCAGACGCCAGCAAGGTGGAGGTGGAGTACTGGTTTGGGCTGGTATCATCAAAGATGAGCTTGTGGGGCCTTTTTGGGTTGAGGATGGAGTCAAGCTCAACTCCAAGTCCTACTGCCAGTTCCTGGAAGACACCTTCTTCAAGCAGTGGTACAGGAAGAAGTCTGCATCCTTCAAGAAAAACATGATTTTGGGGGAAGAGGCAACGATCCAAGATGGCGGTCGCAGCATAGACAGACTCAGCGGCCTGATAAGGTAACCCCAGCTTGCTGCAAACCAAGCATTGCCAGTGAGACCCCTGACTGGGTAGGAGTATAACTCACATCAACAGCCACCAGATTACCCTAGGCTCCCTGTAGGAACAGAAACACTGGGAAGGGGAACAGAGACCCTCATTACAACAGCAACAAAACACCTCTCACCCCAGAGAATCACTGCTGAGCAACTGAGAGGAATTGGCAAACCTGTCTGACAACTTCTAGCTTCTCATAAGGGGCCCAAAATAAATCAGCAATAACCCAAAAGAGTGTCACAAGTTCAGGGGTGTGCCACAAGAAACCCCCAGGGTCACCTCAAAGGGAGGAAAAGAATACTAGACCCCTCATCCACACAACAAACAGCAGTTTATAACACATAACAAGGCAGCCCAAATCGTGAGGAATTAGGGACCTAAACACAGTTTATGCTGAGAAGCTAATCTGGTTGGGGATACAGAGAGCCCTCAAAGAGGTCAGAGAAGACAACATCTTCCCCAAAAGAGTTAAAACTCCACAGAAGGAGCTAACAACATTTCAAGGGCTAAACAGACAAACGACACAGGTTTACAACATCACCTGACTTCCAATATAACAACCTGTACTAGTGGAACCCCTCTACTACCTAGTGGACAAAAGTGTAATTACACAACGCCTGAGTAAACAGTCCACACTAGGGCAACTCCTAGCTACAGGATAACGCTCCTAAAGGTAACGGAGAAGTAGCACAAACACATTCACTGCAACACCCTAATCTGAATGTGACAATAGAGTGGACTGATTCCACGGTTAACAATCTGACCACAACTTCTGCACACACAGCGTTCCCTACCGCCTCACAGCAGGGAAAACAAGATCCATAATTTTTGGGGCTCCCCCGACGCATTGAAACCTGTGTCCTATCCCTACTAACGGGCAGACAAAGGGGCCCACTGTATCCTTACTCCAACAGGACACACCAGGAACAGGCACAAAAAGCCAATCCTCAAACGATAAAGATCAAGAAGACCAAACATCCACGGACTGTTCAACATTCTCCAAGAACATTGATTAAACTTAAAGAGATGTAACAAAGTAAAAGTGCCGCAACATAGGGACGCTAACAATTGCACTGGGACATATTAAGTGACCCCTCCTCACTAGGAAAAAACGAAACTAAAGAACTCCAACTGCGATGGCGGGCGTCACCACGAGGAAAAATAACAAGGGTATCCAATCTTACTGCCGGCCAAAGTCTTCGACCAATACTCCAACCAATAATAACACCATCGCCACAGTCTACACCCCTACTAACTGTCGGCACCAAGCACCAAAAGCGACATCCAAGACTTAAAAGAATTAATAACCGACATCCAGAAAGTGACTACTGAACTATCCACAGAGATACAAAAGGTTGATGATAGAACCACACAGCTGGAAACAAAAATTTCAGACATCATTCAACATAACAGCAGGCTAGAAGAAGAGATCTTGGCCTTGAAAGTGCCGCAACATAGGGACGCTAACAATTGCACTGGGACATATTAAGTGACCCCTCCTCACTAGGAAAAAACGAAACTAAAGAACTCCAACTGCGATGGCGGGCGTCACCACGAGGAAAAATAACAAGGGTATCCAATCTTACTGCCGGCCAAAGTCTTCGACCAATACTCCAACCAATAATAACACCATCGCCACAGTCTACAACCCTACTAAATGTCGGCACCAAGCACCAAAAGCGACATCCAAGACTTAAAAGAATTAATAACCGACATCCAGAAAGTGACTACTGAACTATCCACAGAGATACAAAAGGTTGATGATAGAACCACACAGCTGGAAACAAAAATTTCAGACATCATTCAACATAACAGCAGGCTAGAAGAAGAGATCTTGGCCTTGAAAGAAGAACAATCAAGGCAGCAGCTACAGCAAGAAGACCTAGAAAACCGATCTAGACGCCAAAACATTAGACTGAGGAACGTGCCGGAGACAGTCAAAGACCTTCACGCTTATCTAAGCGATCTCTGCGACACTCTCCTCCCAAACACTCACCCAGAAAATATGAGATTGGACAGAGTTCACAGAGCCCTTGGCTTCCGACCGTCACCACAAGAACGCCCAAGAGACATCATAGCCAGATTCCATTATTACTCCACCAAAGAAAGGTTTATGAAGGCTGCAAGGAAAGGCATTCCTCCCATAGAGGGGCACCAGCCTTTGCTCTTTTCGAATTTATCACCGGTAACCCTTGCCAAAAGGAGACAAATGAAACCTGTACTGGACTGTATATTAGCGCAAGGATGGAGGTACACGTGGGGGTTCCCATTCCGCCTCAATGTCTCCAGAGACGGAAAGATTTTTACTGTCAGAACTCCAGAGGAAGGAATCAACTTGCTGGCAGATTGGAACATTAGAGTCAACAACGGAGAGAATCTACACGTATCAGAAGGCCCCAGTGGGAGGAGTCCTCCTCCACACGAAGGCAGAGACTTAACACTATAAGTTGCCATCTTTTCTTTACCCTACTAATATGATAATCTATGCTAATTAAAAGTTAGAGGAACAGGATCAACAACACATTAACCACACCAGTGAGAGAGGGTAGCGACTAAAAGCACACCATAGGTTAGACACCCCAGGCCATAGAGGCTAAAATACCAGACACTTAAATGGCGTCCCTAAGGGCGCTAACGAATAACCAGTCACAGACCGCCACAAACAGTAAAATTTAGGCGGTCCGATCCAGTGTCAGCTTGTAGACACTGATTGGCCCACCAGTACAATAACAAGAGGACAGCTAAGTGCTCTCCTCACAGTAGTAGAAGTTACTACGCCATATTTAAACAAAGAACAAGAGGACAGCTAAGTGCTCTCCTCACAATAGTAGAAATTACTACGACATATTTAAACAAAGAACAACAGAAAGTTGTATTACAATAGAAATTATCTAGTCCACCAGAGAGTCACACATACAGACTCTTAAGCCTTAGCCAAGTACCTAGAATAACCATAGAGACCTCCTCTGAGAGAGGAGAACTTGTCCACACAGTTATTAGCCCAAGTTTTGCTGGACCTAAAGGAGTTTATATTAACAGTTACTTTGTTAACTACTGTTTTTTTTTTTTTTTTTACTTAAGAACAGAGACTCTTGCACACGTTTGCTTGCTGAACGGTTTTCGGGGCGGAAACCAGCAGGGGGCACTGGATCACTGTACCGTAAACTTCCAGGTAGGTGAGCCAACCCCCCACACTCACCAAAATGCCACATACCTCAGTTAGAACTATGGACATTGGCATAGCGTCGCACAATGCTCATGGACTGAACGAACCAGTTAAGAGAGGGGTTGCTCTGAGGAATTATCAAAAATTAAACCTAGACATTGTGATGATTCAGGAGACTCACTTTAGAAAACAAGCAGTACCAAAATACTGGGGGGGAGTCTTTACACAAGCGTTCCACGCTACCTCCGAAACAAAACAAAAGGGGGTCACCATTTTGCTCCACAAGAGACTCAACTTCCAACTAAGTAAAATCCAAAGGGATACATAAGGCAGGTACATAGCAGTTCAGGGTACAATACATGAACGGAAGGTCACATTATTGAACATTTACGCCCCAAACACAGACCAAACGCCATTTTTTCAGAAAATACAAAAACTCACAGATAGTTGGGATGACGGGCTTAAGATAATAGGAGGAGACATTAATGCGGTGTTAGACCCATCCAAAGACAAGTCAAACAACCTAGATTCACACAAAACCCCCACGGCGACCAAAGCACTCAAAAAACTATTAAATTCAAATTGTATGATCGACACATGGAAAAATATGAACCCCACAGAAAGAGAATACACATTTTTTTCAGATAGACATAGGTCACTTTCCAGAATAGACTACATCCTAATTCAACAAAACATGGCAGGGAACCTTACAGAGGCCGCAATATGTCCCATAGCATGGTCAGACCACGATCTGGTCAAAATTTCCATGAGAGACCTTTTACCGATGGGAACTAGTCCGAGATGTTAAACCCTGGCTTACTTAACGACCCAACAACACGCGAAAAAATTAGAACAGCAATTACAGAATATTTTGATCTTAACAAAGAAGGCGAAATTAACATAAATGGAATTTGGGCAGCCCACAAAGCAGTAATCAGGGGAACCTGCATACAAATTAGTTCGCTTAAGAAAAAAAAGGACCAGGCACAAATTTCACTCCTAAATCAGAAAATATCAAAGGCCCAAAAACTATATGGTAGAGATAAATCACAACAAACTTACGAGAAGGTACTAGGATATAAAAAGGAACTCAACGATATATTGAGAGGAAAAATGGTCACTATACTACAACGATCCAACGCTAAATTTTTTAGAAACGCAAACAAGCCTGACAGAATGCTGGCCAATAGACTAAAAGAAAAGAGAGCAAACTCATTCATTGCCAAACTAATCACCAAAAATAAGCAAATAGTTTTTAAACCAGAGCAGATAGTAAACGAATTCAGGCAATTTTATGCCGACCTTTATACAAAGTCAGACAACTCGGGTACCCCAAATCACAAAATAAACATCGAAAAAGCACTAAGTAACATAAATATCCCACACCTAGACCCCGCTAAAGCCAGTTCACTCCTTGAGCCCATATCGGTTAAAGAAATACAGGAGGTGATCAAGACAACAAAAGCACACGGGGCCCCGGGTCCAGACGGGTACTCGAACCTATATTACAAATATATGAGCGACTTACTCAGCCCTACCTTACACAAACTATTTAACGGCTTCTTAAAAGGGGGGAAAATGAAACCGGAATTCTTAGAAGCCAAAATCATAGTAATCCCTAAACCCGGGAAAGACCCAACCCAGTGTGCTAGCTATAGACCAATTTCCCTGATCAACACTGACTTAAAAATATACACTAAAATCTTGGCGGCCAGATTAGCGGAATTAATTCCTGAGATAATACATCCGGACCAAGTGGGGTTCATTAAAGGCAGGGAAGCGCCAGATAACACCAGAAAGATCATTGACCTCATTGACATAACTAGCAGAGGAGAAAACCACGCAATGGTTCTAGCACTCGATGCCGAGAAGGCTTTCGATAGATTAGACTGGACATTTATGAACTCTACTTTGATTAAATTCGGGTTGCCAGAGGGCTTTCTCAAAAGCGTTGCATCACTATATTCAGAACCAACTGCCCAGGTGACTTACCAGGGATACAATTCTCAAAAACTCAAAATCACGAGAGGTACACGACAAGGTTGCCCGCTGTCCCCACTGTTGTTCGCCCTTAGTATAGAGCCCCTAGCATTAGCTATTCGCCAACACACTGACATGTCTGGTATACCGGTCGGCCTGACAGACCACAAAATAAGTCTCTTTGCAGACGACATTCTCCTAACAATCTCAAACCCCCTAGTCAGTCTTCCTAATCTATTCAAACTCTTGTCAGAGTTTGGCTCACTGTCAGGGTTCAAAGTAAATACGAGCAAAAGCATAGCCCTCAACCTATCCCTCTCACCCACCATGGAAAAGCAACTAACCAACAACTTCCCGATAAAATGGTCCCCTAAATCTATTAACTATCTGGGCATACAAATTACTAAATCAACTAAAGACCTGTATGAAGCAAACTACCCAACTCTCATTAAACGTATAACGAGTGACCTACATAGATGGTCAGAGCTAAAGATCTCATGGATAGGAAAACTACATGCCATTAAAATGAACATTCTCCCCAAATTACTTTACCTGTTCAGGACCATACCATTATCAATCTTAGCTAAAGAATTGAAAACTATGCAAAAAATGTTGACGAGATTTCTGTGGAACAACAAAAAACCTAGGGTAAACAGAGAAACAATTACCGCAACTAAGAAGAGGGGTGGACTTGCGTTCCTAGATATCCCCCGTTATTTCAAAGCAGCTAGGCTAGCACAATTAGCAAAATGGTTCGTCAGAGACTCCCCCCCAGTGTGGGTCCAGATAGAGAAACATACACTGAGGAACAACGATTTAATCATGCATCAAATACCTTGGCTCTCCATTCAGAAGGGCTTCAAACTACCCCAATCACTACCAACCACTGTGAGGCACACAATAATTTTATGGAAAGACGTAAATAGGAGGAACATGCTTCTAAACCCAGAATCCGGGCTTACTCCCCTGTGGCCCCAATCGGCCAGCCCCAATATAAATACTAATGCCCAATATAGATGGTGGACTGAAAACAACTGCTCAATTGCGGCAGATCTACCTGTAGTTAATCAAAAATGGTCCACGACTGCATTCCTAGACAAGAAACACCTCCCTCCAGGAGAATGGCTTACCCTACTCGCTATAAATCAAAGACTAACTCAAACCATTAGGAACAAGGGTGGGCAAAATAAATCCATATTCGAAAGGTGTTGCATTAATTTCCCATCAGGGAAGAGCAACATTTCCACAATATATAACCACTTATGCGAGTTAACCACTCCTCCCAAACTTCACTACGAAAGGGCATGGGAAGCAGACCTTAACATACGATTAGACAAGGACCAATGGAACAGCATCTTGAAACAAGCAAAAAACTCTTCACTTAATATAATTTTGAAAGAAAACTCATACAAAGTGATCATGAGATGGTATCTAACCCCAGTTAGAATGAACCTAGGTAACCCGGGGATTAGCGATTTATGTGAAAGAGGTTGTAATCAGAAAGGGACTCTAATTCATAAATTTTGGGAATGCCCGTTGATTAAACATACGTGGGTAGAGACGTATAAAATCTTAGAGAAATTATGGGATCAGAAGTTTCCCATGAGACCAGAGGAAGCCATCCTGGGGCTACCGATAGAGGAGTTGTCCAACTCGGAACAATTCCTGACCAACCAAATCTTTCTAGCAGTCAGAACAATAATAGCCGCCCACTGGAAAACACCTACATTCGAGAAAATCCTAAACAAAATAGGGGTTGTTCGTTCCATGAGCATTTTGTCTGCTGAGGTGAATCATAAGTATAAACGCTGGGCCTCCTGCTGGTCCGCCTGGGAGACAAAATTCGGCAGGGAAACGAGGTGAGTAACCCTTTCCTCCTAAGAGACCTAGAAAGGAAAACTATATTAGAGTAATCCTAATTTATCCAGCCGTACTCAATTAGCCAAGTTCAGAGTTGACATCTACCAAGAGAGTTGATACCGGTCAGGTTCAGGCCGGGATGAGGACAAGTAACACAGTTTACATAGATCATTCCAGTTGTATGAGATTTCATTACTCATAGTTTCCTCCTTAGTCCCAACCCAGTTAAAAATATTTTTCAGCAGACATAAAATTAGAAAATGGAAAAAGAGGAGGCGTTCTGGACATATAGACGTTCTATAAGAAGATAGATGTGATGTATGTTCTTCTTGTTATTGTATACTTTTCACGTCTAATATGATGTTTTTGTTTACTCGACAAGTGTTGTCTGACTGTCCAATAAAAATCATTTAAATAAAAAAAAAAAGAAAAACATGATTTTCATGCAGGACAATGCTCCATCACACGCGTCCAAGTACTCCACAGCGTGGCTGGCAAGAAAGGGTATAAAAGAAGAAAATCTAATGACATGGCCTCCTTGTTCACATGATCTGAACTCCATTGAGAACCTGTGGTCCATCATCAAATGTGAGATTTACAAGGAGGGAAAACAGTATACCTCTCTGAACAGTGTCTGGGAGGCTGTGGTTGCTGCTGCACGCAATGTTGATGGTGAACAGATCAAAACACTGACAGAATCCATGGATGGCAGGCTTTTGAGTGTCCTTGCAAAGAAAGGTGGCTATATTGGTCACTGATTTGTTTTTGTTTTGTTTTTGAATATCAGAAATGTATATTTGTGAATGTTGAGATGTTATATTGGTTTCACTGGTAAAAATAAATAATTGAAATGGGTATATATTTGTTTTTTGTTAAGTTGCCTAATAATTATGCACAGTAATAGTCACCTGCACACACAGATATCCCCCTAAAATAGCTAAAACTAAAAACAAACTAAAAACTACTTCCAAAAATATTCAGCTTTGATATTAAGGAGTTTTTTGGGTTCATTGAGAACATGGTTGTTGTTCAATAATAAAATTAATCCTCAAAAATACAATTTGCCTAATAATTCTGCACTCCCTGTAGTTCATTCGATCCTCACAAAAGACAGTTTTTTGCTTTTTGCGAGGACCGATTCCACAATATGTCCCTTGCAGCCTCCTTTGTGAGATGAGACCCTAAAACCTCAGAGAATAGGCTCCGAGAGAGCTACGTAGTAACACGCAGCCATAGATATATGGGATGAACCATGCACTTCGGAAGAATCCCTACAGGCACAAAAAAGTGCCAGCAAGCCTATATGTGCTGCCTCGGAGCAGACCCACACAGCCCGACACAGCTCCTCCCATGCCCCCTAAACACATCCCCATGCTGCAGGGGTCCCTATAGGGGTTAGCCAGGTAGTGTTAGATAGGGTTTAATAGGTTAGGGTAGAGGGGGTTAGTTTAGATTTAGTGGTTTATCAGGGGGAATAGTGTAGTGTAGTGTTTGTACTTGGTGTCATGGGGGTCCTGGAGGCCCAGTTAGGGTTATTAGGTCGAGAGAAGTTTAAATAGGAAATTGGCAATGGCGCCTTCTTATTGGCTGAAAAGGCTGTTAATCATATTTCAGCGAATCAAAAGGTGTTATATCCCACCCTTATATCCCATTCTGATTGGCTGAAGGAACTGTCAATCTTTTTTAAACAAATCAGAAGGCACTATTGCATTCAGCCAATCACAATGGGATACACCCCACAGTGATTGGCTGAAGGCATTTGCGCCTTCTGATTGGCTACAGCCTGATTGACAGTGACAACAGCCAATTGGAAGGTGCTGATGCCTTCAGCCAATCACCCTGAGTGCTCCGTTTTTTTTAGGGCAGATTTATCAAGGGCCCAGCCGGGGCAGAAGAGGAGAAGGCCGGGGACATCGTGGATAGGTACGTTTTCAATTTATTGTTCATTTATTTTATGTGTTTCATGTGTTATACTAATGGTATGTATCTTTTTTTTTCCGGAGAACAGAAGAACATGGACGGGGACATGCTGGAAAGGTAAGTTTAATACTGTATTTGTACTATTTATTTATTATATGTAATGTTTACTTTTTTACTAATCTGATCTTTCTTTTTTCCTAGGGGGTGCAATCAGAAGGGACATCTGCAAAGGTAAGTGGTTTTAGTTATTCTATTTTAGCTTAGATTTAGGGAGTATGGTATAGATAGGGGGATAGGTATAGATAGGGGTGATGTCTAGATAGGGGGAATGTATTGTAGTTAGGGGTATATTTATAATGTATTTATTACTGTAATGTTATGCATATTTGTGTATGCCTTTTTCTTTGCAGGTGTGTAATTATTTTTTTATTTTATGTAGTGGTGGGGGGATTTGTGATGCTTGTTATAATTTTTTGTAGTGAGGGGGGGTTGTAATGTCCTTTTTTGTGTGTGTACCTTAGGTTTTTCTATTTTATGTACCTTAGGTTCTTTTTTTTTTTGGTAACATAGGTGTTTTTTATTTTGTGTAATTAGTAGGGTCGGGGGTTTAATAGGGGATTAGGTAAGTAGTGCTAGGTAGGAGTTTATTGGTTAGGGTAGAGGGGGGTTAGTTTAGATTTAGTGGTTTATTGGGGGGAATAGTGTAGTGTAGTGTTTGTACTTAGTGTCATGGGGGTCCTGGAGGGCCCTCATGGCACTTATGGGGTTAATAATAGGCTTCTAATTGTCCTATAAGGTTCTTCATAGACCCTAATGGGACTGATTGGGTTAAACAGATACCCATAAGGGATGGTGTTAGATGGAGGCTTATGGGATCTGTATAGATCCTCAGAAGTGATGGGATTAAAAAGGGCTAAATTGGGGTTAAATAGGCCCAATTAGGGTTATTAGATCCAGAGAGGTTTAAATATGCCCAATTAGGGTTAGATTGGCCCAGTAAGGTTTAGATAGGCTCAGTTAGGGTTAGATAGGGTTTAGTATGGGTTAATGGGGTTTAGTTAGGGTTAAGGGGTTAATGGGATATAGTTAGGGTTAATAGTGTAGTGTAGTGCTTAGACTTTGTCATGAGGGTCCTGGAGGACCATCATGGCACTTGTAGGGTTAACCTAGGGTATAATAGTGTCCTATAGGGGTCTATAAAGACCGCTATTGGACTGAGGCGGTTAATTATAGTCTCATGGAGCTCTGTATAGAGCCCCATGAGTGACAGGGTTAATTAAGGGCTTCTGGGGGTCTGTATTGACCCCGATGAGTTATAGGATTAATTTAAGGGCTCATGGAGCTCTGTATAGAGCCCCATGAGTAATTGTGTTAATTTAGGGTGCCTGGGGGGTACTTATAATACACCCCACTGCAGGGGTTAATATTTTTTTAGCGTGGATCCTTTTAGGACCCGCAAGGCGGGAAATATGAATTTTTAAATGAAGTTTGGTGACGATCGGGGACCCCCGCTGCAAGGGGTTAATATGGGGGACTGTGGGGGTCCCTATGGACCCCTGCCCAAGTGGTTAATGTGGGGACACTTTGGGGATCCAGATGGGGACCTTCAGCATAGAGGGGGGTTAATTTTAGGTGCCAGTGGGGTACTTGGAGTATTCCCCATGGCAGGGCATGTATGTAGGACTGCCGCGGAGGTCCCGTTCAGGACCCCCGCGGCAAGGGATGAGGTGGGGGAGCCTGCGAGATCATCTCACAGGCTGTCACTCCTCATGCACAGTTTCTACGTGTTGACATGGACAGGCGAGCTGCGAAGCTCACACGTTGCAAGGCTAATTTAATAGCGTTGTAACTTTACCAAATTTGAAGCACGTAGGGCTTACATACAAACATTGTATCTACGAGGCTGGAATATAATAGGGCTGTTAATCTTTATATATAGGACTAGCGACCTGCCCGTCAAAAAATGACGGCAATAAAATTGTAAGGCAGGTAATGATGTTTGCCACTAATTGCGAGCCTCTCCCCTGATGTACTTTTGGTTGTCTGAGCACCTTTGGCGCTCATTGCAAGCCCTGTGCTGAGCGCCTTCGGCACTCATAAGCGAGCCTCTCCCCTTGTGTACTTTTGCTTCTCTGAGCACCCTGGGCGTTTATTGTGAGCTCCGCACTGAGCGCCTTTGTTTGCCAAGTGGCGAGTCTCTCCTCTGCTCTGTTTTTTTTTATATAAATATATTTTTGTATAATAATTAATTAATTAATATAAATTTATATACTTTACATTTTGTAATGGATATATCCAGGAATCAATATGCTGAAGAGCTAACAATCGCTGTTGTTTTTCCTGCTGCAAACAATGTACATTTGGACTGTTGGTGATCTGAGGAGAAAGTGTCAGCAATGTGGCAAGTGTGCAGTGTAAATAGGCTGCGTAAGTGAGGCTAAACCGTTTGTTTATTTGTGTAATGCAGTATTTTAGAATGGCAATGTTATTAGTTGCAAGTTATTGTTGCAAAATTGTGGCGAGTGTGTATGTGTTGCGCGGGTCTCGAGCATTTTCCATCCTTCCTAATAGTTTATTTTGTACCTCATACATTCCTGGCTAAAAGTCATATGTGCCTGGTGGTGTTTTGCGAGTTTAGGGTTTGTGTAGCCTCGTTTTCATTTATTTTCTGTGGCCATTTTTTCTTAGGGGATTTTTAAGTGGCGAAACTCTGCAGATCTGACTTACATTCGCGTGCAACCTCACTCCCAGAAGCCTTGTCTGTCCCCCAGTGCTGTGTGTGAAGTTTTTGGAAACTTTTTTTTGTATTTTTTTGTTTTTTCGTGTTTTTGGATGTGCCCTATTCGGCTGTCGTATTTGATTTTCTGTAAGTGGCCGTTTCCTTTTCAAAGTATTACGGCTATGATATTTTGTGCGTTTTTTTCAATGTGCTACGGGTCTCGCACTATAAATTGTGTATTTGAGTTTTCTGTTGTTCTGTAGTCCTGCCCGTCGTAGGTATGATGCTTAATGCATGCAGGGTCGTAGGGATGAGCGCCCGCAAAAAGGGCTTTAAAAGGGAGCTAAACCCCTAAATCATTGACCGTGCTGTAGCTGAGCAAGTGAACAAACATTTCTAGGTGTTGGTGGGTTTTTGAGCATTTCTAGAGAGAGTTAGAGAGAGAGAGAGAAGGAGCATTGTAAGTTTTTGATATTTTGACCTCTAAGACAATGTAACCCTTAATTTACAACACACATAATTACTGATATCACATAAGTCACACACATAGATTAATACGTACATATAACTATACATAACGGTAGGCCAAAGCACATCTACAGCCCCCATACAAATCTGGGGGAGCGCACTGTGGCAAATGTGGATACAGGCTCTGTAGGACTACATGTGCGTGTCATGTACTGTCCTAACCGGGACCATGTCTCAGCTGCATTTTAACAACCCTTCCTGGGAACATGTCACAGATTGGTCAGTCTCACACACCGCACAGCAGATCCAGCACAACACTTGTTTTATGCATATGCAGATTGCACACCGCACCTGCAGTACAGATATTCATATGAGCCATGATTCACAATGCTAATTATGCAGGCTCATCTCTGTAACACAAGCAACACAGTCAATCACAGGTGACCATGATGTCAAGGATATGGAAACACATAGCTGTTAATTGTGTATGGAAAGCAACTCAAATATACTTGATATTCCATTTCAGTACCCGGGAGGACAAGGTGGGAGTTGGTGAGGCAAAAGGCCAGGATATTGAACATCGGGTCCCCCAACATGGGGTCCGAAACCCAAGCCTTCATGCTGACACCACAGGGCCTGCTGCGGTCACCTCTGCCATTACTGCGGTCACCTCTGCCAACAATGCGGTCACCACTGCCACCAATGCAGTAACCCCTGCCACCGATGCCACTGCTGCCATCACCACAGCCACCGATGCCACTGCTGCCATCATCACAGCCACCGATGCAAAGACCTCCAGCCCTGCTGACGTCACCTGCTGCCCCATTGCCGTCAACACCACCTACACATACATTGCAGGAGATTACATGGCACGCCGGACAAAGTCTGATGAGATGCTCAGGTTGCTCCAGAGGCAGTGTTGCCTGACCACCACCCTCCTTGCTAGCACTTGATCCCTCCTAGCTAGCACTAGATCTATCCATGCTGAGGTGAGGAGGCAGAACCAGAGGATGGAGAGATATAAGTTACGGGTGAGTCGTGACTGATGCCTACTAATTGAGTTAGACCAACGCCAGCCCATACCTCTCCAGCCTTCGGTTGCACAACAGCAACAGGAGACGTCGGCCTCCTCATCACAGACCTCACCACCACCATCTCAACAAGATCCAGTGCCAGCAGATGTAGTGGCACCCACCTCTCCTCCACAACCAAGATGTAGAAGAGGGATAGTGAGAGGGGTCTCATGCACGGAAGGTGGGGGCCCAGTGCTGAGAAAGAGGAGGTAGTAGGACCATCGAGTAAGTCCTCCTCCTGATTACTCCTCACTGAATACTGATTGTTATAGATGTTGACATACTATTGGCTGGCTATGGAGTGTGTACATGTTTGGTTATGTTTAACATTTCAAAAATTGATGTTCAAAGTGGATTGACCTTGAGAGCAGGTGTTGTAGTTAAACAGAATATTGTTATGATTGATATCTTGTTCTTGTCTCTGTTGGTGCTAATAGCCAAATCTCACAACCATGAAGGCATGTTCTTAATCTTCGAGCAGTACAATACGATCATGTGAGTGAACACTCAACCCAGTTCCCAACAGGCATTCGATTAGTGTCATTCACCACTGCAGATGGATCTAAAATGCAATATATGACTACATATCTCTTCACTAATAAACATGACTGGTGTGAGTTTCAATTATAATGAATAGTGTTCCGGAATTAGATTTGCACGGTCCTATTAGGATCTGCTAATCCAAAGCAGTAGTTATACATGAGTTTTTGTTGTATTTCATTCCGCTAAAAGTATGAAAGCGGATTAATGTACTTCATGTCAACCAAACAAAATGGATGTTTACCATGGTTTGACATCAGGATCAATGTGCATGTGTTTAGGTGTAATGTGAACAGTGTAATCTGTCTGACCTTGGTACCACCCATATACTAGTCAGATGTGATATCAGCATGGCCTAACTATTCCATGTAGAAAGTGATAGTACTCTTTGCTAAAATATTGCGTTCACAGTGAAGCATGCGTTGTTGTGTTACACATCATCAGCATACTCCGTGAAGGCTGATTGAACAGGGCAGAATCAATATGGTTATTACTGCTCGTAGATGACGTTCATGTAAATTGCTTTATTGTAGTGTCCAGAGCAAAAACAATGTACTATAATAACAGCTTATGATTGTTCTAACACCTCCTCTTTTGTTTTCCAGATTCTTATAATCTATTTATGAATCAGCAGTAATGTATAAAAACACACTGTTTGTGGAATTAATTAGTATCACATGATCCATGATTTCTAGCATCAGTTTAATATTTCATATGGAAACCATATGGTTGCTGTATGTGCATTAATAGTTATTTCCATGAAATTGAGTTTTATATGATGTTCCTATATCACATCCGATTATGGTTAATGTGGTGTCCTGACCACATGTGATCCTAGTAGATGCTATGCATTATCCTTATGATGTTGTCTAACGATTTACCCTTTAGATGTCCTTTGATCTGCCACAGCCTCTTGCCATTCCGGGATCCGCCCACACAACACCCATGATATCAATGCACAGTCTTGTCTATTTTTGATGGTGCTCTGTGTATGGAATAAAACTTTGTTATACTGTTCTAACCGTGTCAGTGTGTTGTCTATACATCACATTTGTGTCACATTCCTATATGTGTAATCTAATGAGCCCTAGTTACTATGCAATAGATCGATACCTATAATAGTAAAAATAGTTTTAGAGCTCATATAATAATATATCATGTATATTCAACATAAACGGTTAATACACATACACATTTCCAGTTAGTGATATTGTGGAGTATCAACATTCCCCTGAGGGCCTGATAGAAATATGACAGGTGATACTGGAGTGGGTTGCCAGTTCCTCCTCTAGTGGGCTGTGGTTTGTCTGACCTCTCTGCTATGACGTGCCCACCTTCACTGGCCCTACATTGTATAGCTCACAATCCCCTTCACCACCAACACTTAGCAATCCACAAGGGCCCAGGGAAACATATACCACACTAATGTAAATTGATGAATAGCAAAACATAATGGGAGGTGACAAAATGGGAATGGGTATACATCATGGCACATGGCCACCAGCAATGGTGTTGGACTTTCCAGGATGTGCGCAGTGGACATTACACCTGATGGAGGTGAGTTGGCTATTGATCCCCGTGCCTATGCACAGCCTCCATGTGTTTTTGCTGCCCTTCCTGATGGGTTCGAAAAAATGAGTGTGATGCATGTTCCCCTGGTCCCCTTGTGGTGGTGGTGAAAGGGCTTGTATATCTGAATGAAGCTGTGAGCTATACCATGTAAGGCCACTGTCGATGGGTAGGTCATAGCAGAGAGGTCAGACAAATCCAAGTCAACTAGAGAAGGAACTGGCAACCCAAATCAGTATATTTGGCATGCAAACCTTGTAGAACAGCACAGGCAGAGACCTAGCTAAATGTGCTGCAGTCCATAGGGTCACAGAGAGTCGTGCTCAACTGAAGGACTGAACAAGATATAATCAAATGTTTACTGGGTACTTATTTTTATTGGGGGGTTATTGTGTAAGTAATTGTAATGCCTTTCCATGCTTTCCTTATATTTTAAAGTGCACTGGTGTGTTTATTTTACCCTTTACAGTGTTTAACAGTAGTCAATAAACCCTTTGAGAATCCTATTTTGAGCCCATAATATTTCTGCCTCCATTTGTGGGTTACGGGCTTGAACGCCATGGTGTCTTTTCAAACACATTGCAGTTTAATAGCAAAATTGGGAAACGTAATGAATACGGGCATAGTGATTGTGAGGGGGCAACTTGTAATCGGATTGGGAGTTGCTGATTGATTCTGTGGCAATATTAAGAGCAGTTTTAAGTGTGTATAAATGTGCAAATTGGGCAAAAGAATAAAGTTGTTAAAAACGGTTACAGAGATTAGGTAGCTAAAGCCCTTAAGGAAGTGAACACCATTAGTTAATCATCAAGATTTACTTCTAACAAGCATAAAAAGTTTGTCAATATTAAAGTTGAAGATCAAATAATGAAAAGAGGGTATAGCTTTAACAAATGGCAAAGTGACAGAGAATAGATTATAAGATTAACCTAAAAAGTATGTTAATAAATGCTGGTAATTACTTTTACAGGATCCTTTTTTAAAAGAGCTTTTACACAAGAAAGGAAGGAATATGTGGAGAAATACAGAAGTATACTAATATTCAAACAGTGACTTTAGCAACATTAGATTATGCAAAAAGCAGTATTGTATTGAAAATTGACAAATAAGGTTATAAAATGTGATATTGGATGGCACATTTGTGGGAAAAATGTAATTTCAAGATGTAACTGTTAATTGTGATCGCAGCTTTGTAATTTATATACTGCAATGCGTGGGAAGAACCAAATGGTCTTTTAAGAAAATATAAATATGAATGTTTATTATTAGGTAAGGCCTTGAAACCCAATGTGTCTCATTGCACTTTGCCATTTTTCATTATAAAGATTCTGAACTTCTAAGAAGCTGTGTTATAGAGCTGTTTAATTAATGACAAGGTGATAGTCTGAATCTGTTTAATAACAGAGAAGGGATTTGGATCTATGCTTTGCAAACCATAGTTCCAAATAGGGTAATCAAATATTTTGATGTAATCTTTTTTAATATTTTTCTAATACGTGTTTTAGTCTTTTTTTGTAGTCCTTAGAAATAATACCTGCTTTTTATTTTAGGATTTTAATAACATCTGATAAGAACTTTGCTATAAAAAGAAAGAGTGCAAAATAGTTCCCATACATGAAGGAGTTTTCAACCCCATCAGGTATAAATGATTTTCAATTTATGATGGAGTAACAATTTTCCACCTAAAAGTAGTTTTCTATAGAATAAGTTATTTTCTAATCCCTGATGTGCCTAATTTACACTGGAATTTTTTTAAACATGGAACACAATTCTTTTTTCGTGCATTAAAATGAGCAAACTTTAAACATTATCAAAATTGTGTTTTGCATGTAAAATATTAAGTAAAACCTGTTAAAAAATTCATTGAAATTAACAGAAAGTACACAGAAAGTATAATGTGGATTTCATTATAAAACAAGTTTGACTCGTACATTTACATTACGGCTCATTTGCTGACAGGGGCCTTTCTCAGATTAGTTAGTCATCTGAATCATTTTTTTTCTGCTGTGAGAGCATCCTTTGAAAAAAGAAAAGACATTAGTATACCCTTTTTCAGATGCAACCAAAATACCCTTTAAAGGCCATTTTAGACCATGAGAAAATATTACACAATTAACAGTTTTTTCAGATTTTGGATATTAATTATCATGGAACTTTATATTGATACTTTTGTATTATAAATCAAGAATATATATATTTAAATTTAAATATTTGTTTTTACATTTTATTATTTATAATCTTTTATTATAAGAGTAATATTCAATAACTGTGTTTAGAGTGACTTTGGATTTCTTCTTTAAATAGTTTGATTTTATCTCAAGTATTGGTAGAAGAAGAATGATAATGAGTCCACTGATTGTAGGGCAACAGGTGTGGTTGTATAATTGCACAGAAGTGACATGACTGAATGGTAAATTGTGTAGTGATAATTCACTGCTACAAGCTTAAAGACATATCCAAGTGTCCTGGATTATGAGTGCATCGGATAGAAAATAATTAATATGAAAATTTAGTATGAAAAAAAAAATGTATGCATGAAAAAATACCAAAATTAACATTTAAACACTTACCTTGAAGTTAGCAAAATCTTCTGACAGTTAAAAATTAGGGCTAACACCCTCTGGGGTTCTTATTTGTGCTGCAAAGCTGCCCATGATATGTAGTGTAGAACTATGTTAGGTGCTATGGTAGCAGCACAAAACAGACAGGAAGCACCAGGGAGTCATATCCCAGTAGTGACTTGGGAGTTGACATCAGGGCTCTCCTATTGACTGAGGGGAAAAAAGCAGGTGAATAATGGGTTAAATTGCATGCTGATTGGGTGGGGACCAGGGGCCTGTGTAACATAACTATTAGAGGGATTTTTAGATATTATAAAAAAAAAATGTTTTATGAGATGTGCTGAATACATAAAGGCTGCGTTTTGCCTATAGAGTGCAGAAATGTATTAATTCATGAAACCTGGATATGCCTTTAAGCTCTACATTGCATATTCCTATTCAAACAAAAGTAATGTTGTGGCCTGAGATGATTCCCCAGTTGGTCTGCTGCTCAATGTTAAAAAGACGAAGATCATGGCAAACGGCAATCTCACTTACTGGCAAATAGATGCCGAAGAAGTGGAGGCAGTGACAGATTTTGTTTTTCTGGGATCCAAGATCTCTGCAGATGGTGGCTGTAGTCATGAAATTATAAGACATGTGCTTCTGGGGAGGAAAGCTATGACAAGCTTGGACAAGCTAGTAAAAAGTAAAGATATTAAACTATAAACAAAGGTTTGAATAGTTCGAATTATGGTATTCACAGTAGTAACATACGGATGTGAGAGCTGGACCATAAAGAAATCTGAGCGCCATAGAAATGACGCCTTTGAATTGTGGTGTTGGAGAAGACTGCTTAGAGTCCATTGGACTGCAAGAAGATCCAATAAATCAATACTTCAGGAAATCAAGACAAACTGTTTACTAAAAGGTATGATCATGAGGCTGAAGCTCAAATATTTTGGCCATATTATGAGACGGCAGGATTCCCTAGAAAAGACCCTGATGCTGGGAAAGATTGAGGGCACAAGAAGAAGGGGATGACAGAGGCGGTGATGGATAGATGAGGTCACTGAAGCAATGAACATGAACTTGATGGAGCTCAGAGGGGCAGTGACTGTATAATGATGTAAAACAACAAACCCAGTGAAATAATATAATTATTATTATTATTATTATTATTATTATTAACTTTTATTTGTAACGCACCAACATATTCCGTAGCTCTGTACAGGGGATAGGAACAAGGAAAAATACAATATTAACAAACTGTAGAAGATGGAGGGTCATATTTTGAGCTTAAAATCTTTGTAGAAAGTACTTTTTTCCCAAAGCACCCAACAAGATTAGAAACTCGCTACTTACAAACTAAAGGGAATGGAACAAGCAAAATCCTGGGAAGGGCAGATAAGGAATAGCAAGGAAGGTCAGCAAGGAAATTAAATTTGCTTAGGTATGAAGGAATGCAAAGTTAGAAAGTTTGTGTTTCATTAAATGGGAGAGGGAAGGAGTCTGACAGAGTCATTTGAGGTGAATGGCTCTAGTATGCAATATGCTATCTGTTCCTAGTGGTCAGATGTTTGATATCTAGCACATTGGACAAACAGGTCCCAATTATACATATAATTAAATGAATGTAACAGTATAAGTGTATAATTGAAACCATTGTAGCAGAAGAGATCTTAGCAGAGGAAGTTAGTTCCAGGTCAGAGGCAGTGTTTGTAAGGTAAGAGATTTTTCCTGAACCTAGGTATGAAAGTAAAATCCCTGAGCTGGGGGATTTGCACTACATATAAAAAGATTATCTACACCCTGCACTAACCCATTAAACCCTATGGCTCTGGGTATCCCGCAGGAAACTCCCAACACTTGGAGAGAGAAACCAGGCCCTCTCCACCACCCCATTGTGGTCCATAGGGACCTCTACTATAACCATGGCTCCTAATATTAACCCCTATAAAACAGGGATCATATGGACCCCCGTGGTATACAATACCAACACAATGGGGGTCCCTATGATTCATTAACCCCTATACCATTAGGGTCCCTATGGACTCCCAAGGACCTTATCAACCTCTTCTATGTCTGGTTGTTTTGTTAGCCAATCACAGAAGGCTCACATTTCAATGAAGCCCTATTCTGATTAACTGTCAATTCAACCAATCAGAATAGGGGGAAATAGAACCCTCTGATTGACTAAAAGCTAACCAATAGGAATGCATAGATTCCATGAGGTGGTTAGACTTTTAACTAATCAGAAATGGGACAGGAGCACTCCAGATACTGGATTCTGATTGGCTAAAATGTGATGGATACTTATTTGAGCTAATCAGAAGCCATAAATATATTATAGATGAGGGAGTGGGTCAGAAAGCCGTTAGTTGTAATTATTTTCTATTGTACTGTAATTATTTTTTAGGAAGTCTTTTTTTGTTTTTTTTTATGTAATTATTTTTTATTTTCATGTAAGTTTGTTTAATTTGTAATGTTTTATTTTATTATATAACTTATCCAAATGGGGGTCTTATTTTAGGGTCTATAGGGCTCACTGTAGACCCCCAATCAGGTCCATGAGGTTCCATAAGGAACCCTATGGTAGTTGTTAAAGTGCCTTGGAAATCCATAGGGGCCAGTGACATAGCTAGAGAATGCAAGGAGCTGGGGCAAAAAATATATATTTGAGTGCCCCAAGAGAAGGGGTTGTAAACTTTTGCACTGGCCTTCTGCAGTACCAATTTACTCAGTTACCCTCCCAAGAACCCTTCCTGTAACAGCTCCTCTCCCTAACACCCTTTCGCATAAAATCATTCTACCATTTCCCATTGCTACTCCTTTTCCAATACCCCTTTTCATAGCTGCTCCCCTACTAGCACAAAGCCCCTCTGCCGGCAACATCCTCTACAGATATTTTTGGGAAGGCTAACCAGAACCTCATTTAGCATACGGTGGGCAAGAGAGTGATAGAAGTCCTCCACTCCTCCACTGCATAGATACAGTAATTAAAAATTACATTTAATGAACTAAAAATCATATATCACATTAAACATATTTACTGCTCAGAATTCCGAGAAATACAGTTATTGCAGTGCACTCTGGAAATCTGAGATATGCAAATGAGTCCATAATGTGTTCACTCTTTAATCCAAAACCACATTATACATGGCTCCTTTTAACATATGCCTGCTGTATTACACAGCTTTAAAGTATAGCAAAGGATTGATTATGCATGATTTAGGAGTTCTATATACACACATATATTCACATATAGACATATATTAACTCTACAGATCACCAAGGTCCTCTCAACATCCACTCCACACAGCACTGACACCTCCTTATATCCATTCCTACATAGCACCCAGTCCTTTGTCAGCAGTCATGCCTTCTCAGCATCCATTCCCACATGGCGCAAAACCTCTCCTAGCACTCGTCTCTATGTCTCTATTTCCTTTGCTCACTCCTCATAGAACCCACCCCTGTACCTTGCTGACACCTTGCAGCCTTTGCTCTCTTACATTCTTCCCAAGAGTGCTGAACTGCTCCACACTGCCACCTCTTGGAGCTTCAGTAGGTAGAGGTTGTGCTGACAAGGAACTCCAGCTGTTATATCCGGGTGGGGTTGGGGGGGCAAGACTTTGTGGGACTATTGGACCAGGGGGAGGGGGGGTTGGATTAACAGGGACTTTTGCAATTCCTTCTTTCTTCCTACACTGTCCACCCAGCCTAAATACTTGAACTGTGGCAGCTGCATTCTTGTTGTGTGTCCCCTGGGATGGTAGTGATCAGAGTTATTGTATGTGTGTGTGTCTGTATTATACAAAGGGCAGTATGTATATAATTACACAGGGCAGTGTATGTGTATGTATATTATACAGGGTAATTTGGCCATAACAGGAAGTCATTATTGTAGTGCTATGTTAATTTATTTATGTGTGAAGGCAACCCAGGCATGTTTTGTATTGGAATGCTGAATTTATTGGAATGCTGAGTTCAATAAAGTGTATTTCCGGGGTCCCTTGGCAGAGGGGTTATGCGGTGCTTGGTTGTAGAGGATACAGTGCAGTGGGGAAAAAGCTGACCAGCACCAGGGGGCAGTGGACAATTAGGTGTGAATGGGGAAACATGCTGGGCATATGGAGCGTCTCATACATCAAAGACTGAGTGTCTGCACTCCTAATCTTATCAGAAACCCAAATGTGAGGCAGAAATCAAAGGACCTGGACCAAGTGGAGTGAGAAGGAGGGGTGACATCACTAATGGGCAGGCCTCATCACATGGTCAGTGTCATGATCCCCATTGACCCTCATTTGGGTTTAGTAATTGTTATTGTTATTTAATATGTTTTTATGTTAAGTTGATTACCCTATGTATGTTAATTACTGTATGTCATGTGGCTTCCCTATGTGTGATTGACTTGTGATGTTTGATTCTGTATGTTGCATGTTTGGTTCATGAAGTGTTACAAAATTTAGAATGTTGAGTTGTCAGTCTGTGACTGTCAGAGAGAGTCAGTTGAGATACAGTTAGATTTAGTGAGATGTAATGATGTCTCTGAGAACAAGCCAGTCTGAAGGCAGTCTGAGATGCTTCTGACAGGAGAGACGTGAGGTAACCCAGCTGTCAGTGACACAAAAGTAAGTACAGCCCTCATATTTTTAAAAATATTTTATAACATCTTTTTGACAACACTGAAGAAATGACACTCTGCTACAATGTAAAGTAGTAAGTGTACAGCCTGTATAACAGTGTAAATTTGCTTGGCCAGTCCATCACCTTTACCTTCAGCTTCTTTAGCAAGGCAGCGGTCATCTTGGAGGTATGTATGGGGTCGTTATCATGTTGGAATACTGCCCTGAGGCCCAGTGTCCGAAGGGAGGAGATCATGCTCTGCTTCAGTATGTCATAGTATATGTTGGCATTGATGTCCCCTCAATGAACTGTAGCTCCCCAGTACCAGCAACACTCACGCAGGCCCAGACCACACATATATAGATATATGTCTTCATGTGTATATATGTTTTCTATAATATGTTGTGTTTATTCCCCCTACATGCATTTACCTGATGATGTCAGATGCTGCCTCCACTCTCTGCATCGCTGTTTAAGTTCAAACTGATGATTTCACCTCATATCAGTGTTTTTGTGTTCTTTTTGCCTTATCCGTTTATCTGTAATTTAGGGATTATTTCAACTACCTTTCCTCAGTATAGATGTATACTTTATGGTGGTGGGAGTGTCATGTTGCCGGCACTTGGGAGCTACAGTTCATTGAGGGAACCATGAATGCCAACATGTACTGTGACGTACTGAAGCAGAGCATAATCCCCTCCCTTTGGAGACTGGGCCGCAGGGCAGTATTCCAAAATGATAACAACCCCAAACACATTGTGGAGACGACCACTGCCTTGGTAAAGAAGCTGAAGGTAAAGGTGATGGACAGGGCAAGCATGTCACCAGACCTAAACCGTATTGAGCATCTGTGGGGCATCCTCAAATGGAAGGTGGGGGAGTGCAAGATCTCTAACATCCACCAGCTTCATGATGTCATCATGGAGGAGTGGAAGAGGATTCCAGTGGCAACCTGTGAAGCTCTGGTGAACTCCAAGCCCATGAGGGTTAAGGCAGTGCTGGAAAATAATGGTGGCCACACAAAATATTGACACTTTGGGCCCAATTTGGACATTTCCCCTTAGGGGTGTATTCACTTTTGTTGCCAATGGTTTAGACATTAATGACTGTGTGTGGAGTTATTTTGAGTAGACAGCAAATTTACACTGTTATACAGGTTGTACACTTACTACTTTACATTGTAGCAGAGTGTGATTTCTTCAGTGTTGTCACATGAAAAGATATAATAACATATTTACAAAAATGTGATGGGTGTACTCACTTTTGTGAGATACTGTATGTGGAATAAGATATCTGGAAGATATATATATATGTCAGAATCCATAGCGAAGATAGGATTAATATATATATGGAAAAATATATCTGGAAGATATATATGTGTCATAGAAAATGGCTGCCCTGTTCCTGTACAATTAATGAAGTGTGTATATGCTCCTAATCAAAGGGGAGGAAACCAAAGTGTGTGTGTAGGCTCCTAATAATAGGCGAGGAAACCTATCTAGAAGATGTGTGTATATGTCAGCAATCCTAGAGAAGATAATAATGAAGTGGATGTTATGATGCCTTGCAGATGAAACCTTGTCGATTTATAATAATAATTTATACAAAATCCAGAAGACACACAAACTGTTACAGACTGTTATAAGCTCAAGTTTAAATATATATCTATTGAACCTGTTATGAATTGACCAACATCGTAAACGTCACCAACACTGACAACTATATATGTGATATACACTGTACACTAGCGACTTGCCCATCAAAAACTGACAGTCAATAAAATTTAAAGCCATGGCAATGCTGTTTGGCACACAATGTTAAGCTTTTTATACTCTAAGGACCTTTGGCGCTCATTGCGAGCCTCGCGCTGAGCGTGATTCATTGCCTCCACTGCTTGCCTCCCTTCGCAAGGCTTTCAGGCAATGAGCACCTTTGGTGCTCATCGCACAAGTGCTACGAGTTTTAGTGCCTTAACGGGTCGCCTCGCTTCGGCGCTCATCACCTAAGTGCTGTGACTTAGCGGCTCGCCTCGCTACGCGTTCATTGGAGCCTAAGTTCTGCGTGCCTCAACTGCTCTCTTCGCAAGGTTCGCAGTGCAATGAGCGCCTTCAGCATTCATTGCAGCCTAAGTCCCACGTGCCTCAACTGCTCTCCTCGCCTTGCTTCGCTAGGCTTGCAGAGCAATGAGCACCTTTGGCGCTCATTGTAGCCTAAGTTGTGCATGCATCAACGCCTCGCTTTGCGAGGCTCGAAGTCGACTGCTAGCGAGGGACGTAAAAGCCTAAGTTGAACTTGCATCAACGGCTTCCCCTCGCTCCGGGACAAACATTGCAAACTTCACCAACACTGACAACTATATATGTAATATATATATATATATATATATATATATATATATATGTATATACATATATATATATATATATATATATATATATATATATGTAACAATTGTGATATCTATAGTGAAAGAACTGAATGATTAATAATTTTAATGATTAATTTGTTTCTGTGTGAGCTCAGTTGATTGTTACTTGGCACTTATAATGCTTTGTACGTTAAAGTTTTTATGATTGCACTTTGAGATTAGAATATTTTATTTCTACCCATTTTTTATATTAACAGTCATTAAACAATAGAGAGGAATTGCCTGAAAAGTCATTATAAAAATTTGCATGCACACTTCATCACTCATCTTTATGTAAAGTTAATGCATAAATGAAACTTGGAAAATGAAATTAAAAATAGATAGCATAGTTTAGCAAGTAATAAATCACAGTGCCCTAAAGCTAAAGGACTTTAGAAGTCAAATTTAAAAAAAAAATACATTTTTACTGGACTGCTTTTTGCTTGATTATTTTGAAAGGTTTCCATTGGATTTATTGCATGGGTGTGTTTCTGCTTATGCAAACAAGGTCCAGCCCTAGGACAGCATAATTTCAGGTGGCAGCAGGCATTGCCATTGAATATGCAGAGAATATTCTGGGCCTCATTCAATTGCAATTTGGCCAATTGAATAGGGCTCTAAATAAGCACATAACATATATTTTTAAAGAAGTTTTTAGTTAGTAAGCATCTATCCAAAAGCAAGGTTTTCACTAACTAAAAACTTCTTTAAAAAAAATTTGCTATGTGCTTATTTAGAGCCTTATTCAATTGGCCAAATCGCAATTGAATGGGGGCCTCTGTCTGTAAGTGTACCTGACCCTTTCTGACTTAATGTAAGCTTACCTATACACATGCGATTTTCTATGTAAGCGTGTAGTCATAGGAAAAGGCAAGGAGTAGTAAATGGGTCATTGGTGGCACACAAATATGAACTGACAGAAGGCAGCATAAAACCTAAATATACCACTGATTTATTGTCTTAATTGTTAATATCCTAACACTGTACAATATTTGGTTTGTACTGCATATAGTACAGATTATCACTTCTAATAGAATTTAAATATATATGAACACAAATCAGTTATTTTGCGCTAAAAAGCACCCAGGAAACATTTTGATACCGAATAGATGAAATTATTCATAATTTCAAACACTTTTTAATAGAAGGCAAAGCTGTTTTGACTTTTTGTCTAATCTTATTTGCCAACATGAAAGTTATCGTCAGAGTATTCCATTGCATATACTTTATGGGTCTATATTCTATTGATGTTGTTAAATACAATATTTCACCACATAAAAATGATCAGATATTGTCTTTTTTAAAAAAGTTTCTTTATTGTCATGTATATTATACCTCAAATATTCCTGCAGCCTTTTTTTTTTACAATGCACTAAAACAAATTAGATAACTGTACCATGCAGAGCCCAACTACAAAGCTGATTTTATAAGTATGAATCAAGTACATGCGTTACAGGCTTTTGAGTTTAAAGACATATTTAAGTGTCATGGAGCCCTATTAAATTTGCCAAATCGCAGTTTCAGAAGCCCATAAAGGAGCCCACAAAAGTTACAGCTATTAAATTGGCCTCTTTTAGCTACCCACAAACGATCTGCGGGTTACAGGCGGAAAAACCCTACGGGCTGTCAAAATCTGAACTCCGACCCAGCTAAGCCTTTGATCTTTCAATCCTCGCTATTAAATTGCTACAAGTCCTCAAGCTTGCAACCGTTTTCACACCTGTAATTGGCAAATGCAGCCAAAAATCCTATGGGTACTAGAGAGGACCAGCAAGGGGAATAAACTCCTGTAGCACTGTAAAAGCAAATAAAAACACACTACTGTATTTCAAATTAAAGGGAAAGAGATGAAAGGTTTTACAATTAATAGCACAACATTATCAAGCTCACAAATCTGCAATAGAAAATCATTTATTTTATATTTAATTTCTGTGTTATATCGATCCCGGCAATTAATGTGTTAATCCATATAATAGATGTAATAGAACTCGCATTGACTAGAATATTATATTTATAGATTTTTTGATATTGCATTATTTCTGGATCGCAACTCAGAGTTCAAAACGTAAGTGATTGAAATTCAGCCTCCTTGTTTTAGTGACGTAATGATGACTGTGGGCCTCATTCTATTATCGGCCGTAAATCGGCCGTAAGGCTGCGATTCCTTGCGGGGGTTCAGTTAACTCGCGATTCTATTATACGGCGCCGCAAGGATCTCCTTTTACGGCCGGCCGCATATCTTGGAACCAGCCGTAAGCTGTGAAATATAAAAACGCAAAAATAAATTCAAGCCTGCACTGTACAGCTCTGTAAATGCTAGGGATCATATTGGGGGACATGAGGATTAAAAGGAACCCACTCTCAAGCTTGCACATCTGCCCAAAACCGAGTTCAAATTAACTGTTTATTTTCCGGCTGCGGCGTGGGTGTGTCTGAGGTGCTCCAAGCACTCTGGACTTTTTACATGGATATTTTACGGATATTAAAAATAAAATATTTTACGGATTTGAGTACAGGATAATTATGTGCTATTTTTTCTAACACCTAAAATCCCTTTATAGTCTTCTCAAAGTGCAGGATGGCTTTATTTGAGCTATTTTATGTGCTTAATTGGTGCTAGCGAGACCTCTTTCCTGCAAGTAAGCTGCGGCTCGCTTTTAGCCTTGCAGAGAGGTTTCCCGGAGCAATTGAATTGCAAATCTCTTGCGGCCGTTTTAGATCAAAGGCTTTCCTCCGGCGCGAGCGGCCGCAAGAGATAGCAAGGCACCGGCCGCAAGCCTGCCGGAATCCCCGGCCGTAAGGGAATAGAATAGCAGAATAGCTTGCGGCCGGTCCTTGCGGCCCCGCAACGGCTGCGGCCGCTAATAGAATGAGGCCCTGTGTCTTTTACTATTGGCTCTGTCTAAACCCGTAACTACGGGTTTGAATAATTTTCTATGTGCCGAAGCATGGTTTGCGGATTTGGATATCGGCCACTGTCTTTGCAAGCTTTTTTAATGTAATCGCTCAGTATCTCCAGCAAATTGGAATTTAATAGGGGCCATGGATTATTAATAAATCTGACAGATGAGAATCAGTAGTGTATGCAAATAATAATTTGCATGTAAAACACCAAAATAAGCATTATTAAACTTACATTAAAGTTTGCTAAATCTCTTGAGTTTGCAAGCAGGTGATTTTTAGGAAAACCCTGGAAATCCATGCTACATTTAGCATAAAATTCATAATCCTTTTTGGCCAATCAGAGGCAGCTATAAACTGTTTAATTTTGTGATGCCAGTTTGTATAGCAATGAATCATGGGATGTGTAGTCAAAAGGAAGCAAGGAGGAGACCGGTCATTGCTCTGTGAATCTCTGCATCGTGCTGTTGTTGACTTGAAGGTTAGAATAGGGTTAAAAACCGTACCCAAATGCAGTGTTTCTGTTGGTAGATACACTGTGCCTATGTAAGCAGCTCTGGGGGTGTGGAGAACAAATTTGATTTTTAAATAAATTAGATCTGTATGTATATAGAATTAATAAATGTAATTGTGTTTCTGATATAAGCAGTATGTGTTAAATTAGAAAAGTTAAAAACAGGGAACTTAAAATGTGTGTTCTGTTCTAGCTAAATGTGAGTGCTCTATTGCCTACTTACACACAACTCAGGAGAATGAAGGCTTCAGCATTCCCAAACATGGGCCACTCCAGATTGCACCTGAATTATGCTTACATTCCTGCTAAACATAGGCGTATGCGTTGGTGCACGCACTCATTGCTACAGACGCTTTTACTATGCTTAGCATTATATAACTGTAGACATTGTCAGAATAGATTGTAGTTCAGAGAGATGGGATCCATCCCAGATTTTGTACCAACTCCATTTCGGTTGTGGCACTGATCTAGTCTGGTAACATTTTTTTTTAAACTCCAGGAAGTGAAGTATTTAGAAAGTAGTTGTTTCTCATTAAAGCTCCAACAGAGCACTATAGTTCATGATGGATCTTCTGGTATTTGACCTTGGCTTGCCCGAGACTTCTCAGATCTATAGATTTTGACCGTTGGCTTGTTTATTGGATTTTTTTTTGGTCTTTGTTTTTTACTTTGATTATTGCCTCTGGCCCTATATTGTACTACGATTTGGTAGCCTTGGGGACAGTAGGGACATCTGTCTTTTTTCTATAACACATTCCATCTGCTGTACCTACTGAAACCCAGGACTTACTCTGCCTACTTCATTTGGTTGTTCATAGTCATTTCGCTATTAAAGGAAGGGGTCATGTAAAGGGCTCACAACTTGTTGGAGACTCAGAGTTCCTAACTTGATAGATTACAAGTGTTCTAGTATCCCACAGAGAATGTTCAACAGTCAAGATATACATCCCAATACATGTCATAAAGCTGTACAGTACAGAGTCTGGAAAAGACATCAATCAATTCATAGACTGACTGTCCATTGGACCAGCTCAAGGATCTGACCATTGCGCTAGCAATCCTTCATTTCTGTATGAGGTTGATCCAGGTGTGATTTGAGCTATTACTGAATACTGTTATATCCATCACAAAGTGAGTTACCTGCACTAGCTGTTGGTGCGCTTTCTCTTTCCCTTCCTTTTTTATTGTTGCTTATTCCCTAGTACTAGTATAATACTGGTATCTTACCCAGTTCCTGAACTGATACAACTTGATGGAGAACATTGGTCTCTCACACCCCAAGAGCATGACTTCAGCAGAAGGAATTAGTTATGCTTGAGTTGTGGCAAATCTGTACTTTATACCTGAACTTTCAGAAGCAAGGGTTTCCTCTTGTAAGGGTTACTTTTATAAGACATACAAGAGCTTGTGTCTTTATTTCTACCAGCCATTTCTGAGACTCCTCAGGTTTTCCCTGTTGTGTTCCAGTGGGGCAAACAAAAGTTCCACACTGAGGCAATTATAAACTTGGGAATCATTTAATAGATCAGCAGCTCACCTCATACTTTCTGGTTACCTGTAAAGAGTAGGTCTTCCCTGTCCTGTTCCAATTTAGTTGATAGATAGTACATCTGTTAAATAAGTGCCCTTAGCACAGGAGGCAATACAACTCAACTGAACCTACTCAAAAAGAACAAACACAATTTAATGTGGTACACTCTTTATTGTATCCATATGTATTGGGAATGCCTTGGTTGCAGCTACATAACCACTCTATCCACTGGTTTACCAAGAGAATATAATTTCCTTTAGAATATTGCCAGAAGCATCATCCTCAGGATACAGATTATGTGCTATAAATACACCTGATATTGACGTGTTTCTCACTGAGTATAGGACTGTCCAATATATATACTTCCAGAGCAAAGATACCTTCTGAACTATGTATGCCTTATAGTGATCCGCACTCTCAAGACTATATACAAGAGGATTTATTCACCATTCATCCTATCCTGCTGGGTCTCCTATATTCTTTGTCAAGAAGATGACAGTACACTCTGAACCTGTATAGACTACAGAGTGTTGAATGCTATAACAGCCATGAACTTATACCGCGTGCTATGCATTCTTGAACTCTTTAATCAGCTCTGTAAAGATGAAATATTTACAAAATGTTATTATTTAGAAATGCATAATGGGTTATGCAATGTTCCAGCACTTTGTCACTAATATGTTCTGACATCTCTTGGATATATCAGAAGTCATCTACTTGGATGATATCTTGAACTGTCAAGTTCTCTCTCTACTACGTCTCTGCTAAGTTGGTAAAATGTATGTTTGAAACCTCCACTATTACATTTCTGGGATTTATAATATCATTATTTTGGATGAGTTGGCAATGCAATCAAGCAAGGTCTCAGCAGTGGTAGATTGGTCTAGTGGTCTACATCAAGGATGCAAGTAAAATTAATCGCAAATTTTCACAGGTGCTTTATAAAGGACTTTCCCAGGATTGGCCAACCCATTACATCGCTGACCAGAGAAGTAGACATCTCAGAAAAATATGTGAGTATTGTTTTATCTAAAAAATCTCAGGTATAAAACAATTATACATCCATGGGTGTAGGAACTGGGGGGACGAGGGGGACAAATCACCCCCAGATTTTCAATTTCTGTAGAGAAGCAGTTGTGTGGTATTTTTATACTATATGCAGTATCACCCCCCAGATTTTCTTTGGCTCCTACAACCATGGATAACATCCATTCTTCTTTTGTAAACTAATCCTAGAAAAACTATAATATGGGTAACCAGGATCGTGAGGCTTTTCAATTGACTATGGAAGATTGGAGCCATTACTTGGAAGGTGCTCTTCATCAAATCACTTTCTGCCTGGGGTTTCAAAACAGAAAAGATGATAGATTTCTTTTTTTTTTTAAGGAGTTGTACTTACTATAAAATATTAACTACTCTCTAACCACAGCCTTCCACAATATCTTTGATGTTACTCCACTCATTTCTAAGATGACTGGTATGATCTTCTCCAAATAGCAGAATTTGGTTTTATAATCAGTTCTTTGCTTTTTTCATGCTAAGTTCAACCCCCCATCCACCCCCATCAAAAGTGCATGATATTTTTACCCTTATTCAGCCTCTGCATAAGATGTTTCTGGAACTCCAAAAGTCAGTACAGGAAGCTGCTTTACAATGCCTCTCTTGATAAGAAACATACAATATTTCAAGTAGGTGATTGTGACTGTCTGTCTGCCTGGAACCTCAACTTGGCCTCTCATTATGAGAAGGCTTTCTGCCAAGTACATCAGCCCATTCTCCAATTCCAGAAGATTAACTACACAACCTTAAAAGGATATCTAAGTGAGCTGGATTTATACAGTTCTGCACTCTATAGGCAAAAAGCAGCATATGTGTATGCAGCACATCTCATAAAACATTTTTTATATTATTAATATCTAAAAATCCCTCTAATAATTATGTTGACACCCCCAGGGGGTGTCTACACAACTTCCTGGTGCCCCCCAATCAGCATGCAGCACCCGGAGAGCAATATTAACCCACTATTTACCTGCTGTTGCTTGCTCAGCCAATCTCCTTACAGCTTTCTCCTTGCAGTTTCCTGTCACATGTAAGTGATACACTACATTTTCCAGGATCCTTTGCCTACATATCCATGCTGCTTTGCACCACAGCCAATAGGAAAGCAGTGTTGTTACTGCTGGTATATGACTCATCCCTGCTTCCTGGCTATGCTGTGGGGTGTTGCCATAGCAACTAACATAGTGCCATGTCGGAAATCTTTCTCTAACGGGATTGGCCAAAACAAATTGGATGTGGTGTTAACCTTAATTTTAAACTGTCAGAAATTACAATAGATTTTGCTAACTTCATGGTAAGTGTTTAAATGTTTATTTTGGTATTATTTCATGCAAACATTTTTTTTTCCATACACTTCTGATTCTCCTCCATCAGATGCATTCATAATCCAGGAAACTGAGATATACCTTTAAAGCTGTAAAAACTTTCACCCTGTATTTCAACCTGTTTTACTGAAAGCGGTGGCATCTGATCATTTTCCTGATAACGCTAAAACACTTCTACCACCTCTTATTATCAACAGTTACGAGGAGGTACCTGTTCCAATGGAAGGGATCAGTCCTTTTGAGAAATCATGAGAACCAGACAAGACTTGGTCACCCTGGAGTTTCTCCTTTCTTGTGCTTCACAGGATTCCCCCACCCTATGATTGCATGCCTGCTAAGTAGTGGCGTATAGCTCTCACAATTGCAGTGATTACAATTTTGCTTTGCAGCATATAACCTAATAGCTTGAAATCTCCAGATCTGACACAGATTGTACGTATACTAACTCCATTAAAGTTGTTGCACTGATCCAGTCTGATCATTTGGTTTTACTATATCCAGGAAGTGTAACACCGGGCTTATTTAAGACAGCAGTGCTCAGTTGTTCTGCTTCAAAACTCCAACTCAGCACTAACGTTCTTGGTAGATCTTCAGATATTTGACTTTGGCTTGCCCCTGAGATCTCTGATCTCTGGAATCTGACACTTGTTTCCCCATTTACTTTGGGCCTCATTCAATTGTGATTTGGCCAACTGAATAGTGCTCTAAATAAGCACATAGCATATTTTTTTCAAATAAGTTTTTAGTTATTGAAAACCTTGCTTTTGGATAGATGTGTTCTAAATAAAAACTTCTTTAAAAAATATGTTATGTGCTTATTTAGACCCCTATTCAATTGGCCAAGTCGCAATTGAATGAGGGCCTTTGTCTGCTTTTTTCCCCCAACATTTTTTCTGACTTTGATTATTGCCTCTGACCCTATTCTGTGCTATGCTTCAGTGCTTCCTGCCACAGGGTTCCACCGAAAAAGAAGTTAAAAAATTATTTTGCATTTAATGTTCAAAACTAATTTTCCTGATTAACATATCTTTGAAATTTGAGAGTGCTCTTTGGTTTTCAGTAGTTAATATTTAGATTTTGTCCCTGATTTATATACAGGACACTGTGTAGCTTCTCAAGCATGTTTGATAGTAGTTCCTAACTCCGGCGCAAGTGCCTCAGATTTTACCTGCTGGTACTGAGGGACAAACATCAATGAAGAGAACCTAACACTTTAAACATAACAATATCAATAGTCACAGTCACAACACTTGTGCATTGTAGTTCATTACAATTCAAATTAATGGACTTTTTTTAAGAATGTTTAACTAAAAAAAAACTTTGGTGTGCAAAAACTCTTCATAAATTTTCTTGTAATATAGTATTATGTGCAATAATGTTTCTAACTCTAAAACATTAAAAAAAGAAGTGAATGAAGGTCATATTTCCCCATCCACTATCCAAGTTATTTATGATACCTAATGGGCAATTATTTTGAGCAAATAATTAATTAATTTACAATTTTATGTTATCTCTTTAATAAATTAATGTTCAGAGTATTTTAATGGGACCAATTGGAGCGCAAAAACTCCAAAGCTCTCATTTAAAGATGCAGAAATCTTTTGTTTAGGAATAGAAAATAATGAAGATGTATTTTGTAGAAAAACACATTTATTGATTTTAGCTTTCTTGTATTTAACTCAGTTTCTCAGACTGAGAGTAAAGTGAATGATACTTAATATTGACTGATTGATATAATTGTGGAATATACTGTTCAAAAGTAGATGGTTTGTTTATTTTTTTTCATAACTAATAGTATACTCAATCTTATTTTCTCAAATATATTTATATAAATCAAAATGATTTTACTTAGACATGCATTTAAGTTGTACTTACATATAGCTTTGTGGCATGTATATATCTTGGGTTTATATGGCTATTAATGGCATTTTTGAACTCCAGTTTACCTAATAAAAGTAGCAGTGTGACTATAATCTAGGCAGTTGCCTAGGGTTCCACATTTTCAGTTGTCCAAAGAAAACAAGTGGCACTATTCTTATAAATATATTAGTTTTTTATGTATTTTAAACAAAAATATGAAATATTTTACCTGGAAACATTTGCATTTGCCATTTTATGTGTACTTACATTACTAATTTTAATTCATTTAAACTTAGATTCTTAGAAATTGTTTTCTTTTTTACTAATATTCTTTATTTTTATAATGTTATTGGCTTCAGCTGTTTCAGAAAATTACCACAATTGCAAATAAAAATAAACTGTGTGAAGTTCTATTTAATTGCTTTTTCACAAAATGTATTCTAAAGAACAAGTAAATATGCATGAATAATTATCTTAGAAGTCTAATGTAGATGATATCATACTGGCAAGTCTGAATCATATTGCAATGGATACATGTATGCTATGCTACAAGCATTAAATTATACAGTAGGCAGATTTTATATTCTATATTGGAGCTGTCCAAGAATACAGAGAATGAACAGGGTCTCATTCAAATCAATTGTAAGTTACTAAAGCCTGTAAACTAATTTGCTATTCAATTGACATCTTTTTGCGAGCCGCAAACGGTCTACGGTTTACGGGCTGAAAATTCCTGCAACCGTAACTTACACCCCATTTAAGCCTTTGATTTTTCAGTTATTTATGATACGTAATGTTAAAGGGCCCTTGCAGGGAATTTTAATTTTGAGCAAATAATTGATTCATTTACAATTTTATGTTACCTCTTTAATAAATACATTTTAAGAGAATTTTAATGGGACCAATTGGAGTGCAAAAGCTTTAAAGCTCTAATTTAAAGATACAGAAATCCTTTGTTTAAGCATAGAAAATAATGAAGATGTATTTTGTAGAAACTCACATTTATTGATTTTAGCTATCTTGTATTTGACTCAGTTTTTCAGACTGAGACTAAAATGAATGATACTTAATATTGACAGATTGATATAATTGTGGTATATATTGTTCAAAAGTAGATGGTTTGTTTCATGTTTTTTATAACTAATAGTATACTAAATCAGTCTAAGGGTTACGGGCTGAAAATTCCTGCAGACATTAGAATTTATTGCAAAACAGTCTCAAGCTCGCAAATCGGCAATAAAAAAATTATTATTTCTATGTTTCATTTCTGGGTTATATCGATCTCGGGAATCAATGAGTTAATACATATCAGGCCACCCATATGGACATGAACAGTATTGGCATTCATTTTTATTATTTTGTATTTTCCGGTTTTGCAAGTCCAATAGCATATCGGACCTCTAAACGCTAATTGATTGACATGTAACCTCCATCGTATACTGCCGTAATGATGGCGGTCTCAATTTGTATTGGCTGTTTCTCAATGGGTAGTTAAGGCCTTGCTTAATTAATCATGTTCACGCTCTGAAATGCTACATACGGATGCATGGTTTCAGCTTTTGGCTGTAACTTGCGGGCTTGCTCAATTGAAATTCTCCGTAATTGTAGCAGACTTCAAGCCTGCAGCAAGCAAGCAGACTTACGGCCTATATACCGTAAGTTGCGGCCTTGCAATTGAATGAGGCTCATAGAGTTAAAGAAGCCTGTGTTGAAGTGAATTTAAACAAAAATTATATACTTGTATTTGATGCATATAAAAAACAATATTAACAACTACTGTGCAATGTTAATCTTAATTATGAAGCAAAAAGAGCAAATTTTAAGCTTAGTAATTCAAAAAGCTGTTGGGCCTACTGAAAATTAAGATCAATGTTATATCAGAAGTAGAAACTTAATGTTATGGTAGGAACTACTTCATTATGAGTACATTTAATGTTAGATGTACATTTTCAGTTTTAAATATCCTGTTTTTATAACCATATTTTATGCTTGTTTTATCATTCATTTTGAATAATACGTTTTAATTACAATAATATACTTGTACTGTCCTTATGAATAACACATCACAGATCATTGTGACCCAATGAAATCTGTGTAACCACAGTGCTTTAATAGGTTCCCCCAAAGTGTCTATGAGCTGTCATGTGAATAGTAGTAAAATGTAAGGAAGGAGGGATTAGGTGTGGTTGGACACAAGTGAATGGACCTGAGGAGAAAATTGTAACAATGTTAAACAAGTTGTCACAAAAGTGGCCATTTCTTTCCATGAGGCAATATACTATGCCTTAGTTTAGATGCATTCCTCCATCTAAAACACTGTTTTATATATATACTAGGGACTTGCCCGTCAAAAAATGACGGTCAATAAAAATAAAATGTTGTGAAATTTGTTTGCAACACAAAACGACGTTTTTTTTTCCAATCTTCAGTCTTTTAATTGTGATATATATAATAACAATATAATAATGTCTCACTTTTTAATGCATACATATTGTAAAGTCTAACATGAAACTTTGTAACATGCAACTTGTATATTAAACATTCGTTCAACATTTTTTTTAACAATACTAACACTTTTCCATAAATATTTATCACTGAGTAACTACGGACTCTATTAACTTAGAGTAAGTAAAATTTTTTAACAATAACATGCTTTTTGTCTTTTGTAACTTTTTTGTTAAACTCTTTTTAAACTAAATTCACATTGAATCCAGAGGAAGGCAAACAATAAAACCCCCCTATTGAAACTTGGCCAATTGTATCAAAGAGGAAAAAAAAATAATTCCTTCCTGACCCCATTAACTGGCTATCGGATTACTCCCTGAATCAATACTTTGTCTTTAAATAATACATTTCCAATTATGATGAAATGCTTCAACTTTATACTAACAATACATGTTTGACTATACCACATATATATTTAACAATATTTAAAAAAAATAGAAAATACACATATTTAACATCTGAAATTGTAACATCAAACAATAACATTTAACTCTTGTAAATCCTGAAAAATTCAGTTAATTGTTTTGTGGGGCCAATCATGTTAATATGAAACTTTGAACCCATTCCAATATGTTTAAGGATATTTTACTGTTGTTTTTGTTGTAATTTTTTTTTATTTTTCTGTTTGTCCTTTCTGCAAATATCACATCGATTTTCATAAGTGAAATAGTGGTCCCCTATTTAAAGTGTCCCAGAGTACTTTAATTTTGTACTGGAAGTCAAACCACTGTTGTCTATGTTTTTTTGTCCATTCTTTAGATGTTTTACTTGAAATATTGTTTTTGTGCAATCATATTGAGTACCATAAAATGTTGGCATTAAAATGAAACCATTGTCCTCTATCTTTCCAACACCTCATAGAAGACAATGTTTTTGGTGTAAACACATCCATCGTCCAATAAATGACCCTGAGTTTTGTTTTCTTCAACATGCACTTTAATTTCTTTTGGATTAGTGCACCTTGAAAAAGCCACATAGAGTTGTCCAGGTGCAAAAACTGGTTCCTTTAAAAAAAATCCCAACCGACTTAAATGTTTGTCCTTGGGATTTATTGATGGTCATGGCAAATGCCATGATAAGTGGAAATTGTCTCCTTTGAAGGACAAAAGGCAAACCACTCTCACTTGGAGCTAAATCAATTCTTGGTATAAAAACTCGTTCACCTTTATGGGTCCCAGTTATAATTTCTGCATGTATAAAATGATCTTTTAACTCATGCACAATTAATCTGGTACCATTACAAAGTCCTTTTTTTGTATTCATATTTCGCAATAACATGACAATTGCGCCTTTTTTCAATTGTAAAATATGTGGGGGCATTCCAGATGGTGTTAACGAATTAATAAATTCGATACTAAAATTCGATTCACTGTCTTTATCATCAGACAAAATTGAATCTGCACTGTAATAATTCTTTTGTGGTGCATTGGTGTATTTTAAAATGTCATCGATATTTTTTTATGTTAATATCACTTTGTTTGCAATGTCTGAGTAATCCTCATTATTAAGAGTGTTTAGAAATATGGCTGATATGAGTGATTTATTGCAAACCATTTCTGATGGAATTTCAATGGTATCATTTGGTAAATGCTGTATTTCTGGATGTTTTCCTTCTCCGATTTTAATGAGCCAGTCATTGAATTCATTTTGGCCTTCAGATCTCATATTTAATTCTAATTTGAGATGGGTAAATATTTGCCACAGTTTACTGGTCTTGATACATGTTTCAATGATCTCCGTTCTATTTCCGTGTGGCACAACAGGTAATGTTTGCCTAAAATCTCCTCCTAACAGCATCACCTTTCCACCAAATGGCAACTTGTTATCCATCACTTCTTTTAAAAATCTGTCAATACATTGCAATGCATGACATGACATCAATGTTGCCTCGTCTATGATAATTGTTTAGTTAGTTTAATTTTTCTTGCTTGTAAGGAATTCAATCGAATATCTGACACTGATGTTTCCAAAATGGGAACTGGCAGCTTAAATCCACTATGCACAGTTCTCCGACCATCTAACAAAAGTGCAGCAATTCCAGTTGTTGCAAATGGCATAGCTATCTGACCCTGTGATCGAAAATAACTCATCAAACAATTGTAGAGATAAGTTTTTCCTGATCCACCTGGGCCGTCTAGATAGAAATACCGGCCTTTGACCATTTCATCATCTGTAGCATTTGTGATGGCATGAAATGCTTCTAACTGTAAAGTATTTAAAGTTGCCAGTTTTTCTTGGGTTTTTTGTTTTTGCAGCTCAGTGTCATAATCATCAAAATTGATGTCATCTATAAGTCCTGGATCTGGTAAATTAAAACTTGCACAATTTAATCCATGAGCCAATAATATTTCTTGTATTTCCATCAATGTTTTTAACAGAGCTATTGGTTCTCTGTAACGTTTCAAGAAATCTTCTGACATGTTTAATTTAAATGTTTCCCACAAAGTGAAAGCATCAGGTACATTGCAAAATATGCAAATGAATGCAAATTGTTGTCTCATTTGCTTAGGCATTTGACATAGTGCTGCTTCTTCCAGACACCTCTCCCATTCTGTATCATTAGCTATGAAATTTTGATGTCTTGCAACTAATAGGAATGTATCATAAACTATGTCATTCACTGTACGAAGTAATCTTAAGCTGAAACGTTCAATGTCCCTTGGACTGACGGTATAAATGCGTGGTATAATTTTATGTGCATCTCTTCTTCGTTGTCGCCATAGACCATTTACAAATTCATAGTGATATGGTATCTCTATGTATAAAAATTGTCTGGCCTGCATATCCTGACAGTTTAATTTAAACCATGCAGTAAGTGTGGTATCTCTGTCTTCACTTTGATATAATGCAGTTCTTTCATTTCCTGCAGTAAAGCAAACCAACTGACTTTGAGGCAAACGTACAGCTAAACGATAGATAGCATGTGACCGATCATGCATCTCAAATTTCAAAAGGCGCCACATTGCTTCAGGAGCACGCACATACCGAGCATCTAAATAATTTGATAGTTCATCATGTAAAATTATATTTTAGTTTTCATTTGCAGCACCTTGTACAACAACAGTAGCTGCGTCATATCCTTTGTATATATATTTATAGACATACTTAATTGATTTAATGGAAGTGCAAGCTTCCACATTGATGTGTGCATTGTACTTGATGAGCAAATGTGGATTGTATGGAACGACAAATCTATTATCAACCTTTTGGCCACGGATAATAGCTGTTTGTCCTTATGTTCTTTTATACAAAGGATATCCATGACAATTTGCATAAGTTTGCATTTGAAATTGTTTTGGAAATTCTTTAGTACATTTTTTATTTTCCATACATGGTGAATTAGGATTTATCTCTCCACATGGGCCATGAATCATTCTATGTGTAACAATCTCCCAAAGTTTTGTATATTTTTCTTGGTCTGGCAATTGTGCGGAAATGACTGAATCCACTCTCTCTGCAGTGTTCAACTTATCTTTTTCCTGCAGTATTAAAAGTATGTGAGCAGTGGCAATCCTCTTTTTTGAAATTCAATGGTGTAAACAAAAGCCACACATTGTCCAAATAAGTGTGCTTTAGTGATATCATGTATTAATGAATTGAGTTTGATTTTGAATACTCTTGCCATTAAATCTGGTCGGTCAGAAGTAGTTTGTCCCAGATTCAAATTTTCCTTGATCTCTGGCCATTGTGGATTACATGTGAATGTAATAAATAAATCTGGTTTTCCACATTTTGTGACAATAGCCATGGCATCATTATACCTTTCTCGCATATTGCGAGGAGATCTTTGGAAAGTGGATGGCAAAATAATTGCTCTTCCAGCTGGAATGTCTCTGTTGGAAGCTAAATCTGCCACATAATCCATTAATCCACAATACTGTTCTACACGTAATTTATGTTGTTGATATTTAATGAATTTAGATTATTGGCTTCAACTTGTAAATATGAATCAATAATCCATTGTTGAGTGAGTTTGCCTCCATGTAAAATTGGATTAAAACAATCCCGGATAGCAGTTTGTGCCACTTTATATTCCAGCATGGAAATATTAGATCTAATACGAAGTTTTGTATTGGGATAACTTTCCAATTGTAATTTTGGTTCCCATCCAGGTTCCCCATTTGGAAAGAAAATGGGATATGTCATTGGATCTAAATTACAGCTTAATATATTGATGTTGATAAATGGTTGTTCTTCATTGCGTGGATATATTCTAATATCCCGCTGAAAAGGTGGTTCACCATCTTCATTTTTAAACACCATGGCAACCTCATTTACGGTAGGTAAATTATATCTTCTTTGATCAGTGTTGCGATCTCTTTTTAACACCATATTTACTCTTGGTGTAGGCATTTGATGTCTTTCAGCATGTTCCTATTGTTCTTTTTCAAGCTGTGCTAATTGTTTGTATGCTTGACTATATGGTTTTTTTGCATAATTTTATCCAGCTGTTCAAAGACTATGCGCAAAGACTGTTTATTTTCTGGAAGTGTCATTCTTTGTTCCACAGCTTCCATTGTATTTAAGACATATAACTGTGCAAAGTTCGGTGGTAAATTTGACCTTGAACTCTAAAACAGTAAGGACCATGTCCTGGTACATTTTCGGCTAATGTTGCACCCATTTAAGCAAATGAAATTGCACTGTTATAAGACCTTATGTTTTGTTTGAAATTATTATAATTTGGAAATGTTGGATCGCTCATAATGCATTCTAAATAATATGGAAATGGATGTCTTAGTGGAAGTTTCACCTTTCCTTTCTGACAGCAACTAATGACATTTCCGTCAGTAGGTCTTTCCTTTATAAAATGATAGGTTCCACAAAACTGACAAACCACATTAAGTAACCCACAATAATGAGTATCTACTTGTACTGCAGTAGTAAACACATTGTCATGCATTACTTCAACATAGATTTTAGACCCACTTTCTATATGTACATTGTTTTCTTGTGTGTCTACATTTAAGTCATTCTGCAAAATAGAATCATTGGACAATGGTTCACAGAGATGTTTTTGTTTATTTTTACGTTTCTTGGAAGACCCAACACACTCACTTGCGGCTTTCTTACTCATCTTTCTTTTACATTTTAAAATGTTGTACTTTAGAATGAAAGAAATGAAACCATTTTTCAAAGTATTTTTTTGACATATATTAAATAGGAAATAGCTGCACATATCTATATTTATATTATTATCCTTCAATTCCATTCCTTCTTGATTGAATTCACTGCATACCATCAATTTCTTTTTTTTTTGCAAGTGTTGTAAGCTTCTTATTTTTTTAAAATATTATTATTAATTAGTATTGTCTTTTCAACTTTTTTCAAGTTATGACTAAATATCATACGTTAATCACTCAATAAGTACTCTCCATTTTCACCAAATATAATATAGCCTTTTTCTATGCATCACTACAAAATTAAATTTTATACCTGTGAAGATGATGTTGATGTTGTTCAAAGGCTGCAAACGTCATGCTGTGTGTTGATTCCCTTGCAGATCCAAAGAAACTGTAAAATCAAATTGAGAATATTTTTAATCTTTTGCTTCATCGATATCATTAAATGAACATCAACAGACATATATTTGGCTACATTAAAAACCTAAAAGCATATTTTTTAATATCTTGCTGTAGTAATATAACTCAAATTCTGTACCTGTCAACATTATCCTTATGATGTTCAATGTGTCCAAACGTCACTATCTCTGTTCATTCAGCTACAGTTCACTGCAATTATACAAAATAGTAAAATGTATGTATTATATGTATCAATCAATGAGGCTTAACATACATATTTTTGCATAGATTAAAAACATGAAATATATCAATCAATCAGCATGAACACACATATGTAAGCATAGATTAAAAACATACAATCAATATTACTGTTAGTCTTTAAATAAGACTCAATTAATGTGTATTAATCTTAAATTAATGTCTGACTAAATATAACGTCAAGACGTAAGCATGAGTCTATTCCCTTTTTTTTTGTTTGAGGGGTATTTTAAAATGAGTATGTTACAACTGAATTATTAAAATAATGTACATTACTAATGAAATAAGAATCAATTAATGTTCATTAATATTAAAGTAATGTGTGACTAAATCTAACATCAAGATGTAAGCATGAGTTTATAGCCTTTTTTTGGGGGGGGGGTTTATTTTATACTAAATATATAAGAACTGAATTATTTAAATAAAGTACATTAATAATTAATTAATCAACGTATTCCTTTTTTTATGCACATTCTTAAACGTTAACCTTTTTTGATATTAATGATGAGTAATGATTAATTAATTAATTAATTAAATAAAGTACATTATGAAAGTTATTTACAATTTTTTCACACAGGTAATCACGATATATAACAAATTAATTATTAAATTAATGTACATTAATAATTAATGAATCAATGTGTTGCTTTTTTATTCACATTCTTAAACGTTAACTAATTTTGATATTAATGATTAATTAATTAATTAAAGTACATTATGAATGTTATTAACAATTGTTTCACAATATTATTTTTCTATTAATTAAATTTACTATTTTTTATTTATTAAGTAAGTGCCAATTTTCTAATTAATAATTATAAATGATATTTACTTTTTTTAATGTAATATTGCTGAAGCAGTATCCTGAAGAGCTAACAATCTCTTGAGATTTTCCGGCATCAGAAAACGTCCAGTCAGACTGTCATCACCTGAGGAGAAAGCGTGTTCTGTGTCAAGTGTGCCCTATATATAGGCTTTGTGCGCGAGACAAATGCATTGTTTTAGGTGGGAAATCCGCTGTTCCGCGAGAAAAATGGGTTGTTTTAGACCGGAAATCCAATGTGGCGTGAGACAAAGGCAGGAAATCTGTGTTAAAGCGTAAATCTGTAATTGCATTTCGTAAAATGTACTCGCTACTGTCTTTTTTTACTCATTGTGCGGTTATTGCTCATCCTTTGTCTCGTTGTTTTTCGAGCACATACGTCTGTGGCTGTGTTTTACGCAGTTCGTAGTAGTATAGCCTCGTTTTCATTTTTTTCGGCTGCCATTTTTTTCTCGCTTAGCCGATTTTCGATCTTTGTAACTCGTCTAAATCGATGTAAATTGAAGTTCCAACTCACTCCCAGACGTCCTGCCTGGTTCCCCATGCTGTAAGTGACCTTTTTTTTTATTTTTTAGTGTGTATTTAGTGTTTGTTTAATTGTTTTGGTTCCGCCGCTTATCTCGTAATTTTTTTCATCTCGCTTCTTTTTTTTCTAAGTCCTGCATCTTGTGTAAAAAAGTGCTACGGTTTAATGGCTCGCCTCGGTACGCGAGGCTTGCCTGCAATGGGCGCCTGCGCCGCTCATTGCCAAAGTGCTACGGTTTAACGTAACGGCTCGCCTCGCTACGCGAAGTCGTACGGCGCGCTCATCCCTAAGTTGTACGCACCACGCAACACAGCGTGACGACGAATCGTAGTTGGACAATTATAATATGTGATATGAATATATATATATATATATATATATATATATACTAGCGACTTGCCCGGGGCAATAAAATTGTAAAGAAGGTAATGCTGTTTGCCACAGTAAGTGTTTTGGTCATCTGAGATCCTTCGGCGCTCATTGCGAGCCTCTCGGTTGATGTATTTTTTGTTATCAGAGGCGCTTTTGCTTTCATTGTAAGGTCCGCGCTGATGTCCTTTTTGCCCTTATTGCAAGGCTCTCCCCTGGTGTAGTTTGTGTCCTATGAGCACCGTTGGCGCTCTTTGTGAGGCGGGCGGTGAAGCGTTTGTGGTTTATTGTGATACTGTGGTGTCTTTTTTTTTTCTTGTCTATATGTATTTTTTCTTGATCAGTAATTAATTAATGAAATGATAAATTAATATACTTTACCTATTTATAATTAATATATGCAGCAAGCAATGTGCTGAAGAGCTAACAATCTGTTTTGATGTTCCTGCAGCATGTAATGTAGATTTGCAGTTTTGGTGAGCTGAGGTGTAAGTGTCAGCAATGTGTAGTGTAAATAGGCTGCGTGCGTGAGGAGAAACTGTTTGTGTAGCTGTGTACTTTCGCATTTTGTAAGTTAGTATTGTAAAATGGTGGTGAATGTGTATGTGGTATGCAGGTGTTGATGATTTAGCGTTCTTGGTAATAGTGTATGTTGTACCTCGTACAGGTTTTTCTAAAAGTGGTATGTGTTTGGCGTTGTTTTGCGGCTTTAGGGGTCGTGTTTTTTCCGGCAGCCATTTTTTCTCTCGCTTAGGGGATTTTCGAGTGTCTAAACTCAGTAAATTGGACTTAAATTGAGGTGTAACCTCACTTCCAGGCGTCTTGGGTGTCCCCCCTTGCTGTGGGTAAGGTTTTTAAGTGACTTTTAATGTTTTCCGCTGTACGCGGTTCATACATTAAGGTTGTATTTTTGTGTAAGTCCGTATTTAGTCATTGCTTGTTAGAGGTTTTTTTTTTCAAAGTCCTGCTTCTGTGGGTGTTTGCAACCGCTTGTGAGGCGCCGCAGAGCCTCAACCTCCGCGAATTCGGCCCCTCACTTTGCAAGGGTGCGCATTTGCGGCCTGCAATCAGCCTTCGGCTCATTGCAGCCGACGTGGGTGCCTCCATCTCCGCAAATGCGGACCCTCGTGCCTTCGTGAGGGACCGCATTAGTAGCCCGAACTGCGTCCCTCGCGTTCTTGCAAAGCGTGACAACGTTTTGTAGTTTGACAACTATTATATGTGATATATATATATATATATATATATATACAGTGGATGTAAAAAGTCTACACACCCCTGTTAAAATATCAGGTTTCAGTGCTGTAAAAAAATTAGACAAAGATAAATCATTTCAGAACTTTTTCCACCTTTAATGTGATCTATAAACTGTACAACTCAATTAAAAAACAAATTGAAATCTTTTAGGTGGAGGGAAGAAAAAGAAAAAAGAAAAATAATGTGGTTGCATAAGTCTGCACAGCCTCTTATAACTGGGGATGTAGCTGTGTTCAGAATTAAGCAATCACCTTCCAAATCCCACAGCAAAAGCCATGGTCCACAGAGAGCTTCCAAAGCATCAGAGGGATCTCATTGTTAAAAGTTATCAGTAAGGAGAAATGTAAAAAGAATTTCCAAGGCATTAGATATACAATGGAACACAGTGAAGACAGTCATCATCAAGTGGAGAAAATATGGCACAACAGTGACATTACCAAGAACTGGAGCTCCCTCCAAAATTGATGAAAAGATAAGAAGAAAACTGGTCTGGGAGGCTACCAAGAGGCCTACAGCAACATTAAAGGAGCTGCAGGAATATCTGGCAAGTACTAGCTGTGTGGTACATGTGACAACAATCTCCCGAATTCTTCATATGTCTGGGCTATGTGGTAGTGTAGCAAGACGAAAGTGTTTTCTTACGAAGAAAAACATCCAAGCCAGGCTACAATTTGCACAAACACATCTGAAGTCTCCCAAAAACATGTGGGAACAGGTGTTATGGACTGAAGGTTGAACTTTTTGGCCATAATTCCAAAAGATATGTTTGGCGCAAAAACAACACTGCACATCACCAAATAACACCATTCCCACGGTGAAGCATGGTGGTGGCAGTATCATGCTTTGGGGCTGTTTTTCTTCAGCTGGAACTAGTTAAGATAGAGGGAATTATGAACAGTTCCAAATACAAGTCAATATTGGCACAAAACCTTCAGGCTTCTGCTAGAAAGCTGAACATGAAGAGGAACTTCTTCTTTCAGCATGACAGTGACCCAAAGCATACAGACAAATCAACAAAGGAATGGCTTCACCAGAAGAAGATTACATTTTTGGAATGGCCCAGCCAGAGCCCAGACCTGAATCCGATTGAAAGTCTGTGGGGTGATCTGAAGAGGGCTGTGCACAGGAGATGCCCTCGCAATCTGACAGATTTGGAGTGTTTTTGCAAAGAAGAGTGGGTAAATCTTGCAAGTCAAAATGTGCCATGCTGATAGACTCATACCCAAAAAGACTGAGTGCTGTATTAAAATCCAAAGGTGCTTCAACAAAGTATTAGTTTCAGGGTGTGCATACTTATGCAACCATATTATTTTATTTTTATATTTTTTCTTCCCTCTACCTAAAAGATTTCAGTTTGTTTTTCAATTGAGTTGTACAGTTTATAGGTCACATTAAAGGTTGAAAAATGTTCTGAAATTATTTATCTTTGTCTCATTTTTTTACAGCACAGACACCTGACATTTTAACACGGGTGTGTAGACTTTTTATATCCACTGTATATATATATATCTTATAAAATTATATATGGACCAAGATGTAAAATATGTATTCCAAGCTGCACATATGGGTAAGTAGAATATTATCAGAGTTCGATGCTAATATCCAGGCAGATTGTCTACAAGAGCTCAATTAATGGCCAGATATTCTGTTTCATTTTAAATGTAATTATTTTTTAGCTTAGTAAAGACATCTGCATACATATAACATGCATTTCAGTTCCACTAAATTCTATTTAAACAATGGTGCTTCTGTTTGCTTGAAATTAGCCTTTCACATGTTACATGACAATTTGGAAATGAAATAAGCAGACCAGTAGAGGTGACCAGATATTGTTTGATGCTCTTGAAAGGTTGTTCTTAGAGATCTCTTTAATGCTTTCAAACAGATTTGAAACTCACCTCAGTATGATCATACCAACAGTCCCTCTCTTATTCAGACTCATCTCTTTGAACTTTCATTCAATTCTCTCTCTATGCTGGGGCTTATTGAGCTATCATTTCCTGTTGAGTGACCTATTTTCCAAACTCTTTAGGAATACCGTATTGCTACTTTATATATACAATTAAGAAGAGTCTTTAAATATTAGACAATGTCTTCAATTCTCAATACAAAAAAAGACAGTTTGTGCAAAAAGGTCCTGCCATGAACTACACTACAACAAATCTTGATTGCCTCACTATCTGCCAGCAGGTTACAGATAATCTCAGCAGTGAAGTTTAGGAACAAGCTGAATGCTCTAAATGAATAACAGGTTTCAAGAAGAGATTATGTTAGGATAGTGCAGAAATTTAGATTTTTTTGTAACTAGGAAATTAAAGTACGGTTATACAATTCTCCCTAACATCCTATACATATTTTGTTCACTAGTCATAAAGAGACAACCATAGTCATCCTAATTGTAGCTCCCAAAAACAATATATTTTTTGCAGAAAGCTAGGGTATTTTTTAACCAATGTTATAATTTTAAATGACTTATTTCTGCTGTCATGATTCCCGGAAGTCTTTATAGACACTAATGAGTCCTAGCAAGTTAATTCATTTTTTTTAAAACTCGAGTAAGGATTATTTTTCTTCCAAATATGATATTGTCACTAATAACTATAAATTATATGTTGTCCATAGAAAAAAGGGACTGCCCAGTAGCTGGGTGTTCGTTAGCTGACATTGTAAGGGAAGGTTTCTAGCCTAGTTAAAAAAAAGGATTGTATTCAATTGCTTGATATCTCCATTGAGTACTATTCCATTATATAAATTCTTCATCAGGGGGTTGGGAAGTGGAGGGACCACTTACAGTATGAAAGCTCAAAGATCTTCAATTCAAGTCAACATATTTTGTGATTACGCAAAGATCACCTTTTGGGTTCTAAGAGGTTTTGTCCTGAGCAGCAAATTCTGTGCAAAATTCTTGATAGCTCCCCTTGAAAGTTGGTATCCTAAGCCACCTCTTCATATATATAGTAGACTCAAACTTGGCAAGAACAGTTCCTTTATCTCACTCTTGAAACACCCACTAAGTTGCACATGAACAATAGCTATAGGATATTTTCCAAGAAATATTTCTTCCTATCAATTTACTCTGTTTCTCTAGTAATATATCCAATACTCCTTACTAGTGATAAGATTACCAGCGGTTCATCATATTTTTTCAACAGACAATAAATGTGCTTCCAATCATATATAACATCCTTTAGACTGTAACTTTACAAGTTTTGAATCTTGTTAGTTGCTTTAGGGAAAGCACTTTGTATATTTGATTTTAAGCTCAACAACAGGAATATCCATTCTTTTGCAATATGTTAAAAGTGTTTTTGACTTGTGCTTAACCTTGTATAGCGCTACAGAATATGTTGACTTGTTACAAATAAGAGAAAATAGTAACATCACAATCATGATTTAATCTACTATTATTAAAATACTAGGATATTGCCCTTCAAAAATTACGGGAGTAAAATTGTAAGCCTGGTTTGCTACACAATGCAATACCTACGATAAGTGCAGAAGGAGCTCATTGTAAGGCCCTCCCCCTGTGTAGTTTATAGGCCTTGCACTTAAGTGTGTCTTTGTTTTGTTGTGTTAGCGCCTTGGGTTTAGTGTTACTAGGTTGGGTTACTACCTTGTGTTAAATGGTAGTGGCTTGGATAAAGTGTTACTGGCTTTCTTTAAGTTTTACTGCTGAGGGCTCATGTTTATGTTCTTCTGGGTAGTTTTCCGTCCTTCGGCCTCGTTTTCGCTGTGTTGCGTTTTTTTCGGCAGCTATTGTTTTCTTTGCTTAGGCGATATTCCATCGTAAAAAAAATGTCAAATATGCCTCACTCCCAGGCTTCCTGGCTCTACCCCTGTGCTGTGTGTGAGTGTGTAAGTGAATTTGTGGCATATTTGTTGTTTTTTTTAGGTCTTTCCAGTTCTGTAGTCTGGCCCATAATGTCGGATATTTGTGAGGCGCACAGTGTATGTACGGGTTTCGATCCTAAATCCTACAGGTCGTAAGTCCTGCGTGCCTCAACTGCTCGTCTCGCTTTGCGAGGCTCACAGTGCAATGAGCGCCTTTGGAGCTCATTGCAGCCTAAGTCCTGCATGCCTCAACTGCTCGCCTCGCTTTGCGAGGGCTCGCAGTGCAATGAGTGCCTTCGGCGCTCATTGCAGCTTGTCCCACGTGCTGCAGGCGTCAACAGCTCGCCTATGGACTGCAACATGACCAACGTCCTTGAACTTACAACTTTATATGTGATACTCTTACATACTGTAATCTTGTATTGTGTGTATTGTTGTATCACACATTTTTTGTGTCTTGTAATATAACTCTTTTTGACTCAAAATATATTTTTTTCTCAATGATGTCATTTTCTACTTTCATATAATTTAATTAAATAAACGTTAAATATTTTTCAGTCTCAGCTGATGTCAGAACATTTTAGTAATGGACCATTTAAAGATTTACCCTCTTCTTGTGGGTGTTTGTACTGTCTTTATAACAATAGTAAAAATAGCAAATATCCTATGTAGTCAATATAATGGAGACAAAATTTAGGAAAATAGAAAATTAAAAAAAAATGTAATGTATACTCTTTAAGTAAAAATAATATAATTCTTAATTAGATTCTGTATGTCTTTGTTTACGCATAAATGCTTTACGTTTTTTTAGATTAAAATAAATGTGTTGTCAAAATCCAGCCACCTGTGTGTGCTCAAATAATTATTTGATTAAATGGCAAATCATATTTACAGCCTAAACATTGAAAGACAGATTTCTTTGTGGCTGAGAATTATTTGATTGATTGTCTTCCTGAACAAACTGTACATTTTTATGATGCTCATATGTTATGTGTCATTACTGTGACCCTAAATTTGGAAAATCTGCAACAATTAATAACATATATAGGCACATTTTAATCGAAACTTCAAAAATCATTTGTTTTTCTTCTTAACAATCTTCATGCAATGTATACTATCAATAAGCCTTTAATGTATGGATTACATATTGTTTTACTATGCTTCTAAATAAATAATTGTTTTTTTTACATTTTATTTCTAAATAATTAGTTCAGTCTTGCACATAGACCAACAAAACATTGCATATTCACAAATAAATAAATGAAAATACTTGCTCACTGTCAAAATCAAACAGTGGGAGATAGAATGACATATTACACAAATATCAGTGTAAATAATTTGGTTTACTGGGCAAAATGCAATACTGACAGGCTTAGTGAAGAGGAAAGATGCTGCAGTACACTCAAATGTTCATGGATAAAATATATTAAGGACACAGAGAGATTGCTATTAAAATTTGTAACATCTAAGTGTTCCTGCCTCTATACAGATAAAAATAAATCAGTAGCAGTGCTGATATTCGAATGTGTCAGTATATTAAACTTAAACTGAAAACCACAAAGATAACAAGATATAGCTTTCCAGAAACACCCTAGCAATACCTTTCAACCTCTTAGTTTAAAATGGACAATGACTATGTAAGTGGTGTTAATGTATACAGCTCAAGGTCATATTTACTTATGTTTCTACTTCTATAAATATAATAAGAATGATGTAAAATAACGTTGAGTTTGATGGGTGGAACTATGTAATACGGAGAAGTCAATATAATTATAACAACTAAAAATTTAAAGGTTCAACCTCATTTTTCAAAATGAAAATGTTCAAATTCTGTTGTTTACACCACAGACTGTTAGGGCCTCATTCTATTATCGTCCGCAGCCGTTGCGGGGCCGCAAGGACCGGCCGCAAGCTATTCGGCTATTCTATTCCCTTACGGCCGGGGATTCCGGCAGGCTTGCGGCCGGTGCCTTGCTATCTCTTGCGGCCGCTCGCGCCGGAGGAAAGCCTTTGATCTAAAACGGCCGCAAGAGATTTGCAATTCAATTGCTCCGGGAAACCTCTCTGCAAGGCTAAAAACGAGCCGCAGTTACTTGCAGGAAAAAGGTCTCGCTAGCACCAATTAAGCACATAAAATAGCTCAAATAAAGCCATCCTGCACTTTGAGAAGACTATAAAGGGATTTTAGGTGTTAGAAAAAATAGCACATAATTATCCTGTACTTAAATCCGTAAAATATTTTATTTTTAATATCCGTAAAATATCCATGTAAAAAGTCCAGAGTGCTTGGAGCACCTAAGACACACCCACGCCGCAGCCGGAAAATAAACAGTTAATTTGAACTCGGGTTTGGGCAGATGTGCAAGCTTGAGAGTGGGTTCCTTTTAATCCTCATGTCCCCCAATATGATCCCTAGCATTTACAGAGCTGTACAGTGCAGGCTTGAATTTATTTTTGAGTTTTTATATTTCAGAGCTTACGGCCGGTTCCAAGATATGCGGCCGGCCGTAAAAGGAGATCCTTGCGGGGCCGTATAATAGAATCGCGAGTTAACTGAACCCCCGCAAGGAATCGCAGCCTTACGGACGATTTACGGCCGATAATAGAATGAGGCCCTTATTATTTAACTAGCGACTTGCCCGTCAAAAAATGATGGTCAATAAAATTGACAGGCTGGGAATGCTGCTTGGCACACAATGTAAGGTTTTTGGTCATCTGAGCACCTTCGGCTCTTATTGCGAACCTCTCCCCTGCTGTACTTTTGCTCCTCTGAGCACCCTCTGCGCCTTTGGCGCTCATTGTGAGCCTCTCCGCTCATGTAATTTTGGTGGTGTGAGCACCTTTGGCGCACATTGCAAGGGCCTTGCTGATTGCCGTTGACACTCATTTCAAGCCTCTCCCCTCATGTACTTTTGCTCCTCTGAGCACTCTCGGCGCTCATTGTGAGCCCCGTGCTGAACGCCTTTGGTGCTCATTGCAATTATCTCCTCTGTTCTACTTTTGGTTCTCTGAGCACCCTGTACGCTGATTGTGAGTACCGGTGCTGAACGCAAGGAGCGCCTTCGGTGCTCATTGGGAGGCTCCTCGCTCATGTAGTTTTGGTAGTCTGAGCACCTTTGTCAGTCATTGCAAGGGGCGCGCTGATTGGCTTTGGCCAATTTTGATTAGTGAATTATGCCTTTTCTAAGGATAGTTTATCTTATAAATATGAGCTGATGCGTATTATTTGTTTACTAGCGACTTGCCCATCAAAAATGAAGGGGCAATAAAATGTGAAGCAATGGCAATGCTGTTTGCCACACAATGTAAAGCTTTTTTTACTCTGAGGACCTTCGGCGCTCATTGCAAACCTCTCCCCTCTTACTTTTGCTCCTCTGAGCACCTTTGGCGCTCATTGTGAGCCTCACACTGAACCCCTTTGTGGCTCATCGCAATCCTCTCCTCTGGTCCTTTTTTTTCTTCTATATATATATTTTTTTAATGCTAATTAATTAATGAAATAATAACTTAATATACTTCACCTATTTGCAATTAATATATCCATCAATCAATATCCTGAAGAGCTACCAATGCCGCATATAATGTACATTTGCACTCTTGCTGACCTGAGGTGTAAGTGTCAGCAATGTGTGAAGTGTGCAGTGTAAATAGGCTGCGTGCGTGAGGCCAAACATTTTGTTTAGCTGTGTAATTCTGCATTTTGTAATGGTAATGTTATTAGTTGCAAGTTAGTGTTGTAAAATGGCAGCGATTGTCCATGCGTTACGTGAGTGTGGAGCATTTTCCTTTGTCCCTAATAGTGTATTTTATACCTTGTAGGGGCCTGTGTAAAAGTCTTATGTGCTTGTTGGGGTTAGGCATGTTTAGGGGTTGTGTAGCCTCGTTTTGTTTTTTTAAGCTGACAATTTTTTTCTCGCTTAGGCGATTTTAGTGTGTGGAAACTCTGCAAATTGTGGTTAAATTGTCGTGCTACCTGACTCCCAGACGTCGTGCCTGACCCCCTTACTATGAATGATTTTTTGTATTTTTGTTAATTTTGGTGGTGTTGTTGTTTTTGTATGTGCGCGGTTTGGTCGCTAACTTCGTATTTTTTTACCTCAGATTTTTATTTTTTTAAGTGCCACGGGTCGTATTTTTTTTGGTTAAGTGCAGCTTTCCTTTTTGCAAGTGTTACAGGCCGTAATTTTTGCATGCATTTTTTTTCAAACTGCTACGGGTCTCGCATTGTGAATGGTGTAATTGAGATTTAGTTCCACGGGTCATAGGGAGGAGCGCCCTACGGCGCTCATCTCCACCAGCTCAGTGAGCGCCTTCGGCGCTCCCTGCCTAAGTCGTACGGGGTTGTAGGGATAGGCGCCTATGGTGCTCATCTTTACCAGCGCAAGGAGCGCCTTCGGTGCCCCTTGCCAGCAACTGTGGCCCTCACAGTGATCTACTTAAGGTTTTTTCCACTGTAAAAGCAAGCTGTGTATGGCTCATCTCGAGTTTTCGTGAACTTGCATTTTAAGAAGTATTATGGGCAGGTTACATATGGCATACAGTGAAAACTATTTCAAAACAAAAGAGAAAGAAAATACATTTTAGTCATTATTAAATGGCAGGAAAAAAATAAAGATAGACCATTAGTTAAAATATAACTTTTATTCTGAGCTTAAGACACAAACCATTAAGACATAATTCAAATAATGTACAGATTTTAAAATAAATACGCCGTCGCTGTATTAGTCAAATAGTACAATTGTATATTTGCACAAATCAAAATTGGATAGTGTTACAGTAGGTATTTTGAGTAGATATACATTTTAAAGTGCTTCTATGATAATGTTGTACATATGCTCAATGGTAATTAATTGTAGTTGTTATTATAAAAATATAGTCTAATACATTATAAAGACAATATTACTCCAAAACATGTACATTATATAGCTTCTCTATGCTGGTACACACTTGCTGCATTTTTTTTTTATTACATCTGCTGCATTTATTTAACTATCTCCGTACTTACAGTTTAACTATGGGACTTAGAAAAATAAAAATTACGAGGTTCCAAAAATACGAAGTTAACGGCCTAAAAGCGTACATCAAAAAACAACAAAAACAATGAAAGATTAAAAATAAAAAATAACAAAAACATCACACACAGCACGGGCGAACAGCCAGGACGTCTGGGAGTGAGCTTGCACACAAATTTAATTTGCATTTAAGAAGTTTCGGCACGTGAAAATTGGCTAAGTGAGAAGAAAAATGGCGGAGGAAAAAAATTAAAACGAGGCTAAAGGACATAGAGCCACGAAAATCACCGTCAGGCACGTACGAGTTAGCCAGGGACGCAGCACATACAAAATATACCATTACAACAGACTGAAAATGCTTGCGAGCCAAGTAACACATAGAAAAAAGACGCCATTTTACAACACTTACTAACTGACTCGTAACATTACAAAAGGTTTAGCCTAGCACATGCAGCCTATTTACACTACACACTTGCCACATTGCTGACACTTTCTCCATAGATGATCAACACTCCAACTGTACGTTTTCACATGCAGGAAAATCCAAATAGATTGTTAGCTCTTCAGAATACTCATTGTGAGCCCTGTGATGAGCGCCGAAGGCGCTAAGCGCTGGACTCACAATGAGCGCCGAAGGTCCACAGAGGAGCAAAAGCCTTACATTGTGTGGCAAACAGAATTGCCATAGCTTCAAATTTTATTGCCCCCTCATTTTAGACGGGCAAGTCGCTAGTATACAGTATATTATGGATATAGATTTTCCTAATTATATGGAGGTTTGATGTTATTGGAAGATATAATATTATCATGTTATAATTACTATTGTGAATTGGATACTGCAATTAAGTGCAAATATTTATTCAATACTTATATTGGCTACACTTATTTAAATTATATTACATAATAGACACTTAAAGTGTATTCTCTTTTCTATAATCACAGTTTTTAATTTTTAATTTTACATGTTTTTACCCCTTTTTTAGTGTAGTAGGTTAAAGTATTCACTCCCCCTTTTCTTTTCTTTTTTCTTGTTACACCACATTTGCATAGGGTTGTCAGAATCTTAATAATTAGGAGTGGAGAGTAGTATCTTTCACCAGGGAGCTTGTGGCGGGCCCCAGTACTGCCACATCAGTTTGTTGTAGGGTTATTTAGGTTTATTTAGGTTTTTTATTTTCACATGGTATCTAATTTCTCATGCACTTTAGATAGTTTTGATATGCACTTCAGCTCTCAATTATGCAATATTGTCTTTATAATGTATTAGAATATATTTTTGTATTAACAACTACAATTAATTGCGATTGAGCATATGTCACTTTACAACATAAATCTGTACCTTATTTTAATTATGTCTTAATGGTTAATGTTTTAAGTTCTAGAATAAAAGTTATATTTTAACTTAATAATCTTTATTTTTTTCCTGCCAAATTTTGATACATTTAATAATGACTAAAATGGATGTCTTTTCTTTCTCTTTTGTTTTGAAATATGATTAATTTACACTCGTCATCCATTTTATCCTCCAACACAAATCAGAATATATAAAATTGTTGATCACATTATAAAATACATATTGATTACTAAATTCATATAGGCATATTACAATGTTTGGTTATAATTAAAGGACTGTCTCTTTATTTCCAGTAGTTTTTCTTTTTTCTGAAATACAGTGAAAACTAACAGTTTTACCAATTTACTCAATACAAATCTTGCTTTTAACTACCCATTTAGCATTGCATATTTCAACCTAGCATTAGCAGTACATTTTATAATTAAATTATATTCTATAACCAATATTCAGCCTTTAACATAGAACATAAGTGACTAACTATAAGATGAAAATTCTGTCAACATAACTCATGCTTAAAGTAGCGTAAATTAGTCACGGTATATGAAAATATAAACAGCTGTTTTGATCTTAAAATATATCTAACTTGTGCATTAGATTTTGTTGGAAGGCTTTTTACCACAACATTGTTTAGCTTATGGTGGGCAAATGAGTGAAGCCCTCCACCTTACTGTACTGTACATTTTATTATTCATTGAGCATACAAGGGTGAATGTATGTCAGGTCTTAATAACTAAAATTTTGATTAGTGAATTATGCCTTTACTAAGGATAGTTCATCTTATAAATATGTAACAATGTAAAGCTTTTTGTACTCTGAGGACCTTCGGCACTCATTGCGAGCCTCGCCCTGAACGTCTTCGGTGCTCATTGCGAGCATCTCCTCTCGTGTACTTTTGCTCCTCTGAACACATTCGGCGTTCATCACAAAGACAGATATATATATATATATATATATATATATATATATATATATTTTTTTTTTTTAAGTAATAATGAATTAATTAGTTACTTAATAAATTAATATACTTTACCTATTTCTAATTAATATATACATCAATCAATAGCCTGGAGAGCTAATAATCTGTTTTTTCTTTTCCTGCATCATACAATGTACAGTTGGACTGTTGCTGCTCCAAGGAGAAAGTGTCATCAGTGTCCCAACTGTGCATTAGAAATAGGTTGCGTGCAAGTGGGAAAACCGTTGTTTTAGTTGTGTAAAGTGTCATTTTAGATTCATAATGTTATTAGTTGCAAGTTAGTGTTGTAAAATTGTGTATTTTGTCTATGTCCTACGGGGTTCGCGCGCATTTGGCGTCCTTTGTAATAGTGTATTTTGTACCTCATACATTTCTGTGTGAAAGTGGTACGCGGTTGGTGGTGTTTTCCGTGGGTCGTGTAGCCTTGTTTTCATTTTTTTGGGTGGCCATTTTTTTCTCTCGCTTAGGCGATTTTTGAGTCCCAAAACTTACGAAATCAACTTAAATTCGCGCTCCACCTTACTCCCAGATGTCCTGGCTGTTCCCCCGTGCTGTGTGTGATGTTTTTATTTTGCATTTTGTGTGTATTTCATGTTTTTTGGTTTGCGTGGTTTGCCATTAACTTCATATTTTTCCTATCTCATCTTTTTTTTCTATGTCCTGCGTTCGTCAACTGCTTGCAGCATAAGGCGATCCAGCGTTTCCTAAGTGTTTGGTGGCTAAGTCCTGCGTGTTTCAGTGTGTAATCGGCTCACTTTGCTTTGCGAGGCTCGCAGGAGCTCCTTTGGCGCTCCCGAGTGTTTCATTGCCTTCACTGCTCGCCTTGCTTTGCGTGAGCGCTCATCGCCTAAGTGCTGCGACTTTTAGTGCCATTTTAAGCCATTTACTACACATTTTAAAACAAACTGAAAAATGTAAGAGAACAACTAGGTCATGTGGCTGCCTAATATATATGTTTCATTCTATTTCACAATTTTGTAAACATGTATATTGATGCCTAAAATGTATCTTTGTAGGCATTTAACATTTATTCACCCTCTAAAATGTAAACTCTTCCTATATACCAAATGAGGGCACAAATGTAACAAAAAACTTGAAAGAATGGAGGGAACAGACATACACTTTAGATAAGCACCAGATTTGATAGGAAACTGATGACTTGCACATGTTTAGAGTTTGAAGCCCAGTTATATACATAAACCTTTCTAAATGCTTGATAACCAACAGAGTTTGAGTAATCAGATGCATCATTTACAAAATCTGTTATGGTTTCTATAAATGGACATCATCACATGGATTTCATTGAAGCTTAAATGGAAAATTGAATAATGATGAAAGGTTGCTAAAGTTTTATAAAGAAGTTAATTTTGCTTTTACTGTGTAATATAAATCCAACAATGAATGCTCAGCTCAATCTGAAGTAATGATTAATGCAGTTAATTGTGATTTGGAATTTCTTTTTGAATATCAGGATTTTTATCATAGTTGGTAATATATATATATATATATATATATATATATATATATATATATATATATATATATATCACATATATAGTTGTGAGCATACGAGCCGTTGCTCACGCTTGCGGGCTCGCAAAGCGAGAGCCGCAGTTGCTGGCTAGGAGCGCCGAAGGCGCTCCTGGCCAGCAACTGTGAGCCCGCAAGCGTGAGCAACGGCTACAACTAACCCCTACATCTAACCTGTAACCCCTACATCTAACCCGTAGCCCCAACCCATCTAACCTGTAGCCCCGACGCTGAAGCGCTGGCAATGTTTTTTGTATTTTGCCGGTGATTGCCGTACAGCCTCTATGTCCCTCTCCTCCTGTTGCTAGGATACCAGTCCTGTTCTGGTGCTTCGCGGTCTTGGTTTGTTCCTTGCCGCTCTCCGTATTCAGTAGCAGGAGGAGGAGTAAGTGGTGCTGTCCGAGCAGGAGCTGAGGACACCGGAGGAGGTTGGGGAGACAGACGGGCTCCCGCGGTATGTATGGTGTCCCTGTCACCCTGAACACCATGCAGTTGCCTCCATGCTGTGTGTGAGATTCCTTCATATAGTGCTGGGAACTGCCCACCATGCACCGGGAGCCCTGCTATGTGTGTGATACACTGGGACTGTGTGTGGTGATTATATTCGTCCTATGTAAGGGAGAGGAAGTGAGGCTTCACAAGTCCCAGAGCCAGGGAGTCATGGCCCCTAAATGTTACTGCTGGCTGATAACGTTATAAAATTATGTAGTAGATAGATTAGAGATATTGACAAAGCACAACTTTATATATCACACACACATATATATATATATATATATATATATATATATATATATATATATCACATATATATATATCATATATATATATATATCATATATATATCATATATATATATATATCATATATCATATATATAAATATATATATATATATATATATATATATATATCACATATATCTCATATATATATATATATATATATATCACATATATCTCATATATATATATATATATATATATATCACATATATCTCATATATATATATATCACATATATCTCATATATATATATATATATATATATATATATATATCACATATATCTCATATATATGTATATATATGTATATATGTATATGTATGTACAGAAAACGAATAATACATTAATAAGCCCATCTGCATGTCTAAAAGGCGGGGACATGCAAATGAGAATACAATGTACCTCACTCTTTTAATCCAAAAATAGCAACTTTATACATTGCTCCCTTAAAGCATATGCCCGCTGTATTAAACAGCTTTTAAGCAAAGCATCGGGTTGGATTTTACACAAACCAAGAATCACTGCAATGTATAAAGTTGCTATTTTTGGATTAAAAGAGTGAGGTACATTGTATTCTCATTTGCATGTCCCTGCCTTTTAGACATGCAAATGGGCTTATTAATGTATTATTCGTTTTCTGTACTTTGTACGGTGGAGAGCTTTTCTCACTTTTGTGCTCACCATACACTAAATGATTATTGTGGAATATATATATATATATATATATCACATATATCTCATATATATATATATATATATATATCACATATATCTCATATATATATATATCACATATATCTCATATATATATATATATATATATATATATCACATATATCTCATATATATATATATATATATCACATATATCTCATATATATATATATATATATATATATCACATATATCTCATATATATATATATATATATATATATCACATATATCTCATATATATATATATATATATATCACATATATCTCATATATATATATATATATATATATATATATCACATATATCTCATATATATATATATATATATATATATAATCACATATATCTCATATATATATATATATATATATATATCACATATATCTTATATATATATATATCACATATATCTTATATATATATATATATATATATATATATATATCACAAATATCTCATATATATATATATATATCACATATATCTCATATATATATATATATCACATATATCTCATATATATATATATATATCACATATATCTCATATATATATATATATCACGTATATCTCATATATATATATATATAATCACATATATCTTATACTCAGTTGCTGACAAGGAGCGCCAAAGGCGCTCCTTGCCAGCGAGGGCCTCAGTTGCTGGAAAGGAGCGCCAAAGGCGCTCCTTGCCAGCAACTGCGACCCTCGCAAACTTTACTTCGTAACGCAAACAACATACGAGACACGTTACTACACATTACGACCTCTCAAAAATCGCCCATAACCCGTGGACATCAAAAAATGTAAAACACAATAAATACACACAACCCATACATAAAAAGCTTACCTACAGCAAGAGGGAGCATCCAGGACCTCAAAAAATGAAGTTACACATTAATTTAACTCAAAATAAAAGAGTTTAGACACAAAAAAATTCTCTACGCGAGAGAAAAAATGGCCGCCGAACAAAATGAAAACAAGGCTGCAGCACTCTAAACACGCAAAACACCACCACAAACACGCAAAACACCACAAAACACCTACGGATATTCCGCTACAGACGCATACCACACAGTAGCCGCCATTTTAGAAAAATAACTTATACAATGCGGAAGTACACAGCTACGCTAACGGTTTGGTCTCGCGCACGCACACTATTACACCGCACACATTCATGACGCTTACACAGCAGCTCCACGCCACTAATGCTGCAGCAACCTCAAAACAGATTGTCAGCTCTTCAACAGAATTCTTCCTGCATATATTACTTCAAAATAGGTAAAGTAGATTTATTTGATATTATACACCAAACAGCATTAGCTCACTTACAATTTCATTGCCGTCATTTTTTGACGGGCAATTCGCTATTATATATATATAATTCATTCTTCTAATAAGGCTTCACCATGAAGGCTTATGATGAGTTAGTAGCAAATATAGCTTTGTGAATATTATAGAGGCCCCCAAAAATGTAATCCCCCTTTTTTATTATAATATATGTTATAGCCTCTCTGCCATAATATTTTTCTTAGTCGTAACACATGCTATTAAGTTATATCTGTGTATGAATATCTTTTAAATTGCATAAGTATTGTAATCTCAAAAAACTCATCAGACTTTGATTTTTCTATTGATCTTTTGATGACGTAGTATTTTTCTTACTGTTTATAAACTTTAAAAAATAATGAACAATAATGCATTTTTCCTATTTGTCAGTGTGAAACAAAGCATTCATCTTTCCTCTTTCCTTTTTTGTAGCTTAATGGATTTTTAAAAAGAACATAAAACAGAGACAATCTAGCATGATACTTAACAAAAACACTATAGATGGTGCATTATTGTACACATTTGCTTTGAATTTAAGATGTGCACCATATGGTGAACATGACTCAGTTTTTTTTATTTTATTTTATACTGCTGGGACTAGCACATGACAGTTAAGTTAAATTTTTTGATTGAATAAGTGGTTTCACTGCAATCTTCAAACATAGTGCTTGTTCAGGTCTAAATAAACTAGTAAAGTACATATTTTCTATCTAGTGAGTCCTTTCATCATTGTTGAAAAAAGCCATGTATACAGTAATATTAGAAAAAATAAAACACACTTTTGAAGGTGGCAATTGTATGTACTATCTCATACATTTCTAAAGTAATGCACATATCAATCTAGATGAAAGCAAAAGTGTTTTCATCAAAGGTCTCCATTTAGAAATGGAAAGAGCTTGCAAGCATGGATTAATTTTAATTTGTGTAGTGAAAATATAAGAATATAAAGAGAAGAAATACCCAAGCTCGATAAAATGCTACTTGTTGAATTTGCAGAGAAAAATCACAATAATCTCATATGTCATTTGCTTAATGTCAAATAGGGTATTGCTTCCTTCCTCTTTCTCTGTACAAATATATTTATATTTATAGATTTTTTTAGCCAATACTCAGACTCAGCAAACAGCCACATAACATAAGAAAAGCCAGAACAGATAATATATGTTTACAGCTTGTAATAGAAAACCCAGTGTTAATAACTAATGCATTTGTATTATACATTGTAGATATTTAAGTCTTGTGTTAGTTACTCTAGATTTATCAGAACAGGTGGTTTCCCATCATAATGATGGCAAATTCTATAGCCATAGCAGATACAGAATGAAAAAAAAATAGTGAATATGGCTAAAAGGTTTAGATCAGTTCCCTATATCCTCAAGAAATGACACAACATAACAACATTTGGTACATATATATTTTTATATATGTGGGAAGGACTAAGAAACAACTGTAAACATTTTCTTGAACCCTAAAACAGTTTTAAATAAGATATTAAAGATCATGGACTTTCACAACATGTAACGGAAGAGTCATAAGTACCCTGAGGAGTTAAAATGATCTTGGAATATAACAATTGAAAATAAATAAACATGTGAATCAGGGAAATTATTTAAATATCAATGTTATGCTGTGTTAAGGGAGAGAACAGGGAGGCCAGGAAGCCAAGACACAGTTGGGAGGACCAGAGGCTGTGGCAAGTACACAAGTACACAAGTACAGGGCCTCCAAATACAGCTCAGAAGAGATAAAGATCTTCCTCAGGGAAATCCGTGTCTACTATAGCATCATACATAGTGAGAGGAAAGTGAGACCTAGCCAGAAGACACGTGTCTAGAGTGGGGTTTCTACAGCTTTTGCTGCATTGGGGTATGCTAACAGAGATGTGAAGTCTGTCAAGCACAGATATGATGACAGCTGGATAAAGGTGAAGAAGAAGATTGCAGAGGAGGCCAGAGCAGCCCATGTAACTGATGGTGGACCATCACCTGCCATCACATACACAGCATGGCTGAGGACCCTGAAGGAGTGGATTGAGCCAGTGGCAGTAGTGGGCCTTCTGAGCAGCTGGCCATGGGTGTGCCCAGCACACTGCCATGTGAGTATCATATACACCATCACACTCTCATATGCGCACACATCAACACCACACATATACATAATTGTTATACAATAGCCAGGCATCACTGTAAGCTCTCTAGTCATGGCTAATGATATATGTGGCTGAAAAACTATTTACATCCAGGAAGCAAACATATCATAATAGGAATTGTTAGCAATAAAATGTTGGTCCAATACCTGCAGTTGCAACTGATTCCGATTAACAGTCAACATATAGATCAAGATGGATTTATCATCCAAAAGAGAGTAACTGTATGAGTGTGCACACTGCGGCATATGCGGATACAGACTCTGTATCATGTACCAGTCTAACCTGCACCATGTCTCATCTGCATGTTAACACCAATTGGTGAGAATATGTCACAGATTGGTCAGTCTCACACAGCAGATTCAACAGAGCACATGTCCTAATGACATGCAGATGGCACAGTGCACCATGGAATTGGAGCAGGTGGCAGTGGTGGGCCTGCTTTTCAGGCACCTCAACCTCACATGTAATGGAGAAAGCAACCAACGCCACCAACACAGATACCATGGTCCTGGAGACACTGCCATCAGCAGGCCCACCACTGCCACCTGCTCCAATTCCATGGAAGCCTTGGCAGGAGACCAACTTTATGTTTTTTAAACATCATTACAGCCCATCAAAAGGTCATACATGTCCAGTGACAGATCTCACACCCTACACCAGTCACTTGGAGGGATATCCTGCTGTGCCTTCAGAAGGAAGGCACACAAGCAATACCACCCGAATGGGTCACCTGGCACTACACCTCCAAAGGCAGAATAAGCTCACTACCTCCATCCTTGAGAGCAACAGATTGCTATATGCTGAGGTGAGGAGGCACAATTGAAGGATGGGGAGGTATGAACAAAAGGCAAATAGGGACACACAGAGAATAATAGAATTGGCGGAATGCCAGCTCATATTTCTCCTGCCTTCGGTTCCACAGCCTCCACCAACATTGCAACCAGAGCCAACGACATTCTCATCTCAAACCTTACCTCCAACCCCAGCTGCTACCCAGCCACGCAAGGTAAAGGCCCCCCCCCCCCTCCAATGACGCCTTGCAAAAGTATTCACCCCCCTTGGCATTTTTCATGTTTTGTTGCCTCACAACCTGGAATTAACATGGATTGTTTGAGGATTTGCATCATTTAATTTACAGAACATGCCCACAACTTTGAAGATGTTTTTTTTTATTGTGAAGCAAACAACACATAGGACAAAATAACAGAAAAAGTCAATGTGCATAACTACAATAATTCTAATATAATAAAATATGGTTAATACACATGAGAGGTCTAATTTGTGATACTGATAATCTACATTCCCCTGAAGGGCAGATAAGAATATGATAAAACACTTGATGTGATTTCACCAACTTATAATGGGTATACATCTTGGCACATGGCCACAGAGGAATAGCTTTCCAGGATGGGTGTAGCGGAGATTGTCCCTGCTGGAGGTGAGTTGGCTGTTGCTCCACATGCCTCTGCATATCCTCCATGTGTGTTTGTGGCCCTTCCTGATGGGTTGGAGAGGATTAGTGTGGTGTATGTTCCACTGGTACTTGATATATGTCATGTGACAGTGTAATTTGGCCACTATTTATTTTCCCACTCTAGATCTGATGAGTGAGATGTATATAAGAATATATTTATATTTTTAGGGTCCATATTAGAGCCTCTGTAATTGAGAAAGGGATAATATGTCAGGCAGTTTTATGTTTTTTGTTGCAATTTAATCAAGTAGTGTGTATTTAATTGCTTTATGCATCTTACAGCAACGCTTTTTATATTGGCATAGGCATGACCATTCGAACATATTAGAAAATAAAATATTTTTTTTATATTCCTTAGGGATTGTTGTGCAATGAATTATAATGCCTTTCATTGCTTTTCCCATATTTTCAAGTCCAGTAGTGTGTTTGTATTGTCTTTTGGAATGTTAAGAACTAGTCTGTAAACCATTTGCGAGTCCTATTTGGAACCCATAATATATTGGGCTACATTTGCATTTGCGGGTTTGACTGCAATTGCGTCCTTGGAGAAGTGTAGCAATTAAATATCGATTTGTGATTTAAGCGATTGTAACATTTGCGGGCTTGAAAGATCAAAGGCGAAGATAGGACAGAGTTACGATTTTGACAACTGCAGGAATTTTCAGCCCGTAGGTAGCAAATATATTGTGGGTAGCAAAAGGAGGCCAAGTAAATAACAGTTACTTTTACTGGCTACATTACAGGCTTCAGTAACTGTGATTTTGACAATTTAATAAGGCCCACATTGTTTTTATTGGTACTAGATATACTAGCCAATCACAGATTGTCACTAAACAGCATTTTGTTGAAATGCTGTTTATAGGCAATACGTAATTGGCTAGAACAACTAGTACTTTTGAAATATTTTGTGCATGCATTATAGGAAGCAGACCGTTGTTTGTTGTATTTTGGAAGGTTTCCATGAGTAAAAAGCACTTGTTAATAAATGATGTTTCGATATGGAAATAAACAGTTAGTTTATTTTAATATAAAAACAGGAAACTTTCCATGTTCCTTCATTACCTTAAATTGTAAGTCTGCGAGTTTCTATCCTAAGTACTTTGGGAATGCACCATGGACATTGGATTCCTAGCTCAAAGACATGTCCCCACTTCCTTTGCTATATGTTCATTTATATTTATCTTTGTCTGAGCTTAATTTATGACCAGCGATAAGGAATATGTCGGCGCGTTATAAATAAACTATAATAATAATATTTTATTTTTCTAAATATTTTGGAAAGTAGAGTACATGTTTAATAGTTTGCAAAATGTTTTGCAAAGTGTTTTGCTTAGCTGTAATAGTAGCATGTCCCTAAGAAAATGATAATTAATATATTTAACAAATATTACCATTAAAGGACCACGGTCACCTTATATTTAAAAACATACTCTGAAGAAATACCCTTGAAAGTAGGCAACATAATTGCATAATAATAGTTACAAATTTAAAAGCTGTGTTTATTTTATTTTTATTTTTTTACTTTCTAAAAACATTTGTGCATTATGAAGTTTAGTTATTCAAAGATTATATAGAAAAAAGGTGGTCCTTTAATGCTGTGCAGGTTTTCTTTGAACAATCTATGGTAATTAATAAGTGTTTGCAATAGGTCAACTCTATCTAATGCTTTTTGTGAATCAATCCACATGTCTGTCTAAAAAGACTTTACAATTTACTCTGATGTACTAGATTATTTTCAATAGTTTACAAAGTCATAGGACCAATTTGTCAAAAAGAACTTTTCCAATGCAGCATAAGGAAATAGGTTTGTGATTAATGTCAATGATAGTTTTGGACTGTCCTTACTAGAATATGATTTATTCAAAAGTAAGAGAACAAAACAAATAAAAATGCATTAAATCAAGGCAGTGCATATTTTTTTCATTTGTTTTTCGACAGTCTTGACAAGTACTTCCCTACAGTTATTATTCATAACTGTGACTTTACAGGCAACTTTATTCTTAATGGCCTATCGTTTTGTTCCTTTACTAAAGACATTATAGATATGTCAGGTGAAACCAAATGAAAAGTAATGTGTGAAAAATAATGTTAAGTTTCAAAAATGTTCACAGATTTGATACAGAAATAGTGTGAAAATGTATTAAGTAAAATGGATTATCTAATTAAAGGAACACTGACAGGTGGTTATAATACTACATAAATCTGTGTACTATAACAAGCATATTCATGTTTTTAAAACTCATTTTTATAATGATTACGGTAACTTATAATTTACACAATGAAATAAAGAAATAATATGTCACTACCTGAGCAATAATTGTCTTTTTTTATATAAATACTATAATCGTCCTTATATCAAAAAAGGATTAAATGTGAAATTATAGTAGTGCTAAACTAATCATATTTCACATGATGGAATAAAGGCAGCATAAAAGTGAAAGATATGTTTTTTTGCAGTTAAATTTTTCTATTCACGTTGTGGGCTGAGAAGTTACAAATAAATAATAATTCATTGATCAAGGGTTTATGATGAGAAAACAACATGATGGGGTAGTTGATATTGAGAGAACCGAGCGATTGGGGGTTATTAGACAGGGACTCAAGAGTTAATAGTTAGAGAACTACTTCCTCATTTATGCCCCTTTTCCAGTACAGACAACCAATATCTCACACAGTGTTTTCTTCAATTATGATAGTCCTTTGATAACAACCCTAATAAGGATTAGCCAATAACCGAGAATAGCCTGGCATTGTAAAACATTATCAAATATCGTATTTCAGATGTGAAAAAGAAAACAAAAAAAATGTCATTCCACGGGTTCTTTAACAACATGGAACATGGAGAACATCTATATTCTGATCATCATGTATCAAAGAACAGAACACAATATTTCAATATACAGTGAAATAAATGTGCGCCTCTCAGCCAACTATGAACTTTCAACTCTCAAACATATCGGAAGCTTTAGCAAATTATCTATGGGTAGGCCTTGTAAGATGTCAGAAAATAATTAAATTCTTCATGATATGAAAGCTGACTCTGAAAAACACTTTTGAACATGTGATAATTGGTTAATATAAACAATGTTATTATGGATAATCACTAGTATTATGGATATGAGTGCCATTTATAGATACAGGTTATCAAAAAACAAAACAACAAATGTATTTGGAAAAATACAGACTTTCATTGCACATACTTTTGCTGATATGTGGGATAAAACAAAAGGAGGTTCAAATGCACAAAATATACATTGTCCTTAATCCTAATGGCAGTATAACAAGGTATATGTGCCCTTCAATATAACAGTAGCTGTCTGGAATGTCTCCAGAGCAAGGATAAGTTGAGATTTAAGCTGTGGACTGTGGACTGTGTTGACAGTTATTTTCTGCTCTGCCACCAGGGACAGATACATGGTTTGCACCTACACCTTTAAGATTGTATCCTTGGAGGACCTAGTGAGTGACTTTAACACTTGACCATCTACACCTGGTTCCTATAAATTGGGAGTTAGACTGATACTCTGTGCTCAGTCATTGAGATTGTTCTCCTTGACCTAGCGTTTAGACCTGATTCCTGATTTCTCTTTCATTTGACCTTGGCCTGTTGTTTGGATTTCCCATTTTGTCTTCCTCCTGCACCTGACCCCTGGACCATTGGCCTTCATCTTTGCCTCTGCACTTTCTCATTTAGTTTGTAAAATAAATACATGTCTTAAACCCATGACATTTTAATTTGCTTGAACACTATAGATAATCACACAGACATTATTAAAGATAAAGAGCTGTACTATAAAGGCTTTCATGATAAATTAATTGAATAATAAAGATAAACTTTGTACCTGTTTATCAAGTAGAAAAAGATGTTTCCCCTGTCACAACTTAATACAAGGGCTTGATTTGACTCTTCAGGAAAGTGGAAGCCAGTTTAAGAATTTGCAACAAATCGCAAGAGTTTAGTAAGAAAGAAGAGTCTTACAGCAGAGTTTTTGAAGGATTACAAAAGGGTAAGGTAAATGAGATGATGCAATTTACAAGATTTTTATAATAATCTAAGTGGGAAATGATAATTAAGTGAATGAGGGTTTTTGCAACATTCTTATTGAGAAACTGACATAGGTATTGTTAGGTTTCATGAGTAGAGTTTAAAGGGTTAAGTGGGATGTTGAATGTGAGACCCAAAGAAGAGAATCTGGAGTCAAAAATGAGATCATGGCATTATCAATGGCAAGGGAGATGGTTGCTATTGTTGCAATATTGCTGGAGGGCAAACCTATTAGTTTAGTATTGAACATGTTAGGTTTCATCTAAGAGAAGATCACAGAAACTTATTTGGTGACACAAGTAAGGAGTGCAGGGGACATGTGAGGAGAGGAAATGTAGCAGCATAAATGTGATACTAAAAGCCAAATAACTGGGTCAGTCCTCCAAGAGAGTATGCATGTATAGAAGAGATCCAAGGTCAGAGCCTTAGGGAATACTGACAGACAAAGGAAGAGGAGTACAGCTTAATAGATAGGAAGAGCACTGCCTCGATACCAGGACACTGATAGGGTGAAGAATGTGCAGGAGGTGATGGTGAAGCTGTATTAAGAGAGGGCTTCATTAAGACGTGTATAATGTATGGACTGAAGAGGTGAGTTAAGACTCCATGCGCTAATCATTTCTCTACCTATTTTTGGCCTTATATCTGACATAGAGCATGCATTAAACATTACCTAAGTTGTATTTTACATGAAAAAGAGTGGTACATTTTGAAACACCCTCTTCCAGATGCAATATAGAAACAAATGCTTTAAATGTGACTTTAACATATCTCGTCTACTCTTTAGCATGTACCCACACATCACAGTCCATTCCCATTAACTGCAACTATCTCCCTTTTACTTCAGTCTCCAATCTGCTTAACTTAATTTATTCCTGTTCATACAATCAGGTTAGGATTTTAATAACTGTAAAAGGAAAGTCCAGTGCCCAAGACTTTATAAAACCCAGTAGAGAAAAATAGAAAAGAAGCATTGACTATTAATACTATTTAATCTAATTCTACGAAGTGGACACCTCTCTACAACATGGTCTGAAGATATCATCATACAATTATGTAAAAGTGGTAAATAGCTTGATCCAAATAACTATCATGGCATCTGTGTGAATAGATTCATGCAAATAATTATGATGGCATCTGTGTGAGCAGCACAATAGCAAAATGATTCTGTAGCATTTTAAATATGAGATCACAGAGAAAGTGATTCTACACAAAAGTCAATTATGTTTTCTAGCCAAACATAGGATAACAGATAGAGTAATATACAATATTTCCACAACACAAACAAGGGAAACATATTTGGCCACTGTGTAGTGATAACATCTGGCACACCAGTCTATTGGTGTCATCTCAGGGACAGGTCTACTGCTGGGAGATGCAAAGCCAAACTTTCTCAACTATGCAGATGTTCTGGACCTACTGTTACCTACACCAGGAAGTTTACAGCTAAACTAGGCTAGAAACAAGAACAGACACAATTTCTATCTCTATTTCTATCTCTATTTCTATCTATATATGAAGCCCTGGAACACACCATGAGCTATATCTACCTAGGAACCACATTTGGTGCATCTGAAAGCTTCAAACATGCCATAAGAAGCCCTCCACGAAAAGACCTTTGTATAAGATTATTTGTCTGTATCATAAAACCAATTCTTCTGTATGGCAGCAACGTTCAGGCCCAGCTCAGAAAAAGGATATTACCCACTTTGGAGCTCAAATACAAGAACAAAATAAAATCAAATTCTACAGAATATACAAACATGCACAATATTTGACAAGAGTAAGAAACACTAATTACTTGGACATAATGACAAAATATAGGGTGAATGATCACAGATTGGACATAGAAACTAAAAAAGATATGGAAGCTCCAAGAAGAAAGAGTCTGCAAGCAATGTGAGTTGGGTGTTATTGAAAATGCCATCGGTCAAAATACAGAGACATGGCAGAGGTACTTTAGAGAGTTTACAATATCAGACCCAGATTTCATAAAATTAAATAATGAAGAACTTATATGAATTGGACTGGATGAAAATAACAAGATGGCACAAAAAGCTGCAGAATATCTCTCAGCATGTCACAAAATAAGACATACTAATGGTTAATTACACAGGAGGATGTGACATAAAATTAACTTCAATATTGTTTACATATGGCTTTACCTACAAATTAGCTTTGGCAATACTGGTTTCCTAAGTCATCACAATAAAGCATTATTGTGTTGTATTGTAATGTATTGTTAGATTCTTATAGCCAGAATACTAATCACGCCACTGTTCTTATTCCAGACTATTCAAAATATGACTTCCATACTTTTCTAATGAGTTCATCAATCCTTGTTTGCTGCTTCACTATTTATTAATCTTTATTGAGTTATGGCTTTGACTTATGACCTCTACAGCACTTCTCACCAACACCTTTTTGTCCTTATCATTAAATTCTCCCATGACTGACACCTTCACTATTATCATGATCAATGGCTTTACTCCTCTCACATTCCCTTTTCGGAAAAAACATCCTTCGTATCTGCTTGTTTTTGAGTCTTATTGAGCTTATTACTTACCTAGTATTTTGCAATACCATAAAAAAACATTAGACTTATATGTGTTTATGGTAGAAATAATCAGAGAGCCTTACTCCACCTCCAACGCCAAAGTCAAGCTGATATTTATCGATTAGAAGAATATCTCTTTCTAACACAAATGAGTGACAGATAATACTGAATTTAGCAATGTGTATTTGTATGACAACAGTAGTGAAAAGCCATAGGGACATGAAAAATGTTAGGAGCAAATGAACGAAATTATGGACATAAGGTTAAAATAAAAAAAATATACACTGATATATATATATATATATATATATATATATATATATATATATATATATATATATATTGTGAGAAGTTACCAGCCTTGTATTGGTTTGTGCCTGTATTTAGAGGCATTTTGATGGAAGAATAAAGTCCAAGAGGCTGTAAATACATTGCATCCAGTAAAACAAAACAAATCAATGATATAGGCTTAGCTTCCACTGAAGCACTACCTTAACCGATAAACGTTTCTCCTCACCAGCCAGTTTTCATCCAGCTAAACATGAGCAAAGCAAAATTGTTTGTAAAATTACTGACCTGTATATTTCTTCAGATTTCTAATGTGATATAGAAAAGCATGTGTGTTTGAATAATTTTAGGTGATGTCACTAGGAAACTTAGTTCTCAATAACATGGCCTTTGCTAAATTTCAGGTGTAGACATCTCACACAAAAAATAATATTACTGCCACATTCTACAAGTGGAAAACCCTAATATGTAACTCTTTGCAAGTGCTAACTATAGCCCCTATTCTAATCTCCTATATCACCTTGTTTAAGAGCAAAGTAAAACTAACTAGCTTTACTAATCACCCATCCCTGAAACATTGCGAGAGAACTGCTACGAGTGACCACAGTAAGCCAGAGCCAAAAATTACAGCAAATAGTGTCTCTGATTTTTGCACTGCCGAAAGATTACAAGTTACTTTGTTAGACTTTTACACCAAAACTCTATTCTAATCAGAGTTTATGGATCACTCGCAAATCAGGGCAGTGCCGGAATTTCAAAAAGCTGAAGGAAATATTATGGGTACTAAAGACCACTCACAAATGGTCTCACAGCACCACTTAAAAAGACATGAAACCACTCAAAAACAATAGAAAAGCATGCAATATCATCACAAATGGATGATTAACATTGTATTAGACACATATGTGATATTTAAAAAAATTACATTTCCAGGTGTGACCAACGAGACAAATGGGAACAGAAAATGTTGCGCTCACAGCTGAATAAACCTGTTAAAGAGACACATTAATAAATAGCCTCATATATCATACAACAGCATCACAAATAATATGTTACAGTCACAGAGACACAAATGGGAAAAATAACAATTATATATACATCAATATGTTTAACTCATCACATATATATTGAAACTCCAACTACTGGAAATATCACACCTCAACATAACATATTACAATGTCTAGAGTAACATAGACCACAGTATGCAAGAGGTTAATAACTGTCAGTAAACACACATTGACCAAAGCAGCTGCTATGAAGCAATCACTATTAAAGGGAAAGACGAACCACAAACAATACTCAACAACAGCAGTGATCATCACCACAGCACTGTACCGACTCATCAACAGCACATCCATGGGAAGATATGGCATCTACACATTAACCTGGGGTCTCATACACTTGGGTATGTTATCATGGGCAGCATGATACCTGAAAAGGGGACTGGCTAACAATGATGCAGGATACATGGGGGAGGTAAACGCCACAGGTAGACCAATAGAAAGCACAGGCCAGGCATTGAATCTTCACATGGGGCATTTAAGCAACATAGGAAAAATCTAAAGGAGTTAAGGTAATACTGTATAATAATAAAAATGCATAGCATCTAAAAAAATGCATGGACAGTAAAGTGGTAAATACTGTAACTGTAACAATAAACCACCTTACCTGAACTTCATCGACAAGCAGTGCTAACCATTCTATATCTGTCATGAGAAAACACTGGCCCCTAAACATTACTAATAATGTGGCATCTCAAAAGGAATGCTTAGCTGTGACCACATTTGGTGGGCCGAGAGTACTATCATCATCTCTAGATTATACTATTTATCCCCATGAATATCATATTCATCTCGTATACAGGTGTTATCAGATTATAACTGATTGTTAGGATATCATGATGTATGATCACGTACCCATTAATACTGAGAGGAGACAAAGGTCAGCAGCCATAATGTCTGTTGCTTACATCAGACAAAAGTATATTTTCTAATATTGATAACAGGTTGACATGTTAACTAATGCATGTATTAATGCTGCCTTGGAATAACAGACCATTGTCAAACTTTGCTAGTTCCATGCCATATCTGCATTGGTATTACTTAAACTTAACAACAACCATGTGTAAATAAACACAATATATTTCATGGTGTGTGAGATCATTCTGCTGGGGGGGGGGGGTTGTCATTGATGGAATGATACTGATGCTGTGTATATATTTCACTCACATTATCTGGTAGCAGTGCTTGCAGATGAAAAGGATGCCTTCATAGACCTGAATTGTTCTTAAAAGTGAGTGAGTGACCATCAATTGGTGAAATATGAAATATAACCCTACTTATCCTCAGAGAGGAGGATCATGGACCATGTAATGGGGTAACCATCTGTTTATAAAATGTCACTATCACATAGGCCATGATCTTATACTCTGTAGCCAGGCTAGATTATGTTAACATTTGTTGAGATTATGTTAACATTTGGGCCAATAGATTGTCACTGAGGAGTATTGTTGAGATGGTCAAATCCTCCTCCACTTGCCACAGGGTCCTCAGCACCACTACACCTAGTCCCTAGTCAAGGGGGGTTGCAGGGGGAAGCAACCCCCTGGCGGCAGCAGCACTGATGGAGGGAGGCAAGGAAGGTACAGGCTATCAGTGTGCCTCTTGGTTGGAGGATGCTGTGCTGGGAACCAGAACATGCTGGGAAATGTCCATGTTCAGCTGGGTGAATGCGCTCTGGTTCTGCGCCACCTGGAGCAGCATGACCATGTACAACTCCACCTGCTGGTTGTACCTCATCACGCCCTATTAAGCCTCTTGAAGTACACAGAGACCTAGGGGTATGAGACGCTGGCCTAATGTAGCATCTCTACCCTCCATCATCAAAACCAGCATCTCCCCCAGAGTGGCCTCCAACGGTGGGCCTTTGGATGGATGCAGTGGTTGGCCAGGCATGCCTGTGGGAGGAAGAGGTGGTGGCCCAGTAGGCATGTGCTGGGGACTGGAAGAGATGTTGGGGGGAGGGGCTGACGGTTTTGATGGCGGCATGTTTTGCTTTGCTTGCTCCATTACTATTAATAACATTTGGGGGTTGCATAGAAGCTCACAATTTACCTAATCATTAAATTCATCAGTCCCTATAAAAAGACACTACATTTTGTACACTGCACTTTAGAAAATAATAAAAAAGAATTACAATAAAATAACTTACATTTAAAATAAAAAGTAATTAAACCTGTAAAGAAAAATATGTACTTAATTTATACAATACAACTCCAGAAAGAGTCCAGATAGATAGCAGTAATGATTGTTATTCTATCTATGGAGATTACACAGAGAGTATTTTTTGCTCTGGTTAAGTAAATGATTTAATCCACTCAACAGCTCTAAATTCTATTTATCATAGCCTAATTAGATAGCTCTTATAGTCCCCCTCTCCTGAGTAATGTCATATATTTGAAATTGGTTGTAATTATTCTCTTATTAACTCTGGATATAGGGGATAGTCAGTTTAGGCTGTTGGAATATCGTAAGTCACTGCCTAGACACTAGCCGATGATGTCCTCTGCGTGCGACCTACATCCTACGTCTTGCGTCACCCGACGCATGTTTCTAAAATTTACTCAGCGGTTACTATTAGGCTCTATTTCAGCCTATTTAAAGGCCTTGGTTGCCATGGTGATATATCTCACCATAATAAAAACACATATCTGTGAATTACTGTTGAAATCTGTATATATAATTCTCTCCTTTATGCTTAAGATGATTTATATAATTGGATAGTATCACATAAGTCCATACACTTGTATTTTTTATTTATTATTCATGTAGAGACCACAGTTATTATTTTTTCTTTCACATGATTAATTTATTTATTTATATATATGCTTTTACGTTATTCTTTTCTTTATTTACATGTATTTCACTGTTCTCCATATCTGCATATTAGCTTACATGCCAATACATAATGTTCCATAATGTTAGTATATTATTAGTATTGAACTCTGGCTTTGCTATTCTATTGTTTTTTTATGTATATTGTCATAATTCTTATCTTACAATTTTGTCCAATTTACAGTGAATAAATACACAGCCTTATAATTAAATATCCTTATAAAGTGATTACACGCATCATTTGTTTCATGAAATAAATATTTATTTTGTGTCTTTTTGTATTTATATTGTTTTTTCTATTATTTAAGTCACAGATGTCATTCTTTTCTCCAAATTAATATTTTTGTATTTTTTATTTGTATGTTATCTCTAACTTTTGTTTTATATATGTATCACTTGATATGATATCTAGCCAATTATTTATATAAATGTGGTTCCATAAGCGAAGGCCGCAGTTGCTGGCAAGGAGCCAGCACAAGGCGCTCCTTGTGCTAGTGATGAGCACCGTAGGCGCTCATCCCTATGACCCCCTACAACTTTCGGCCCGCTAATGCGGACCCTCACGAAGCAAGGGGAAGCATTTGCGGAGGTGGAGGCTCCCACGTCGTCTGCAATGAGCCGTAGATGGGACTTACACAGGAAAATTTCCGAACTTGCCATCCAAAAATCTGAGACGTGGGACTTAGAAAAAAAAACATGCAAAAATACGACCTTCACGTCCGAACCGCTCGCACATAAAAACATTAAAAACACAATAAATACACACAACAAATAGATAAAAAGCTTACCCACAGCAAGGGGTGGTGGGGGGGGGGGACCTCTGCAAGTGAAGTTACACCTAATTTAAGTCCAAATTCAAAAGTGTACACACACGAAAATCCCCTAAGCGAGAGAAAAAATGGCCGCCGAAAAAAATGAAAACGAGGCTACAGGACCCTAAACACGCAAAACACCACCAAGCACATACGGATTTTCCAAAAAGCCGTACAAGGTACAAGATACTCCATTAGTAAGCACGCTACATCATACACAGCCGCATAGCACATACATACACATTAGCCGCCATTTTACAACACTAACTTACACAATGCGGAAGTACACAGCTACACTAACAGCTTCCCCTCGCGCACGCGGCCTATTTACACTACACACTGCACACATTGCTGACACTTACACCTCAGCTCCACAACAGTGCAAACCTACATTATATGCTGCAGGAACATCAAAACAGATTGTCAGCTCTTCAGCACAATGCTTCCTGCATATATTACTTCCAAATAGGTAAAGTATATTCATTTATTAATGTATTAATAATTTTATTACCATACAAAAAAAAATATACACAAAAACAAAAAAATCACATTAAACACAAACCCCTTTCACCGCGCATCTCCACCAAACAGCATTACCTGCCTTACAATTTTATTGCTGTCATTTTTTGACGGGCAAGTCGCTAGATTAATTTTAAGGCTATGCATTTATTCACTGAAAATAGAACAAAATTGTAAGATAAGAATTATGACAATATACATAAACAACCCAAATAGAATAGCAAAGCCAGAGTTCAATACTAAAAATATAATAACATTATGGAACATTATGAATTGGCATGTAAGCTAATATGCAGATATGGAGAACAGTGAAATACATGTAAATAAAGAAATGAATCACGTGAAAGCCTATATAATAAATTATAAAAAGAAAGAAAAAATAATAATTGTTGTCTCTACATGAATAATAAATACAAAATACAAGTGTATGGACTTATGTGATACTATCCAATCTTATAAATGATCTTAAGCCTAAAGGACAGAATTATATATATGGATTTCAACAGTAATTCACAGATATTTGTTTTTATTATGGTGAGATATATCACCATGGTAGCAAGGCCTTTAAATAGTCTGCCATGGACCCCTTTGGTAGCCCCTGAGGAAATTTTAGAAACGTGTGTTGGGTGATGCAAGACGTAGGACGTAGGTTGCACGCCGATGACGTCAATATTCCAACAGCCTAAACTGACTATCCCCTATATCCAGAGTTAATAAGCGAATAATAGCAACCCATTTCAAATATATGACATTACTCAGGAGAGGGGGACTATAAGAGCTATCTAATTAAGCTATGAGAAATAGAATAGTAATAGCAATTTGTGATTTTAGCAGCCACAACTTTTGCGGCCATGAAAGATCAAAGGCTTGGAGGGAACTTGCGATTTTACGAATCTTAATGGATCGCAGCTTGAAGCAAGTAACCCGATCATAGCCCGCAAACAGAAGGCAATTGAATAGCAAAGTAGCTTGTATCCTCCATTTGAGAGCCTGGATCTCAGAATCGCAGCAATTGAATGAGGCTGATTAGTTAGACTAACTCAGTATTCACTACAAGCACCAAAATGGATCATTTTTGATAATAGTCACTAAAGCACTTTATCTCTAATAGCACCTTTCCTAAAAAATCAAATTAGTCACTTTAAACACTGGCCACTTTAGACAATTTTTCTATATCACTGTATATTTACTTAACCAGAGCAAAATATACTCTCTATGTAATCTTCTCAAAGCGAGGTTGCAACTGCGAGCCATGTACGACGCATGACTTAGGCTGGATGAGCACCGAAGCCGCTCTTCTGCGAAGCCTCGCGAAGCTAGGCGAGCCGTGTATGACGCAGTACTCAGGCTCATGGTTAAAATGCGTAAAGAGGGTCAGAACTGCGAGCCAATCGCGTAACTCCAAAACCCCTAAAAACAAACAAAAAATTAAACAAATATAATAACACACTCTTACACAGCACAGGGAGCCATTTTGAGCTATATTTTGGGGTTTTCATCAATCCAAAATCGGCAAGGAAAAAAATGGCGGACGAAAAACTTTAAAAATTCTTAAACTGAATGAAAACGAGGCTGAGCAAAGCCAGGCACGCAGGACTTCGAAAATATATGATACCATAGACAGTAATACTTACACCAACAATGCAAGACATGCAATGAGAGCCGAAGGTGACCATTGCGAGCCCCACGATGAGCGCCAAAGGCGCTCAGCATGGGGCTCCTGATGAGCGCCGAAGGTGATCAGTGCAAAGCAGGAAGAAGTACATGGGGGAGAGGCTCGCAATTAACGCCAAAGACTCAGCCCCGCGATGAGCAACGAAGGTGCTCAGAGGAGCAAAAGCCTCACATTGTGTGGCAAACAGCATTGCCAGCCTTACAATTTTAATCCCGTAATTTTTGACGGGCAATTTCCTAGTTTTATTAATAATTAATATAAGTTATGTTTTAAATTATTCTCTCTGGAGATTGGTAAACAGAGGTGTTCCCTTTAAGAGGGATCTTTTTTCCTACAATTTAAAGAGGTATCAATAAATATTACTAGAAGCACCCCTTGTCAAAGTGTTTGTATACAAACTCTACACCTTGAGCCACCATTTCTTCCTTATCTTGTAAGGTAATTTATACAATACCCTAAAATAAAAAAGTGGCCTCGGCCTTCTTGATTTAACTCATTGTCTTCGTGTTAGGGGCCCATCCAAAAAAATGCTATAAAAATCTGCTCTAACAATACATAAGCTCATATGGAGCTCCCTACTATGAATGGTGCCTTTTAGGCCCTGCTCTGACATTTATATTGACTTATTAGGCTGAAAAAGTTTCCTGATAAAGCAGCTTAAAGGAATTAACATTCTCTCAGTAGTTTGTTAATATTAACCAATCAGAGATGACTACTGCCCTCTATTCTGATTGTTTAATGATTGTCAAATTAGAAATGAAAGTGGGCAGTTTAGAGGGACAGAGACTGTTGGACTGTTGAACTGTTGTATTCAATGGGACAAAACACTTCAAAACACTTGATAACTTAGTTTATAGCTGTGGTTGTTTATTTTTCTTTGATATGGTAGCTGATGGTGTGACAAATTGTTACGTGACCCTTTAGTCTGCTTAGAGGGGGGATGGATAAAAGATGCATAGGTGTAGATAGGAAAGATTTAGGTTTTGTTATGGTGTGAGAAGACTCATCTCACAACTTCCAGGTTACACATGGATATTTGTCCTGGATATTTTATCTTTTGCTTTGTTATGGTAGCTGATGATGTGGCATATTGCTAAGTGTCCCTTTAGCCTACTTAGAGGCCCTAAATATTAATAGAGCTATAGAGAATGGAGTTTTTAGGCTGGTGTTTATGAGGTGATCTTGTTGAAACTTTCTTTATTTCAGATGTAGTGTTAGGGATGTAACAAATTAAATGGGCTGGAGTGTTGTCCTTGGAGGTTGAGGTTGCTATGCCTATGCAAAATTAGTGTCCTGAATATGTAAATAGATCGAGACCTAGTCTGAGGAGTAAGAGTCTGATGTAATGGATAACTGATGTGGTTGATAAGAGCTGGCTACAATTGCTGAACAAAGAGTGGAAGGTTAGGTTTATAGGCAATGGAGTGTATAAAGGTTCCGACGGTGGTGAGGGGGCACCAATGCTTGTCCATGGAGTAGTAGGTTATTATTATGGGCTTATGGCTGTTTTTTGTGGATCAAAGATAATATCTCTTTTGTGATTTATAGTGGGTTTATAGACGGGTGAATTCCCTTTGTCGAAGGAACCCATAGAAAGCTAACATAATGATGATAAGGGATTTTTCTGTACCAAAAGGTTTGTGGGAGAGTATTCTTATGAACTGTTTGGATATGGGACTATCCTTTGGTTTTCTTTGTGGTTTGGAGGGCGAGGCTCTCTGTGAGAGTGCTCCTTGAAAGAACTTGACTGGGGGCGATGCGAGAAATGAACTGAGTAAACTGTTTTTTTCCCCCCTTCTAAAGCCAGTAAAACATATCTGGCAGAAATGGTTTCTTCGCATGGAGAGGGCCACATGGAAGTGTTAATTTCCAAGTTATGAATCCCCTTGTAGTGGAATTGAAATACATTCAGTACTAGTTGAGATGAAGTAGCGGATAATCAGATAAAGAAGAATGATTTTCATTTCCGTTTAAACAGGAATGACGCGTAGGTATAGGTAGGAGAGGTAGAGGGGGAGGGGGTTAGGGTGTGAGAAGACTCCTCCTGGATACTTATCTTACAGTGTATTATGATTGTCTCTCTTTCTCCCCCCAGCTACATCTTCTGCACCTCCTTAATCAGGCTATATTTTAGCCAGTCACAGTGAGTTGGTGTCTTGTAATGTAGAAATAAAGTGGCATTATGGGAAATAACATTTGGGCTTGGGGGTGGCAGCAAGTAATCGGTGATGCAAAGATTTATGGAGCATTGCAGGTGATTATTAAAATGAATTCTGTCACACCCTAAAACTGGGGTATTTTAATAACTTGCTACAAATTGTACTAGTTATTTGAAATAATTATTGAGATATACACTGTGGTATGTGGGACTCTAGTGTGTTATTGAATGGTTCAAAATGATAATTTGACATATATGGAAGGGGATCAAACTACATTATAACACAGGGTAGGTACATTTTTGCCACCGCAGAAACAAAGGTTACAAAATTAGCATATAAGAGTTGTACATTACCATATCAGAGAGTGGAAACAAAAGTATTTAATTTAGAAAAAAATATCTAGTGCAAAAAAAGTTTGTGTACAATATTCAGCAGCAATTTTAACCAAACTTCTTCTATTTCTTAACCTCTAGGAACTGCTCTACCATGGCCAAGCTCTTTTGTTTCAACCATGGCAAAAAAAATTATGTATAGTAAGTGGTATTGGTCTAAGCCAGTATAGGAACTGATTACAAAAGAGATTGATTCTTGTGGAAATAAAGTTACACATATATATATATATATATATATATATATATATATATATATATATATATATATATATATATATATATATTACATATGGTAAATTTTATTACACTCAGTAAATACTTTAATAATTTAGGTATTTAATTCTAAAGCATTTATTGTAGTGTTCCTTTAAATAGATACTCTTCTACAATTTAAGCAGTCATGTAACAGCTTATCTAAATGCTTCTTGGTTAATTTAATGTGAACAAATGTGTAGTTTATTGCTCTGTATTTTCTTTCAGTCAGGCTTGCAGGGAATTAATATCTACTCCATTTCAAACACAAAGTTCATGTGTTTTTCTTGCTCTCTTCTTGTGAATACATTTTCTGTTTATATTAAAACTCTTGATCTCAGCATTACAATTAGCTGCTCTTTAAGTGATAGCAGCAACACACTATAAATAAGATTCTTAATTGTATTTGTAAGATTAAAATTCAGTTTAATTTTTCCCTTATTTTGCTGGTCGGTGGTACTGTGGTATATTCACATTGCTACCTCTAAATGAATGTCAACTTGTTTTACCTCGTCTACAATCGATCGATACTTCATTAGGCTGAATTGTCTTGTGCCCATGCAACCTTGAAACGGTGGCTTAATTACCGCTCCTATTATGCAGTGGCTCAAAAAGCTGTGCTCAGCTGTGTCAGTTTGAACAAAAGCCATGCTGTTGTCCAGAGCTAGGAAAAATGGACTTTTGAACTGTAGAAACTACATTGTTTAATAAATTAAATATTAAAGGGCCAGTGTATTTTTTTAGTTTACCATTAATTAACATTAAAAAATGCATGTGCAAAAAACAGCATTTCCAAGCTTTAACTAGAAAATATAATAAAAAGAAACATAATTTACCTAATTAATGGCTGTTGCTGTACCCTTCCCCATCTCTCTCATTGTCCTAGCACTACTGAAAGAAAGTTACAGATTTAGCAAGACAAACTAATCAATGTTATCTCAATTGAAATCTTTCACTTCCTTTCAGTACTGCTCATGACAATGAGAGAGGTGGGAAAGGTGCAGCAGTTGCCATTAATGAGGAAAACTGGGTTTTTAAATTATATTTTCTGGCTGAAGTTTTGATTTACAGGCTGTTTGCACACATATATTTAACGTTAATTAATAGGAAAGTAAAAAACTGTTTTAACTTGAAAAGTGTGAACACTGGCCTTTTAAAGCGAATTAAGGAAATATAGGATATGCATTATCAATCAGTTATAAGAGGACACATTTGAAAGTGTTATAATTTTACAAAATCTATTCATACTGAAGTATTTTGATTTATATAATTTGCCCTTCATTATAATTTGATATTAATTCCAAAGTAACATTTGACTGAAAGAGTGGACAAGGGAAAGTGTAGTCAAATGACAATCATGACAAATGACATCTCTTGTCTGAGAGTCATTTTTCTTCACTAGACTGATTCGTCATCCTCGCTTTTGACATTTCTCATTCTGCTGTGAAATCACATTGACAGAATGAGATATTTCTACCCTTACTAGTGGGTTATGGAAGATGGTTTTGTGCTTCTTTTTTATACTTCAGTTTGATTACCAACAACATACCATAAATGGTAATTTTACAACCCCTAAAATGTGCCAGCCTTAAGAGGTAAATATATACATTATATTCCATGTAAATTGGATGAAAACATTTATTGCATTAGTTTTGTCAGTTCAACAAGCAAAGTTACAAACTATTATAAGACAAAAATTATAATACTACTACTACTAATAATAATAATAATAATAATGTTACTATCTGAATGTGTATAGGAAAATTGTTTCCTTTAACTTAATTAATGGATTACTGTTAATAGCTATAATAACTTTACTTACACATCCTTCAGTGATCAGTATAATAGTTTGTAGTATGAGTAACGCCTGCGTGATGCCTACTGCGCAGGCACTACTGATATCTACTATTCGATGCAACAGGAGAATCCAGTAACTGCAAGATGTGTTCACTATGCGCATGCACAGCTCTGCCTCGCTAAAGCACATGCGCGGTGTAGGGGCGGAAATGTGCATGCGTGGAGCAGACGAGCTAATGTGTTAGGGGCGGCAGAGGGAGACAGAGGGAAGGGGGAGAGGGAGGGAGTGAAGGAAGTAGGGGGAGAGAGAAAAATGAGTGGGACAGAGGGAGGGGGCAGAGATAGAGGAGGCACAGAGGGAGAGAGGAGGCAGGGAGGGATAGAAAGAAAGGGGAGGGAGAGAGAGAGAGGAGAGTGGGAAGGAGAAAAAAGGGAGAAAGAGAGGGGAGGGGGAGGGATAGATAGGGGAGGAGGGATAGAGAGGGATGGAGAGAGAGGGAGGGAGGGGAGAGAGAGGGAGGAGTAGAGGGAGAGAGAAAGAATGAGTGGGAGAGAGAGGGGGGTCAAATAGAGGGGGACAGGGAGAGAGACAGAGGAGAAAGAGATACATGGGAGAGGAGAGAGAGGGGAGGGAGGGGTAGGCATAGAGAGAGAGAGAGGACACAGACAGAGAGAGAGAGAGAGGGCACACAGAGAGGGAGAGGGAGAACACAGAGAGAAAGAGACAGAGGGCACACATAGAGAGACAGCGCTGTGAGAGACAAAACAGACAATCAAAGAAACCATATGACACCGTCATTTATGACAGGCAAGTTACTAGTTGTATAATAATGAATAGTACAGTATTACAATATTTCCTTTCCTTCTCATCTTCTAGGTTGGTTCTGCTTTCAACTACAATGAATGCACTTTCTTCTAAAAAGAAATTGCCACTGCACCGATTAAATCCTACAAAATAGTATATACAGTATATATAGTATGTTTTGCATGTTCCTGTCTATAACATAAACCTGATTCACATCCTAAAAACTTTCACACTAGTGTTTCTATCAATCTTCAAACAAACAAACATTGCACATATTCTAAATGCCATCTACATGGCTTTTTCTTTCTGCTGCTCTGTTCTTCGCTGTTTTTTCCTCGAGCTATCTTGTTTACGCTGTGTCTTCTCAACACTTTTCTGATGCAGCACTCGTGAAAAAAACTGAGTTAGGAACTAATTCCAATGTTTCAGTAATTATCCTCTTTGACCTCTCTGCTGTCTTTGAAACAGTTGATCACCAACTTATCATCTAAGTACCAAAACTATCTGATATTTTAAATATTAAATATCTAAATTTTCCTTCAGTTTCATCCCTTAAAACACCATTTACTCTTTGTTATCACATTCCCCAAGTTCTCAGTCTTTAGTCCTTTGCTCTTTCAATAAACAATTCTTTATCTCTCCTCGCTTACCATGCTCTCTCTATTCACAATTGTCACAAAATGGTTATCGGGTATCTCCTCTTGGATTACTTATCTCTATCTAAAGTGCAACATCTCATGAACTGGGCTATTACTGATTCTCTCATCTGCCATAACTCCTGCACCTGCCTCATTGTTGATAATTATGTATTCACAACAAGCCTTCTGCTTTGTTTTTTTTATTGACTTATTTGATCACTTTCAATCACAAACTTGGTATTAATTTTTCCTTTTATAACAAAAAAACACATCTGGTACTTTCACCACACTAGTAGCATGGTAGAAACCACTATTCTGATACATGAATGACCCAACATATTAAGCATTGAAGTATCATACTAATTCACCATGTACAGTATCTAGAAAAATCATTTAAAACCTGGCCCTTAGACAAAAAGCCTTTACTCCTTCAACCCTATATTTCAAGTTTTGTAAACAAAAATAAATCCTTTTCCCCTCCTTCTTCTTCCATTGCTTAATAGAAAAAGAGGTGGAGCCTAAGTTGAATGCCTATCAATGCAGCAGCAATTTCAACCTTTTGGCTTCCGACCTTTGGATTCTGCAGAATCAAAAATATTGAGATTAGTGGATTTTTAAAAGTAAGTAAAATAATATTTACAAATGATATTAGTAGAAGGTTATTATTGAACTCAAAAAAGAAAAGTAGTAGTGGATAAATCAATAGGTACTGTATATTAGGTATATTGTTTGGATATTCCAAGTATAGATGGTGTCCGGGATTCCAACATGTATGTATATAAATATGTTTAACTTTTTATAACTCTATATAATTGGGTTATTATGCTTTGGTGCAGCTACATTTAAAGGAATATTACTCCACATGAGGAGGATCCAGGAGAAGTACTCTGTGAACATGTTGAAAATGTTGAAACTATTTTTTGAACCAAATTAAAATGGTTAGCAAGACAGTACTAGTCTTTCCAGCTGATACTGTGCGTAAACGCATCCTGGATATCTGTCTTAGAAAGCCAGCACTGAGGACCTAATTGAAGAATATGTGTGATGGGAGTGATTAGCTCTTGGGTACTGTAATGAACACTCTTCTGAAGGGATAGTGATAGGGTGATGATGGGTCAACTTTCTAGTAGTGACTCCAATATGGGGTTAGGTAAGATCAAGCTGCATAGTGATGGCTGAGCACACTCGCTTCTGTCAGAGAAAGGACTGCCTGACTGACCTCAGAGATTTGCTCCTGTCAAGAGACTGAACATTTAACAGGGTGGCTGGAGTAAGCAGTAGGAAACTATTCTCTGTAAGGGTAGTTGGTTGCTACTTACAATTGCTGAGGTTAGGACCTTTGTGAAGAGTGACACTGGGAATAGAATATATCGACAATCAAGAGGGTGATAAAAGCTCCAAGGAAGTATCAAACCTAGTGCAGAGAGCTGGGTAGAAGGCACATTTTACAAAGGGAACAGTCGCTTCTACAATCTCTCACTCTCTCTCTCTCTCTCTCTCTCTCTCTCTCTCTCTCTCTCTCTCTCTATATATATATATATATATATATATATATATATATATATATATATACTGTATATATATATATATATATATATATATATATATATTTATATATTTATTCAGTGACTGAGTGATACAAGGGCTTTGTGTGAGCCGCCGCACACTTTATATAGCTCCCTCTTCCCTCTCCTCTTACTTCCCTGGGTTTATGGCCTGCAGTCTGTGTGAGACTGCAAATAAACTGTATGCACAATTTACTTGAAGCTGAAGAAAGAAACCCCACGGCTGTACGGAGTTAAAAGAGTGGGGGTTTGACCTGGCTTGGAATTAGGAGGACCTAGTTTAATTATTCATTCCTAATTTTGATATTTAGGGAGGGTAATTATATAACGGTTATGTAACAGGGGCTAGCTTATATCTACTACCTCACCTGTCTTCACCAAGTCAGTTGGGTCCAGATATCAGATTTCATGACCCCCTTGAGATCCGCAGAAACCCCCAGAGTGTTGCAAGAGTCCCTGTGCGTCTTTCCCCAAATGTATACAGCACACAGCGTTATAGGCCTCTAGTTAGTGGAGATCATGGTAGGCACGCCTCCAGGGGGCGCTCCTCTGGCTCCATGTGTTCCCAGGTGGAACGCACATTGATTGAGGCAGCCCAGCCTCCTGGATCTTCACTTCCGGCACAAGTTCGACTTCCGGGAGCACTTAAGAACGGGTCTATCTCATCTGATGCAGTGTTGAGGTCTGGGGCGCCTGATTTAAGGGCTGGGGCTCGGCCTGCTGCTTATAAGAAGGCGGCCTGGCACAGTGGAGCAGGGAAGGACCACGCCATTTCCAAGATGTGTGGCTGACCCTAGTAAGGTGGGAGGGGTGGGGCGGGGGTGGGAAAGAGGAGGGGCCCAAATAAGTGACTGCACAGGGGAGGGGAATTATCAGATGAGGGAGGGGAAAGTGGCAGGGAAGGGTGGGGAGACAGTCCAAGAGAAGTGGTCCGAGTGAACAAGAGCTTACTATGAGGGAGGGATAAGATGGGGGTAGGGGAGGGAGAAAGTGGAGTACAGTGTGAAAGGTTTGGAGGGGCGAATGAGGGGGGAGTTGGTGAATTCAGCCAGGAGGACCAAAGAGAAGATAGTAGCAGAGATGAATCAAAAGTACACTTAAAATCAACAACCTTTTCAAATAACTTTAATAAGCCTCCTGATATTGGCATAGCAAAGGATGTGTGTAATGAGTTTGATGGCATAGGATCTGCACAGCTGGATCAGGAATCAATCTCATCCCTTTCTAATCTGGGGGATGTCAGTCTTGGGTACAAGGGAGCAAATTGGGGATTTAGAAAGTGAATTTAATGATATTGAATGCATATATGCCAATCCAAATACCAATTCAATTGCAGATGATGCAGCGTGCCAGGAGTAGTATTCCTGGCAGGGCAGATACATCCCCATCCTTGGCTAAGGAGGGGCAGCGTATCAAGAGACATTTATCCCCTGTAAGGCGGGGAAGGAGAAGAGCACAGTAAAAGACAATAGCTTTTAATTACATTTGGTTAATGTGGTTTGAATTGTAATTTTATCCTTCCGCAGGCACACTTCCTCGGACTGCATGGATCCTAGACCACTCATACGTGTATTGGGCACGTAGAACAGCACTAGAGAAATATGGCTATATAACAAAAACTGAGTTGTTGGCGAAATGGTTTGGAATACGTGGGATAAAATGGGAGTGTGTCGTTAGGTAGTGCAGTATGCTTGGTTAATGGGTCCCCCTGACATCTTAATTATTAATGCGCAGGGTAATGACCTAGGAAGCATGCCATTAAAGGCACTCATTAAACGCATGAAATGTGATTTGTGTAGGTTGCACCAATTATTCCCTGATCAACATATTATATGGTCTGAAATGGCGATCCCACATTATACCTGCTATATTAAATAAATGCAGTAAGAAATTCAATAAGACAATGTATAGCCACATTAGAGAAATGGGTGGGACGTCACTAGGTCACACTGACTTAGAAGGGGATGATGTGTTAGACATTTATGGAAAGGATGGAGTATACCTTAATTTTTTTGGTTCTAATCTTTTTATTTTGGCCTTCAAAGAAACAATTTGCTTGGTGTTAGGTGGATTGACTTGTCATTCATATTAGCTCACACTTTGGCCAAGTTAGCTGCAGCTCTATCACATATTATAATTGTCCAACTACGATTCGTCGTCACGCTGTGTTACGTGGTGCGTACGACTTGGCGAGACGAGCCGTTAAACCGTACCACTTTGCCGATCGTACGACTTCGCGATGAGCGCCGAGGCGAGCCGTTAAACCGTAGCACTTTTTTACACAAGACGCGGGACTTAGAAAAAAAATACGAGATGAAAAAAATTACGAGATAAGCAACGGAACCAAAACAATTAAAAAAAAACTAAATACACAAAAAAAAATAACAAAAAGGTCACTTACAGCATGGGGAACCAGGCAGGACGTCTGGGAGTGAGGTGGAACTCCAATTTACATCGATTTAGACGAGTTAGAAAGATCAAAAATCGGCTAAGCGAGAAAAAAATGACGGCCGAAAAAATTAAAACGAGACTATACTACTACGAACTGCGTAAAACACAGCCACAGACGTATGTGCTTGAAAAACAACGAGACAAAGGATGCGCAATAACCGCACAATGAGTAAAAAAGACAGTAGCTAGTACATTTTACGAAACGCAATTACAGATTTACGCATTAACACAGATTTCCCGCCTTTGTCTCGCGCCACATCTGATTTCCCGCCTAAAACAACGCATTTGTCTCGTGGATCAGCGGATTTCCCGCCTAAAACAATGCATTTGTCTCGCTCACAAAGCCTATATATAGGGCACACTTGACACATAACACACTTTCTCCTCAGGTGATGACAGTCTGACTGGACGTTCTCATGCCGGAAAATCTCAAGAGATTGTTAGCTCTTCAGGATACTGCTTCAGCAATTTTACATTAAAAAAGGTAAATATCATTTATAATTATTAATTAGTAAATTGGTACTTACTTAATAAATACAAATAAAAAAATTGTAAATTTGATTAATAGAAAAATAATATTGTGCTTACCTGTGTGAAACAATTGTTAATAACATTCATAATGTACATTAATTAATTAATTAATCATTAATATCAAAATTAGTTAAACACATTGATTCATTAATTATTAATGTACATTAATTTAATAATTAATTTGTTATATATCGTGATTACCTGTGTGAAAGAATTGTGAATAACATTCATAATGTACTTTATTTAATTAATTAATTAATTAATTAATCATTACTAATCATTAATATCAAAAAAGGTTAACATTTAAGAATGCATAAAAAAAGGAACACGTTGATTAATTAATTATTAATGTACATTATTTTAATAATTCAGTTCTTATATATTTAGTATAAAATGAACCAAAAAAAAAAAAAGGCTATATACTTATGCATACCGCTTGATGTTAGATTTAGTCACACATTACTTTAATAATAATGAACATTAATTGATTCTTATTTCATTAGTAATGTACATTATTTTAATAATTCAGTTGTAACATACTCATTTTAAAATACTCCTCAAACAAAAAAAAAGGAAATAGACTCATGCTTACGTCTTGACTTTATATTTAGTCAGACATTAATTTAAGATTAATACACATTAATTGAGTCTTATTTAAAGACTAACAGTAATATTGATTGTATGTTTTTAATCTATGCTTACATATGTGTGTTCATGCTGATTGATTGATATATTTATTTCATGTTTTTAATCTATGCAAAAATATGTATGTTAAGCCTCATTGATTGATACAGATGAAGCAATATATTATACATTAATTTTACTATTTTGTATAATTGCAGTGAACTGTAGCTGAATGAACAGAGACAGTGACGTTTAGACACATTGAACATTATAAATATAATTTTGACAGGTACAGAATTAGAATTATATTACTACAGCAAGATATTAAAAAATATGCTTTTAGGTTTTTAATGTAGCCAAATATATGTCTGTTGATGTTCATTTAATGATATCGATGAAGCAAAAGATTAAAAATATTCTCAATTTGATTTAACAGTTTCTTTGGATCTGCAAGGGAATCAACACACAGCATGAAGTTTGCAGCCTTTGATCAACATCATCTTCACAGGTATAACATTTAATTTTGTAGTGATGCATACAAAAAGGTTATATTATATTTGGTGAAAATGGAGAGTACTTATTGAGTCATTAAAGTATGATATTTAGTCATAACTTTGCAAAAAATTTTAACATGCACTTATGTAAAATTGAAAAGACAATACTAATCACATATTATAATTGTCTAACTGCGATTCGTCGTCACGCTTCAGACGAATCGCAGTTTGACAATTATAAAGTGCTGCATATTGCGCAGAGCGCGGCGCGAGCCGCGCATGCGCAGAGCGCGACCCGAGCCGCGCATGCGCAGAGCGCGGCGCGAGCAGCGCATGCGCAGAGCGCGCCGCGAGCAGCGCATGCGCAGAGCGCGGCGCAATACGCACATGCGCAGAGCGCGGCGCAAGCCGCGCGGCCCGACACAAGTGGAGGGGGGGTAGAGGCACAGAGGGAGAGTGGGGAAGAGGGGAGGGAGAGTGGGGAAGAGGGGAGGGAGAGTGGGGAAGAGAGGCACAGAGGGAGAGTGGGGAAGAGGGGCACAGAGGGAGAGTGGGGAAGAGGGGGGGGAGAGGCACGGCACGGCACAGAGGGAGAGTGGGGAAGAGGCACAGAGGGAGAGTGGGGAAGAGACACAGAGGGAGGGGGAAGAGACACAGAGGGAGGGGGAAGAGACACAGAGGGAGGGGGGAGAGACACAGAGGGATAGGTGGGAAAGAGACACAGGGGAGGTAGAGGAGGGGGAAAAGACACACGGGAGGGAGAACAGGGGGAAGATACACATGGGAGGGAAATGGGGGGGGGGGGAAGAGGGGAACAGACACAGGGGGAAGGGGGAAAGAGACACCGGCCAGGGGGGAACAGGCACAGAGGGAGAGGGGGGAAGAGACACAGGGGGGAGAGATACAGAGGGTGAGGGAGGAAGAGACACAGAGAGAGGGGGAAAGAGGCACAGAGGGGGGGGAACAGAGGAAGGGGTGAAGAGACACAGTGGCGAGACACACAGAGAGAGGCAGGGGAAGAGGCACAGAGGGAGAGGGTGGAAGACACAGAGGGTGAGGGGGAAGAGACAGGGAGGAAGAGGCACAGAAAGAGGAGGGGGAAGAGACACAGGGGAGTGAGAGGAGGGGGAAGAGACACAGGGGAGAGAGTGCAGGGGGGAAGATACACAAGGGAGGGAAATGGAGACACGAGGAAGGCCGGAACAGACACAGGGGGAGGGGGAAAGAGACACAGGCCAGGGGGGAACAGACACAGGGGAGGGTTGGGGGAGACACAGGGGGGGGAAGAGATGCATGGGAGGGAGAAGGGGGAAAGAGACACATGGGAGGAGTTTAGAGACACGGGAGGGAGAGGGAGGTAAAAACACAGGGGGGCAGGAGATACAAAGGAGGTAGACGAGGTGGAAGGAGACACAAGGGAGGGAGAGGAGGGGGGAAATAAGACACGAGGGAGGAAGTAGACAGAGGGAGAGACTCGCAATGAGCTCCAAAGGGGCTCATTGCAAGGCCTGTGATGAGCGCCGAAGGCGCTCATCACAAGGCCAGTAAAGTAGAGGGGGAGAGGCTTACATTGTGTGGCAAACAGCATTGCCAGGCTTCAGTTTTTATTGCCGTCATTTTTGACGGGCAAGTCGCTAGTTAATAATAATATTTAAAAAAAATAAGAAGCTTACAACACTTGCGAAAAAAAGAAATTGATGGTATGCAGTGAATTCAATCAAGAATGAATGGAATTGAAGGATAATAATATAAATATATATATGTGCAGCTATTTCCTATTTAATATATGTCAATAAAATACTTTGAAAAATGGTTTCATTTATTTCATTCTAAAGTACAACATTTTAAAATGCTTGATTAGTTTATTCATCTACTTTAATGGAACAGTACAAAAAGTTTAAAAAAAATGTATACAAAACAAAGAACAAACAATAATTACATCTCTATTTACAATTACAGATTAAAATGGCAGAGAATGGAGAAGACAAAATTGAACGCAATAGAAGATTGGCAAGGGAAAGGAAGGAAAGGTGGAGAGATGCTCAGACACCGGAAACTTCCCAACGCTTGCGAGAATAAGATCGACAGAGACTTTTAAATAAAAGAAACATGAGTAAGAAAGCCGCAAATGAGTGTGTTTGGGCTTCCAAGAAACGTAAAAGTAAACAAAAACATCTCTGTGAACCATTGTCTAATGATTCTATTTTGCAGAATGACTTAAATGTAGACACACAAGAAAACAATGTACATATAGAAAGTGGGTCTGATATCTATGTTGAAGAAATGCATGACAATGTGTTTACTACTGCAGTACAAGTAGATACTCATTATTGTGGGTTACTTAATGTGGTTTGTCAGTTTTGTGGGGCCTATCATTTTATAAAGGAAAGACCTACTGACGGAAATTTCATTAGTTGCTGTCAGAAAGGAAAGGTGAAACTTCCACTAAGACACCCATTTCCATATTATTTAGAATGCATTATGAGCAATCCAACATTTCCAAATTATAATAATTTCAAACAAAACATAAGGTCTTATAACAGTGCAATTTCATTTGCTTCAATGGGTGCAACATTAGCAGAAAATGCACCAGGACATGGTCCTTACTGTTTTAGAGTTCAAGGTCAAATTTACCACCGAACTTCACATTTACACCCACAAGAAGGAGAGCAAAGGAAATTTGCACAGTTATATGTCTTAGATACAATGGAAGCTGTGGAACAAAGCATGACACTTCCAGAAAATAAAAAGTGTTTTTGTGCATAGTCTTTGAACAGCTGGATAAAAGTATGCAAAAAAAAACATATAGTCAAGCATACAAACTATTAGCACAGCTTGAAAAAGAACAACAGGAACATGCTGAAAGACATCAATTGCCTACACCAAGAGTAAATATGGTGTTAAAAAGAGATCGCAACACTGATCAAAGAAGATATAATTTACCTAGTTAATGAGGTTGCCATGGTGTTTAAAAATGAAGATGGTGAACCACATTTTGTTCCAAATAGGGAACCTGGATGGGAACCACAATTACAATTGGTAAATTATCCCAATACTAAACTTCGTATTAGATCTAAAATTTCCATGCTGGAATATAAAGTGGCACAAACTGATATCCGGGATTGTTTTAATCCAATTTTACATGGAGGCAAACTCACTCAACAATGGATTATTGATTCATATTTACAAGTTGAAGCCAATAATCTTAATTTCATTAAATATCAACAAAATAAATTACGAGTAGAACAGTATTGTGGATTAATGGATTATGTGGCAGATTTAGCTTCCAACAGAGACATTCCAGCTGGAAGAGCAATTATTTTGCCATCCACTTTCCAAGGATCTCCTCGCAATATGCAAGAAAGGTATAATGATGCCATGGCTATTGTCACAAAATGTGGAAAACCAGATGTATTTATTACATTCACATGTAATCCACAATGGCCAGAGATCAAGGAAAATTTGAATCTGGGACAAACTACTTCTGACCAACCAGATTTAGTGGCAAGAGTATTCAAAATCAAACTCAATTCATTAATACATGATATCACTAAAGCACACTTATTTGGACAATGTGCTTTTGTTTACACCATTGAATTTCAAAAAAGAGGATTGCCACATGCTCACATACTTTTAATACTGCAGGAAAAAGATAAGTTGGACACTGCAGAGAGAGTGGATTCAGTAATTTCCGCACAATTGCCAGACCAAGAAAAATATACAAAACTTTGGGAGATTGTTACACATAGAATGATTCATGGCCCATGTGGAAAGATGAATCCTAATTTACCATGTATGGAAAATAAAAAATGTACTAAAGAATTTCCCAAACAATTTCAAATGCAAACTTATGCAAATTGTGATGGATATCCTTTGTATAAAAGAACACAAGGACAAACAGCTATTATCCGTGGCCAAAAGGTTGATAATAGATTTGTCGTTCCATACAATCCACATTTGCTCATCAAGTACAATGCACACATCAATGTGGAAGCTTGCACTTCGATTAAATCAATTAAGTTTGTGTATAAATATATAGACAAAGGATATGACACAGCTACTGTTGTTGTACAAGGTGCTGCAAATGAAAACGAAAATCCAATTTTACATGATGAACTATCAAATTATTTAGATGCTCGGTATGTGAGTGCTCCTGAAGCAATGTGGCGTCTTTTGAAATTTGAGATGCATGATCGGTCACATGCTATCTATCGTTTAGCTGTACATTTGCCTCAAAGTCAGTTGGTTTGCTTTACTGCAGGAAATGAAAGAACTGCATTATATCAAAGTGAAGACAGAGATACCACACTTACTGCATGGTTTAAATTAAACTGTCAGGATACGCAGGCCAGACAATTTTTATACATAGAGATACCATATCACTATGTATTTGTAAATGGTCTATGGCGACAACGAAGAAGAGATGCACATAAAATTATACCACGCATTTATACCGCCAGTCCAAGGGACATTGAACGTTTCAGCTTTAGATTACTTTTGCTACATGTTCCCAGTGCACAGAGTTTTGAGCATTTACGTACAGTGAATGACATAGTTTATGATACATTCCTATTAGCTGCAAGACAACAAAATTTCATAGCTGATGATACAGAATGGGAGAAGTGTCTGGAAGAAGCAGCACTATGTCAAATGCCTAAGCAAATGAGACAACAATTTGCATACATTTGCATATTTTGCAATGTACCTGATGCTTTCACTTTGCGGGAAACATTTAAATTAAACATGTCAGAAGATTTCTTGAAACGTTACAGAGAACCAATAGCTCTGTTAAAAACATTGATGGAAATACAAGAAATATTATTGGCTCATGGATTAAATTGTGCACATTTTAATTTACCAGATCCAAGACTTATAGATGACATACATTTTTATGATTATGGCACTGAGCTACAAAAACAAAAAACCCAAGAAAAACTGGCAACTTTAAATACTTTACAGTTAGAAGCATTTCATGCTATCGCAAATGCTACAGATGATGAAATGGTCAAAGACCGGTATTTCTATCTAGACGGCCCAGGTGGATGAGGAAAAACGTATCTGTACAATTGTTTGATGAGTTATATTCGATCACAGGGTCAGATAGCTATGCCATTTGCAACAACTGGAATTGCTGCACTTTTGTTAGATGGTGGTAGAACTGTGCATAGTGGATTTAAGCTGCCAGTTCCCATTTTGGAAACATCAGTGTCAGATATTCGATTGAATTCCTTACAAGCAAAAAATTTAAACTAACTAAACTAATTATCATAGACGAGGAATGTCATGCATTGCTATGTATTGACAGATTTTTAAAAGAAGTGATGGATAATAAGTTGCCATTTGGTGGAAAGGTGATGCTGTTAGGAGGAGATTTTAGGCAAACATTACCTGTTGTGCCACACGGAAATAGAACGGAGATCATTGAAACATGTATCAAGACCAAATATTTACACATCTCAAATTAGAATTAAATATGAGATCTGAAGGCCAAAATGAATTCAATGACTGGCTCATTAAAATCGGAGAAGGAAAACATCCAGAAATACAGCATTTACCAAATGATACCATTGAAATTCCATCAGAAATGGTTTGCAATGAATCACTCATATCAGCCATATTTCTAAACACTCTTAATAATGAGGATTACTCAGACATTGCAAACAAAGTGATGACATTTTAAAATACATCAATGCACCACAAAAGAATTATTACAGTGCAGATTCGATTCTGTCTGATGATAAAGACAGTGAATCGAATTTTAGTATCGAATGTATTAATTCGTTAACACCATCTGGAATGCCACCACATATTTTCCAATTGAAAAAAGGCGCAATTGTTATATTATTGCGAAATATGAATCCAAAAAAAGGACTTTGTAATGGGACCAGATTAATTGTGCATGAGTTAAAAGATCATTTTATACATGCAGAAATTATAACTGGGACCCATAAAGGTGAACAAGTTTTTATACCAAGAATTGATTTAGCTCCAAGTGAGAGTGGTTTGCCTTTTGTCCTTCAAAGGAGACAATTTCCAGTTATCATGGCATTTGCCATGACCATCAATAAATCCCAAGGACAAACTTTTACGTCGGTTGGGATTTTTTTTAAAGGAACCAGTTTTTGCACCTGGACAACTCTATGTGGCTTTTTCAAGGTGCACTAATCCAAAAGAAATTAAAGTGCATGTTGAAGAAAAGGAAACTCAGGATCATTTATTGGATGATGGATGTGTTTACACCAAAAACATTGTCTACTATGAGGTGTTGGAAAGATAGAGGACAATGCTTTTATTTTAATGCCAACATTTTATGGTACTCAATATGATTGCACAAAAACAATATTTCAAGTAAAACATCTAAAGAATGGACAAAAAAACATAGAGAACAGTGGTTTGACTTCCAGTGCAAAATTAAAGTACTCTGGGACTCTTTAAATAGGGGACCACTATTTCACTTATGAAAATCGATGTGATATTTGCAGAAAGGACAAACAGAAAAAAAAAAAATGACAACAAAAACAACAGTAAAATATACTTAAACAGATTGGAATGGGTTCAAAGTTTCATATTAACATGATTGGCCCCACAAAACAATTAACTGACTTTTTCAGGATTTAAAAGAGTTAAATGTTATTGTTTGATGTCACAATTTCAGATGTTAAATATGTGTATTTTCAATTTTTAAAAATATTGTTAAATATATATGTGGTATAGTCAAACATGTATTGTTAGTATAAAGTTGAAGCATTTCATCATAATTGGAAATGTATTATTTAAAGACAAAGTATTGATTCAGGGAGTAATCCGATCGCCAGTTAATGGGGTCAGGAAGGAATTAATTTTTTTCCCTCTTTGATACAATTGGCCAAGTTTCAATAGGGTGTTTTTATTGTTTGACTTCCTCTGGATTCAATGCGAATTTAGTTTAACAAGAGTTTAACAAAAAAGTTACAAATGATAAAACGCATGTTATTGTTAAAACAATTTACTTACTCTAAGTTAATATAGTCTGCAGTTACTCAGTGATAAATATGTATTGAAAAGTGTTAGTATTGTTAAAAAAATGTTGAACGAATGTTTAATATACAAGTTGCATGTTACAAAGTTTCATGTTAGACTTTACAATATGTATGCATTAAAAAGTAAGACATTATTATATTGTTATTATATATATCACAATTAAAAGACTGAAGATTGAAAAAAATATATATATGTTGGTGAAATATTAGTTGAAAGTAAAAAAAAAAAAAAGTAAAAAAAAAAAAAGTGTATTTATTTTTAGAAAAAAAAAGGGACAAATGTAGCTGACTCATTTTGTGTTGCAAATAAATTTCACAACATTTAATTTTTATTGACTGTCATTTTTTGACGGGCAAGTCGCTAGTGTTATATAGTTAAGAAGATTGTTAAATTACTAGGTGCTTCATGGAACACTTTGCACACAATAGTTGCCCACTTTTAATAGATGTCAAGAAACGTGCTTAGTTGTAATTGCACATTTCCTAAATGTAAATGGTTTGAAGCATACTTAGCCTTAAATGTGTGTCTCCACATGTGCTTAGATGTAACTGCACATTTCCTAATATTATATGTTTGGTTGCGCACTTGTAATTAGGCGTACATGTTAAGGGACTGTGCCCCTCAGTCACATAGATGACGAAGAACGTGCTTAGCTGTAATTGCACGTTTACTACTGGTAGATGAATGGAGCACACTTAGACTTAAATGTGTGTCCCATAGATGGCAAGGGACTTGCTTAGCTGTAACTTCATGTTTCCTATTCTAGATTGCTAGGAATGCCTTTAAACTTTAAGGGTGCGTTTCCTGTAGGGGGCGGGGTAGGGGGCGCCTGTGGCAGGGGTGCTTGCCCACAGGTAATTAGTGAGCTGCAAGGTGCCCTCATTTTGTTGTACTTCTGGGGCACGGGGTACTCTTGAGCCTTTAAGTGCGGGTGTGCAGGCACCTCTTGTTATTTTATGTGTGTTATTGTTTATAATAAACAGAGCTGTGGCCTTTTAACCCCATTCCTTGTGTCTAGTATTTATTGGTTTGGTTTAAGTTATTAAGGTATCCGTATTGACAAAGAACAGGTCAACACAACAGCAGAAAAGTGTGTGCAGAGTATATTTTGGCTGAAGAAGAAAGTACAGCTAGTTTGAGTTGGGGAAAGAGACACACACACAGACTTGTATGTTCAGGTTTCTGAATCTGGAAAAAGAGAATGACAGAGAGATAGCAGCTTGAAGCTGCAACATTGGAGTGGAGACCAAGAGTCCTGAAGAATACAGACCAGTGATCTTGAACAAACTGTTTTTTTATCCATCCAGGTTTAGCTGGATGGGAGCTCGATAGTGAGAGAACTCCATTTGTAAAGTTAGTGCTTGTTATTTTCCTTGAATTGTTTGATTTGTTTTTGTATTATTTTGTATCAGCAGCTAAGAATATAGTAAAATTTGGAAAAGTATTTAAAGCTTTTTGAAATTGTGTTTCCCCAACAAAGTGGCATATATTTAAAATAACAACAAAAATAACACAACTTAACAGTGACATTTATTTTTTGTCACAATGCAAGAAAAGGAATATTATACCAAATGGACTTAAAATCAAAAATCCACTAAGATCTACACATAACTCAATATATGCTGAAAATGTATGCAGACGCACAAGTGAAAAACTAAGAAACCACCTAATACATCAAATTTATACAAAGAAACATCATCTAAATCACTAAAGAGTAAGCGTCCTTCAACAACTAAAGGAGGGCAACATATATGAAGCTGAACATGTAGAAAAAGAAATACAACATCTTCACAAGAAACAACATGAATTTATAAAAAAAAAAACTCAGCTGCCTCTTCCAGAAAAGCAACATACAACAGCGAAAGGAAGAGAGAAGAAACAACCCGCATTTAGTCCTAAATTCTACTAACAACACATCTAAAAACCTACCAACTCAAACAAATATTTTTTCTGAAAAATATACAGAACACACAGGAATTGTAAATCTCTCAGACCATCAACTATCACAAGCAGAGACCTCTGTTCTCTCCAAAGGATTGTATTTCTGTCCATATATAACTATATAAAACACTATACTATACTATACTCAGACATAGAAGAATTCTTGAGGAGATTAAGAGTGGCAGAATTTTTCTACAACAAAGGACATACCTCAACATCATTAGACTGTAACAAGAAAAAAAAAAAACATATTTCAACCCACAACCTGTTCATAACATCAAACTGGACAGTTATATAGAAAGCTTTCGCCTGAGAACTGCATCCATTATAACAACACAATATAAAAGAAACTTGCACAATCTTACTCCATCTGAAAGAACTGCCATAAAGTTTTAAAAAAAACAACCCCATCATCACCATCAAACCGGCAGACAAAGGAGGTGCAGTTGTTATCATGAATACTAAGGACTACATAAATGAAGCCAACAGACAACTGTCAGACAATACTTACTACAAGAAATTGAACCAGGACCCTACAGAAAAATATACTCTTCAACTTAAGAAACTCCTCAAAACATTCCCTAAAAATATACATCTGGAATTACAACAACTCATCCCCGCCAATCCTACAACTGGGACTTTCTACCTACTGCCAAAAATCCACAAACCAGGCAACCCAGGGAGACCAATTGTTGCAGGTATGGACACACTGACTGAACAGATATCTGGATTTGTTGAAAACATCCTTAAACCATTAGTTAGTAACACCAATAGCTATATACAAGACACCACTGACTTTCTCAACAAACTCAGTCAGATTAAAAACCTACCTGCTAACTCACTGCTTGTTACCATGGATGTACAGTCTCTTTACAGGAATATCCCACACAAAGATGGCACTGAGGCATGCTTTAGGTTTCTTTCAACAAACAAGCAAAACAATAAATATGGCCCTGATATTATTGTTAAACTAATAGAATATATCCTTACCACAACTATTTTACTTTTAACCAAGATACCTACCTACAGATGATGGGGACTACCATGGGTACCAAAATGGCTCCACAATACGCATATCTATTTATGACCAATCTAGAAGAAACATTCTTATCTGTATCCATTTACAAACCATACCGTTACATAGATGATCTGTTCATCATCTGGACAGAAGGAGAAAGCAAACTCAGAGACTTTCATAATTCATTCAACACTTTCCATTCATCTATAAAACTTAAAATGGATTTCTTCACAGAACAGGTAACACTACTATATCCATCACCAATGGCACTCCCCACTCATCTATATATAGGAAACATACAGACAGATGTAATTAACTACACAGCTCCAGTTTCCATCCCTCTCACACCAAACAAGCCATCATCCATAATCAAGCTATTAGATACCAGCTATTAAAAATGTAAAAACACTGTCTGAATCTTTCAAACAAAAGGGTTACAAACCCTGTATTATTACCCACTGCCATCAAAATACCCCGAGAACACCTATTAAACTACAAAACAAAAGAAACTACTTCACGTATACCTATAGTGACCACATACCATCCAATTATAGAGAAAATTCGGAAAATAATCAAGGATTTACAACCATTACTAATTGAAGATACTGAATTAAAATATATATACCCAAAACCTCCCATCCTTGCATTTAAACAACCACAAAACCTGAAACAAAAACTTGTCAGCAGAAAATTGGGCAATGAACAACTGAATACAAAAATGGGAACTAAACCTTGTAACAACCGTGCCTGTAAATTATGCCAACACATTTTTAATGATGATACAGCCACACATAACAACAAAACCTATAACATCAAAGGATCATATTCATGTACATCGTCAAATGTGGTTTATATAATACAATGTACTTAATGTGACACAGGCTGTTACATTGTAGAAACCGGCCCAAAAATGCATTTAAGGAGGAATTTACACAGGCATTCAATAAGAAAACATAATGAAGACAGTTATTGTAGCCCAGTAGGACACCATTTTAGCCAGAATGATCACTCCATCCAAAACTTAAAAGTCAAAATACTCAGAGGAAAATTTAAAAGCATCCAAGAGAGAAAAGCATTTGAAATAAATATGATCATATTCTTCAACAGTAAAAACACAGGACTTAATATAGACTTGTGTTTTCTAACACATTATCAGAATTTCATGTGATTTTTTTTTCTTCTTATACTTTAACAGACTTAGCACTCTTAGTGAAGTGTTTGTCCAACAGGAAAGATATCACTGTGGACTACAGTGCTCTGCTTTTTCATGTATATATTGATGTATATGTGTATATAATATGTGTATATATGTTTCCTTTGCTATGTTGTGTTTATTCCCCATATATGTATTTACCTGATGATGTCAGATGCTGTTTCCACTCTATCTGCATCTGCTGTTATTATTCAAACTGAAGGTTCCATCTCATGTAGTATTGCTTGAGACTTGATAAAGGGAGGTTAAGCCTCTCGAAAGCTCGTCATTATAAATAAGACGTTTGTCCAATACAAAAGGTATCAAATTATATTGCAATACTCATTATTAATCTATATATATATATGGATTCATAATTACTAAATTACTATATATATATATATATATATATATATATATATATATATATATATATATATATATAACATATACAGAATATACTCTGTTATACAGTTAATTAATAGTTAGAAAAATGTGTGAAACTTTACTTCAAGGGAGAAAGGAAAGCACCAGATTTTATATTGTGTTCACATACGATGATACAGTTTGCTATATTGGAAGTAAGATTTTTAATTAAAGCACACAGTGAGCGGTTAAGTAAAGGGACATTAAAGGAGGGTCACACAGCAAGAGTGGTAAAATGTATTTGTTTTAAATTGCTTCCCTGAGGAAAATCATACTTAGACAATAGGTCTGTGTTGCCAATAGATCCCAGCAGAGCAATACAAAAGTGACACATAGTACTGCATACGATTGTCACATCACATCACTTCTGTTCAATGGCCTTTATATATTTTTAATGATGCTAAAACATAATGGTTTTGCAAGAGTAATTTTAATGATGTTTTACAAAAAAATATCAGTTTATCAAAAAAAATAATAACCTAGAAGAACTGATATATTATGGGTTTCTCATATTTAGTTTTTTTGTACTAGAGTTTTAGTTGTATATGTTTCATATGTTTAGTTATATAAAACAAATTATTAATAACAGAGAAATCAAAAGCAAGGTAGGAGAGAGAACAGTTGTGAAGTGGATAGGGGAAAGACAACTATATGAAGAAAATAAAGAGAAAAGATAGAATAGAGAGTTTTTATAGTAGAAGATTTGCACAAAAATATTTAACTAGCGACTTGCACTTCTTAAATGACGGCGATAAAATTGTAATGCTGGGAATGCTGTTTGCCGCACAATGTGAGTCTCTGACACTCTTAACCTTTTTGTTATCTACAAAGAAGTACAACAATTGTAGTATTTTTTATTTTTTTTTAACCTTCAACTTGTATTTTAAGAACTATTATCAATATTAACCTTTTTAATTGTCAAGTATGTAGGAATAATATAACAATGGATGAATTTTGTATAATGTGAATAAGTATTTTAAATGTGAATAAGTATTTTAAACCATTACATAAAGCTTTGTAACATATGCAACTTATATTTGAAACAGTGGTCAACCAATTATTCTTAACAATACTAACATTTGTAATTCTGAGCTATTCATGAGTAACATAACATAGGTCAACTTTGTATTAATGAGTATTTTAAACCATTATAGAATGTTTCTTAACATGCAACTTGTAGTTGAACTACTGGTAAAGCACATAGGTATTGAATCCAGAGCAAGGCAAACAGTAAAAACCCCCATGGAAACTTAGCCATTTGTATCAAAGGGGGGAAAATGTATTCCTTCCTGACCCCATTAACTGATGATTTGATTACTCCATGTATCAATACTATTGATGTAATTAAACATGTAAATTTAACAACAAATGGTCATCATCGTACTAACATTAACTTTTAATTATATACAATGAAACAACTTTCTCCATTGTATAAAATACAATTTTAACATTACAAATAGTAACTTTATGTAGTAACATGTAACCTTGAATTTTAAGAAAATGCAACATAACTGTTTTGTGGGGCTAACCATGTGAAAAGGCCACTTTCAAGACATTGCAATTTGTTTATTTGTTTGTATGTCCAAGTGGTTTCCTTGAAAAGAGCCCATGAGACGTGTAAGTTTGTCTATGAGATGTAACCACTTTTTAATTTGTTTTATTTTTATTTTTTTACTTTTTTGTTATTCTTGTAGTTCTGGAAAATGGCAGATAGTGTTTCCTAACTGAAATAGTGGTCCTCTAAAAAGAGTCCCAGTGACATTTTAGTTCGTCCTTGAAGTTAAACCACTCTTCTCTATATTTTTTCTATTCTTAGTGAAATAGTGGTCCTCTATAAAGAGCCAGAGTGACATCAACTTTCATCCTCAAAATAAAACCACTGTTCTCTATGTTTACAGAACCTCGTAGAACACAATGTTTTTAAAAAAAAATTCGGCCATCCTCTAATAAATCACCCTGACTTTGGTTTTCTTCAACATGAACTTTAATTTCCTCTGGATTGTTGCATCTGGAAAAAGTAACATATAGTTGTCCATGGGCAAATACAGGTTCCTGTAAAAAAATATCCACAGACTTAAAAGTTTGCCCTTGTGATTTATTAATGGTCATGGCAAATGCCATGATAATGGGAAATTGTCTCCTTAGAAGGACAAAACGTAAACCACTCTCACTTGGAGCCAAATCAATTTGTGGTATAAAAACTTGTTCACCTTTATGGGTACCAGTTATAATTTCTGCATGTATAAAATGATCTTTAAAAATCCTGCACAATTAATCTGGTCCCATTACAAAGTCCTTTTTGGGGATTCATATTTCTCAGTAGCATGACAATTGCCCCTTTTTTAAGTTAAACATGTGGTGGCATTCCAGAGGGAGTTAAAGAATTGATAAATTTGATAGAAAAGTTGGATTCACTGTCTTGGTCATGAGCCGGAACCAAATCTGCACTATAGTACAATTTTGTTGGTGCATTGATGATTTTTAAAATTGTATTATTCAGATTTAAGCCATCTATATTTTTTTATGTTAATATAACTTTGTTTGCAATCTCTGAGTAATCGTTGTTATTGATTGTATTGATTGTATTCAGAAAGATTGCCGATAGTGATTCTTTGCAAATCATTTGTGGTGGAATTTCTATGGTGTCATCAGGTAGATTATATATTTGTGGATTTTTTCCTTCTCCACTTTGACTTAGCCAATTATTGAATTCATTTTGGCCTTCAGATCTCATATTTTTTTCAGATTTTAGGTGAGTAAATATTTTCCACACTTTGCTTGTCTTTATACATGTTTATCAACAATGTCAGTCCTATTTCCATGTGGCACAACAGGTAATGTTTGCCTAAAATCTCCTCCTAACAACATGATCTTTCCACCAATTGGCAAATCATTAACCATAACTTCTTTTAATAATCGATCAATACATTGCAGGGCATGACATGACATCATTGTAGCCTCATCTATTATAATCAATTAGCTTTTTTTACATTTTGTTGCTTGTAATGAATTTATTCGAATATCTTACACTGATGTTTCTAAAAGGGGAACAGGCAGTTTTATTCCACTATGCACAGTTCTGCCACCTTCTAACAAAAGTGTGGCAATTACAGTTGTTGCAAATGGCATTGCTATTTGACCCTGTGCTCGAATGTAACTCATCAAACAATTATACAGATATGCTTTCCTGATCCACCAGGGCCATCTAGATAAAAATAATGGTCTTTGACCATTTCATCATCTGTTGCATTTGTGACAGCATTAAATGCTTGCAATTGTAATGTATTTCAAGTTTTTCTTGTGTTTTTTGTTGTTGAAGTTCAGTGTCATAGTCATCAAAGTTAATTTCATCTATAAGTCCTGGATCAGGCAAATTAAAACTTGCACAATTTAACCCATGAGTCAGAAATATTTCTTGAATTTCCATTAATTCTCTTAATAGTGCAATGGACTCATTGTAACATTTCAAATAGTCTTCACACATATTTAATTTAAGTGTTTCCCACAAAGCTAATGCATCAGGTACATTGCAAAAGATGCAAATTAATGCAAATTGTTCGATCATTTGCTTTGGCATTTGACATAGTGTTGCTTCTTCCAGACACCTCTCCCATTGTGTATCATCTGCTATGAATTTTTGATGTCTTGCAGCTAATGGGAAAGTATCATAAACTATGTCATTCACTGTGCATAAATGTTCATAACTTTGTGCACCGGGCACATGTAAAAGAAGTAATCTTAAAGTGAAACGTTCAATGTCTCTTGGGCTGACGGTATAAATTTGTGGTATAATTTTATGAGTATCACTTTTTCGCCATTTGTGATATGGAATCTCAATGTATAAAAATTGTCTGTCCTGGCAGTTTAATTGAAACCAAGCAGTAAGTGTTGTTTCTCGATGTTCACTTTGGGCTAAGGCAGTTCTTTCATTGCCTGCAGTAAAGAAAACAAACTGACTTTGTGGCAAATGTACAGCTAATCGATACACAGCATGATCATGCATCTCAAATTTCAGATGCCACATTGCATCTGCAGCACTGACATAGCGAGCATCTAAATAATTAGAAAGTTTTACATGTAAAATTGGATTTTCCTTTTCGTTTTGTGCACCTTGCACAAAAACAGTTGCTGCATCATATCCTTTGTATATGTATTTATAGACACTTTTGATGGATTTAATAGAAGTGCCAGCTTCCACATGTGTGTGCGCATTGTACTCCATCAGCAAATGGGGATTGTATGGAACTACATATCTATTATCGACCTTTTGGCCACGGATAATAGCTGTTTGTCCTTCTCTTCTTTTATACATAGGGTATCCATCACAATTAGCATACGTTTGCATTTGAAATTGTTATGGGAACTCTTTTGGAAATTTGTTATTTTCCATACATGGCGAATTTGGATTGATATCTCCACATGTCCCATGAATCATTCTGTGTGATAAAATCTCAAAAAGTTTTAAAGATTTTTCTGGATGTGGCAATTCAGCAGTAATTACTGAATTCACTCTCTCTCTGCAGTATTCAATTTATCTTTTTCCTGCAGGATTAAAAGTATGTGTGCATGGGGCAGGCCTCTTTTTTAAAATTCAATAGTATAAACAAAAGCCATACATTTTCCAAATAACTGTGCTTTAATTATATCATGTTTTAATGATTTGAGTTTTATTTTGAATACTCTTGCCACTAAATCTGGTCAGTCAGAAATATTTTGTCCAAGATTAAAATTTTCCTTGATCTCTGGTGCGACAGATCCATCTATATGGACTGATATTGCTGGTTTGTTCATTTTGCCCCCGTCCATGGAATAATAACATACATATTGAAATATGAGAAGGGCACCCAGCTGGCCACAAAGGCTAATCACTTAAGTACACACACTTAAGCCAGCAGCCAGGAACAATAAAGTCCTAACAGACAGACAGGCGCCTTAACCCCATGAAATCTACAGGTTGTCCCACTCACAAAATCAAGGCAAAAGTTCAGGCTCAGAGAGATTTTACTCTCTCCAGTGGGTGGCTCCTGGTTCCCACGCCTTAACGCTGTCTGATTGGCCAGAGGTAATTAGGGGTTGACCAAAGGTTGTCACTGCCCTATTGTGTATGTGAAGTGTTTAAAAATGTGTGTTTTTTCAATAAAGAAGAGAGTTCACTGCTTGACCCTCAAACACAGAGCTTATGTCTCGTTCTTGGGGGGATTCATGGTATGCTGTTACAGACTGACTGCCAGGAGTGTAAGCATCTTGGGGTGCTTTTCCTGTTCAGCTGCAAGCAGCTATTCGTGAGGTTCCAGTTCCAGGCTTGGAGCATTTTCCCCTTGGATCCAGTTTGGGGGAATGGGTGTCCTGCAGTAGCTGTCCCTATATCACTGGACGGGCAGATCAACTAAAATGGCCTTGGCACCCCCTTATATGTGTGGGGGTACCGTTACATTTGGTGGCAAGTGACAGGATGACCCTCATCGCCCAGAGAGACAACTACATCCAAGATTTATGGTAATACAATACCAAAGACTGAAAAGAGCTACCCTTAAAGGCCTACTGGAACAAAGAGGCAGACAATCCAGTAATCTCAGGAAAAGAGAGATTATTGCAATGCTAAACGAAATGGATGAAGGAACCAATGGGCCTAGCACAGCTGACAGAACCCCTGAAGAGGCAAGCTTTGACCGGGCTGGCTCATTATGGTCCCAACCCGTCTCCAGAGATCATCAGCCGGGTCATGGACGCTGTGGATGCCAACCTGCTACGCCAAAACGGTGCTGCAGCAGCTCCCGTTCTAGCAACCCCGGTGGAGAAAAGGAAGGTACCGTTTGCAGCTTTTAAATCCTTCCTGGAAACAGAAGGGTAGATTGATGGGTACCTTGCTGATTTTGAGCGGCAATGTGCGCTACACAAGGTACCCGCAAAAGGCTTGGTTACTATATTGTCCGGAAAGTTATCCGTCCGGGCCAGTGACGCTTTTCGGGACATTCCTGATGAGGAAATTGGGGATTATGTGGCTGTAAAGGAAGCTTTGCTCTCCAGGTATGCCGTTACACTGGAGGCATACCGGAGGCGGTTCAGAGACACTGCCAAACTAACTGGGGATTCCTACGTCGAATGGGCATGTAAAATACACCGCACAGCCGCTAACTGGATGGCAGGGTGTCAAGCCGTATCTGGGGAAGAGGTGCTGCAGATGTTCCTGCTGGAACATTGTTTTGAGAAATTATCCCCAGGCGTCAGAGAGTGGGTAAGGGACCGCAAACCCTCCACCCTGCATGAAGCAGCCCGCAAGGCCGATGAGTACACGGATGCCCATAAATTGGACAGTGATATTGTTAAGATTCCTGCCAGAGTGGAGTACCGACCAGCAGCACCCGCTCCAGCTAATCACTACCCTCAGCCGCCCCGGTTTAATTCACGGGACTACTCACAGCCCATCCTGGGGTTTTGGGTGCAAGCAGCTGGGGCACAAACAACTTGAGTGTCCACTGAATAACGCGTACCAGGCCCAGTCCTGGAGGAGACCCACTAGCAGTAACAGCGCAACCCTCAGCCACCCCGGTTTAATTCATGGGACTACTCACAGCCCATCGGGTGTTTTCAGTGCAAGCAGCTGGGGCACAAACAACTTGAGTGCCCGCTGAATAACGCTAACCAGGCCCAGTCTTGGAGGAGATGCACCAGCGTAAACCAGCGCAACCCTCTGCCTGCTGCCCACTGCGTAGAGGCGGAGGAATGTTGGGGCGTCCTGCACGAGGCAGACCCCGTCCAAGCTGCCCACCAGGATAACCGACAACAACACCGGCAACTCGTCAAAGTAAACGGGAAGGAGGTCAGTGGTCTGCGGGATACCGGTGCAACCATGACATTTCTCCAAAAGCACTTGGTGTCTGAGAACCAACTCACCGGAGACACTGTGGCTGTGAGAGTAGCCAGAGGCGCTGTGTTCCGCCTACCCTTTGCCCGGATACATTTGGATTGGGGAGCGAGCGCTAGACATGTGAATGTGGGGGTCATGAGGGATTTACCAGCTGACGTCCTGCTTTGAAATGTCCTGGCCCCTCTTGTCTCCGCATACGCTCCAGTGCCGAAGTTAATGCTGTGATGACCCAGTAAGTAGAACGGGAATGCTGATGGATTGTCCCGGCAAATTGACATCCCTACCACCTCTTAGTCCGGTCATCCCCAAGTTGACCCGCCGAAGGGTCAAGCCGGGTCTGCCGGAGTGTCCCACATGGAGGGAGCCGTGTGACAGATCCATCTATATGGATTGATATTGCTGGTTCGTCCGTTTTGCCTTCGTACATGGAATAATATATATGGATGTATATTATAGTATGTTGTACACATTGCAACATACATATTGCAATATGAGAAGGCCACCCAGCTGGCCACAAAGGCTAATCACTTAAGTACACACACTTAAGTGATAGCAGCCAGGAACAATAAGGTCCTAACAGACAGAGAGGCGCCTTAACCCCATGAAATCTACAGGTTGTCCCACTCACAAAATCAAGGCAAAAGTTCAGGCTCAGAGAGATGTTACTCTCTCCACCGCCAGAGGTAGAATGAGCAGTTAGCCATGCCTAGTGGGCGGCTCCTGTGGGAGGGGACTCCTGGGTCCCACGCCTTAACGCTGTCTGATTGGCCAGAGGTAATTAGGGGTTGACCAAAGATTGTCACTGCCCCTATTGTGTATGTGAAGTGTTTAAAAATGTGTGTTTTTTCAATAAAGAAGAGAGTTCACTGCTTGACCCTCAAACACAGAGCTTATGTCTCGTTCTTGGGGGGATTCATGGTATGCTGTTACAGACTGACTGCCAGGAGTGTAAGCATGTTGGGGTGCTTTTCCTGTTCAGCTGCTAGCAGCTATTCGTGAGGTTCCAGTTCCAGGCTTGGAGCATTTTCCCCTTGGATCCAGTTTGGGGGAATGGGTGTCCTGCAGTAGCTGTCCCTATATCACTGGACGGGCAGATCAACTAAAACGGCCTTGGCACCCCCTTATATGTGTGGGGGTACCGTTACATCTGGTCATTGTGGATTACATGTGAATGTAATGAATAAATCTGGTTTTCCAAATGTTGTGACAATAGCCATGGCATCATTATATCTTTCTCCCATATTGGGTCCTTGGAAATTTGATAAAATTTAGATAATTTGCTTCAACTTGTAGATAGGAATCAATAATCCATTGTTGTGTGAGTTTGCCCCCACACAAAATAGAATTAAAATGACCCCAAATAGCAGTTTGTGTCCCTTTTTTTTCCAGCATAGGAATATTGTTTCTGACACGAACTTTACTATTGGGATAACTTTGCAATTGTAATTTTGGTTGCCATCCTGGCTCACCATTTGGGAACAAAATGGGATATGTCATTGGATCCAACTTGCTACTTAATATATTTATATTTATAAAAGGATGATCTTCATTGCATGGATATATTCTAATATCCCACTGAAAAGATGGTTCACCATCCTCATTTTTAAAGACCATGGCAACTTCATTTACTGTTGGTAAATTATACCATTTTTGATCAGTATTGGGATCTCTTTTCAAAACCATATTTACTCTTGGCATTGGCAATTTATGTATTTCAGCATGCTGCTGTTGTTCTCTTTCAACCTGTTCTAATTGTTTGTATGCTTGACTGTATGGGTTGTTGGCCATAATTGTATCCAGCTGTTCAAAGACTATGCGCAAACACTGTTTATTTTCTGGAAGCATCATCCGTTGTTCAACAGCTTCCATTGTATCTAAGACATATAACTGTGCAAATTTCCTTTCCTCTCCTTCTTGTGGGTGTAAATGTGAAGTGCGGTGGTAAATTTGTCCTTGAACTCTAAAACAATATGGACCATGTCCTGGGACATTTTCTGCTAATGTAGTACCTATAGAAGCAAATGAAGTTGCACTGTTATAAGAACTGATATTTTTTTTTAAATTGGTATAATTTGGAAATGCTGGATCACTCATTATACTTCTTAAGAAATCTGGAAATGTGTGTCTTTGTGGAAGTCTTACCTTTGCTTTCTGACAGCAACTAATGAAGTCTCCGTCAGTTGGTCTTTCCTTGAGAAAATGATCGGCCCCACAAGACTGACAAACCACATTGAGTTTTTTTTTGCTTTTCTTTGAAGCTCCAGCACACTCACTTTGTGCTTTGTTACTCATTTTTCTCTTCTTCTCTTAAGCGTTGGGAAGTCTGGGGACTGTGCATCTCTCCACCTTTGCTTCCTTTCCCTTGCCACTCTTCTTTTGCATTCAATCCTGTCTTCTCCGTTGTCCGCCATTGTAATCTGTAATTGTAAATACAGGTGTAAGATGGAATTTTTTTTGTATTGTACATATTGTTTTTACCTGCTTTCAATGCAAAACCTAAATAGCATTAATTAAAGAATGCAATGATTTAAAAAGCATTTGGATTTTTTCCATGAAATAAATCAATCCATTATGTTTTGTTTTTTTATTGACATACATTAAAAAGGAAAGCGCTGCATATATATATTGATAAATAGGTGATTTTTTTTTGTAATAATTAATGATTAAGTCATTAATAAATGCATATACATTAAAGAATTAATCAATAACTGACATCTATAGTAAACCTAAAGAGGTAATTATGTTTTCCTAAAGAAGGGCAAACCCAAAGAGCTATGAGCATAATATAGACCGGGTTTAAAATAATGTTCGATTTTGTTATTTAATTAATTAATAAATCAATTAACGTATGAGGTATAATTTGCATTATTTAAAAGTTAATTAGGTAAGCATATATGTATGCATAATTGTTTTTGGTTTTTGTTCATTTTTTAATTATTAATTAATAATTAAATACTAAAGGCCTCATTCATTTACAATTTGTGCAATGGAATAGGGCTCTATATAAGAACATAGCATATTTTTGTTACCGATTTTTTTGAGTTGGTTTTGGATAGATGTAACTAAAAAGTTATGTAAAAAATATGCTATGTCCTTATATAGAGCCCTATTAAATTGGGCAAATCACAATTGAATGAGGCCCACAATGAATATAGGTTAATTAATTAATCAATCATTAACTGTCATCAATGCAAAACAAAAAGGGCAATATGAAATCATATACGTATGAAATTGATGTTATTCCAGATAGAATCCTGCAGAGCTCACTCTCTGTCTTCAGTCAGGTGCAGAGATGAGGAATCTGTGAAATGACATAAAAATAATTTTGAATGTTTGTATTCAATTAATTTGTGACTCATTGAAACTATGATATTCAATTGGCATACATGCAAACCATAAACGCATAACATCAATATATTCATAAATAAAAGCTATTTTAAAATAAAATCCTAGAAACTGCTTTAAATATTGAAGTACTTTGAAGGTCCTATCCCTGTCAGGCAATTATAAGCAATCCAGATATGTAACTGCTTTGTAAAATGTACATATTTTTTTATGTATTATAAATGTATTTTTTTTGGGGGGGGGGAATTATTATGGGGGAGTTATTATTAATTATTATTAATTAATAGTTCCAAAAGCAAAGTACATGAATAAGCAGTAAGGCAGATATATAAGTGCAGGTTAACATTTGTTATTTTTATTGCAGTATAACATGTAACCTTTTGTTTTGTAATGATTACTAAATTTAATTAATTAATATATTAATATACATTAATTAATCAATAACTGTCATCAATCCAAAATAAAAAGACATAATCCTTTTTTGTTCCATAAGAACATAATTAAATAATATACCTGTAAAGATGATCTTTATGCTGTTTAAAAGCTGCAAATGTCACTCTCTGTGTTCAGTCAGCTGCAGAGATGATGAAACTTTAAAATGAGATGGAAAGCAATTGTAATATTTGGATTTATCCACATTGGGCAATCAGCAGCAACAAGTATATGTCAGTGCATTGTAAAATATATATATTGTTTGTGGTAATTTTTTTTTTAATTATTACTAATTAATCACATATATAGTTGTGAGCGTACAAGTTGTTGCTAATGCTGCGAGCTCGCACAGCGAGCCAAGGCCCTCGCAAAGCGAGGGCACTGGGCGAGGGTCTCAGTTGCTGGCATGGAGCGCCGTAGGCGCTCCATGCCAGCACCTGAGGACCTCGCCGAAGGCGCTCCATGCCAGCAACTGCGACCCTTGCAAAGTTCACGTCGCAACCCAAAGAGCACTACACACACATTACGACACTCGCAAACAACATACGACACACGTTCACACACATTACGGCCTCGCAACACTCGGACCCAACTCGCGAACATTACAAAATGTAAAACACAATACATACACACAGCACATACATAAAAACCTTACCTACACCAAGAGGGAGCACCCAGGACCTCAAAAATGCAACTTAGACCTTCATTTTACTCGAAATAAAAGAGTTTAGAGACTAAAAAAAACTGTAAGCGAGAGAAAAAATGGCCGCCGAACAAAACGAAAACGAGGCTACAGGACTCTAAACTCGCAAAACACCACAAGAAACTCGCAAAACGACCTACGGATATTCATACCACACAGTGCACACATTCAGCATGCTTACACAGCAGCTCCACACCACTAATGCTCCAGCAACATCAAAACAGATTGCCAGCTCTTCAAAACAATGCTTAAAAATAGGTAAAGTATATTCATTTAGTAATTTATTACATATTTCATTATTATACACCAAACAGCATTAGCTACCTTACAATTTCATTGCCGTCATTTTTTGACGGGCAATTCGCTAGTAGTTAATAAAGTAATGTAGGTTAATGATCAGTAAAGCAGATATGTAAGTGAAATCTGAAGTCTATATTTTTTTATTGCATTGTAAAATACACATTTTTTTTTATAATGATTAGTAATTACAAATTAATAATTTATTGTACAGTAATAATCAATTAATCAATTAAGAAATGTATTATGAAGAGCTAAGCATTAATATATTCTTAAACTAAAAGCATTGTAAAATATAGAATTTTTGTTGTTCATAAGGATTACTAATTAATTAGTAATTAATACAATAATGTATATTAATAATTAATTAATCAATGAATACATTTTTTAGAAAGTGGTAAGCATTAATGTATTAATAAACTAAAGGCAGTTTCTAATTTTCAAAAAATGTTTTTATTATGATTTCTAATTAATAAATGAATCTACATTACTAATTAATTAAGCAATGAATAAATATATTACAAAGAGCTAAGCATAAAAGTATTTATAAACTAAAGGCAGTGTAAATTATAAGTTTGTTGCTCAATTTTTTACCTAATAATATATAAATGTTTTGTAATAATAATTTATTGATTAATTATTTATTAATGATAAGTAATATAAATTAATATACTTTACCTATTTGTAATTAATATTCAGCAATCAGTATCCTGAAGAGCTAACAATCTCTTTGGATTTTCCGGCAGCAGAAAATGTCCACTCAGACTGTCATCACCTGAGGAGAAAGTGTCAGCTCTGTAGCAACTGTGCCCTATATATAGGCTGCATGCGCGAGACAAAACAGTTGGTTTAGGCAGGAAATCCGCCATTTCAAAATCTTAATGTGTAAATGTGTAAGTTAGTGTTGTAAAATGGCGGCGTTAGTGTATGTTGTACGCGTGAGCATTTTGCGTCCTTCCTATTAATATATTTTCTACCTCATCCGTTCGTGTCAAAGTCGTACGTCCCTGGCTGTGTTTTCCACGGTTCGGGGTTGTATATGGCTCATTTTAATTTTTTTTCTCTTTTTGCCGATTTTCAAGTGCAGAAAATGCTTAAATTTGACTTAAATTTGCATGCAACCTCACTCCCAGACGTGCTGGCTATCCCCCCTTGCTCTGTGTAATTTTATTTTTATTTTTTGTTTTGTTATTTTGCTGTGTTTTTGTTGTTTTTCGATGTACGTTTTTTCGGCCGTTAACTTCGTATTTCTGCGGGTCGTATTTAATTTTTTTTAAGTCCCGGTATCCTTTTTTATTTTTGCGACCTCGTCTTTTTTTTTTTTTTCTTAAGTCCCACCGGTCGTACTTTTTTTTCTAAGTCCCGATTTCCTCATGCAGCATTTTTTTTTCTCTAAATCCCACTGGTCGTATATTTTTTTTTCAAAGTTCCACTTTTCTGTTTTTTTTTTAAAGAGAGTGAGTCACCATAGAGCCTCCACCTCCGCAAATGCCAACACTCGCTTTGTGAGGTCTGCGTTTGCGGTCCGAATGGCGTCCCTCGCAAAACGTGATGACGACTCGCAGTTTGACAATTATAATATGTGATAATATACTTTTATTTGTAACATGCACAAACATTTACTTATTACTAAATCTCCAAGCTTGTCCTAGTAGGTTGTTGTCAAGGGGCAGTATTTAATTATATGGTCTCATCCAATGATGAGCTAACACCTTAATACTTGCTTTCCACAGTTGAAATATATCACAAAGTTTGCATGGGCATACCTATGCACACTACAGGTGACTTATTATAGCAACATAGTAACATAGCTACATAGTTACATAGTAATCAAGGTTAAAAAAAGACTTTTAGTCCATCAAGTTCCACCTTTTTAGATCTCCCCTGAACCTTGTAATTAGTAAATTAATTTTTGACTGTTAACTGATCCAGAGGAGGCCCTTGAAACATTGCTAAGTTTCTCATAAGAAGAAACAAAGAATCCCAAACATTGGCAATTGATTTACCTGGATCAGTAGCCCCTCTACTCTAGTTATCCAACGTAACTCTGTATGTGCTTTTTATTCAAAAATATATCCAACTCCTTTTTAAAGTTATCTATTGAATCTGTTGTCTCAATCTCCTTTGGTAGAAAGTTCCACAATCTGACTACCCTTACTCTGTAGAACCCTTTTATTTCCTTAAGGCAGTTTTTTTTCTTCTAACCTAAAGAGGTAGCCTCTTGTCAGGGCACAAAAGGTCGGATCTATCCCTCTTTGCCTGTGCATTTCTTCTGCAGCATTGACAGCTGCAGTTACATATGCCATCCGCCAGTGAGCGCTGTGAGTTTTCGGGCACCATCAAGTTCCAGAGGAGGCAAAGAACTATTTTTCCCTCCGACGTGTCGCAACTTGACGGCGCTGATTTGAAGGGGAGGCCATCGCTATGTTCGGCACGGGCACTCTGCCCCAGAGGGCCTCAGATTCACATCTATATGCAAAAAATGGCAGTGCCATTTGTCGGCCGGAGGTGGAACTGCAGCTGTCAGATTTTGCGATGGAGAAGAGGGAAAGGACTAAAGGTCCCTTGAAAAGCCTTATATTGACCCTAGATGTCTTTTATAAGGTAATCCTATCCCCTCTTAGGTGCTTTTTTTATAGATGATATTAGTTTGGTTTGATTAGTTTTTTTTAGCTCAGCTTAAGCTAAGCTTGGTCCATCACTTACCACATTAGTCCAATCTGGGTGTGTTCCATTTACAACAAACCTCTGTTTTTCGTCATTTATCCAGATCTCAACCCATGTTCAAATATTAACTGCAATTCCTGTACAATAGCCTCCCATGTGACACTGTATCAAAAGCCTTAGCAAAATCCAAAAATATTATTGGCTGTTGCCGTGGTCTAATACCTACTTACCTCCTCATAGAACCTAAATAGAAACAATTTACTTACCCTATCCCTCACTAATCCATGTTGACTCCTACTTATTATCTTGTCTCTGTATACTACTAACTACAATACTAATAACCATGTTAGGAGCTTCCTCACTACAGATATGAGGTTTACAGAATTGTAGTTCCCTGGATATTCTCTTGCTCCCTTCTTAAATAAAGAAATCACATCTGTTTTTCACACCTAGTACAGAGCCTGTGGGGAGTGAGTCTCGAAAAGTTATATATATTGGTTTGGCTATTATAATACCATTGGATATGTTCTAACAAGACCTAATGCTTTACTAACGTTTATTTTTTTCCAGCCTCTTTTGTATTTCTTCCTGTGTTAATCAATTATTTGGAAATGGTAGGAGAGCTTCATTTTGTTGCAATGCCCCAACCATTAGTACCTTCCTTGTGTATTATTATTAATTTGCGTTTTCCTGGTCAATATTTATCAATCAGCCTTTTTTATACTTTAAGGTTCCAACATCTTTTTTCCTAAAATGCTTTCTATTAATATAGTAGAATTTTTTTTGTCTTAATCTCCTTTGCAATTAGCTTTTGATTTTCTATTTTAGCCAATCTAAAAGATTTTTTTCTGCAGGACGTGTTACATTTGTTGTACACATGTAAAGCTGTCTCGGTTCCTTCTTTCGTTTTTCTTGTATAATTTAAATGCTTGGTTTTTAGTTTGCATCATGATTTGTAAATCACTTCTAAGCAACATGGATTGTGATATTGTGGCTTAGTTATTACAGAACCCAGTTCCTTCAGTAGTCTTTGATGTATTCCATCAGGACCTGATGCTTTATTCAAATATATTTTTTCCAGGCTCTTTTGCATTTCTTCCTGCATTAACCAATTATTTGGTGAACATAGTCGCCTCACATTTTGACATTTTGTCACTTTTTCCTAATAACTGGAACCTCCTTTGTGTATATATATATATATATATATATATATATATATATATATATATAAATATATACAGTGCCTTGCAAAAGTATTCACCCTCTTGGCATTTTTCGTCTTTTGTTGCCTCACAACCTGGAATTAACATGGATTGTTAGAGGATTTGCATCATTTCATTTATAGAACATGCCCACAACTTTGAATCAGTTTTTTTTTATTATTGTGAAGCGAACAACAAATTGGACAAAATAACAGAAAAAGTCAATGTGCATAACTATTCACCCCCTTAAAGTCAATACTTTGTAGAGCCACCTTTTGCTGCAATCATAGCTCCAAGTCGCTTTGGATAAGTCTCTATGAGCTTGCCACATATTACCACTGTGATTTTTGCCCATTCCTTCTTGCAAAACTGCTCCAGCTCCTTCAAGTTGATGGTTTGGGCTTGTGAACAGCAATCTTTAAGACTGACCACAGATTTTCTAGTGGATTGAAGTCCGGGCTTTGACTAGGCCATTCCAACACATTTACATGTTTCCCCTTAAACCACTCAAGTGTTGCTTTAGGAATGTGTTTGGGGTCATTGTCCTGCTGGAAGGTGAACCTCCGTCCTAGCCTCAAATCACGCATAGAGTGGTACAGGTTTTGCTCAAGAATATCCTTGTATTTAGCACATCCATCTTTCCCTCAACTCTGACCAGTTTCAGCTGCCTAATGGTGTTCTTTGGGTGATGTGATGTGTTGGGTTTGTGTCAGACATAGCTTTCTCTTTGATGGCCGAAAAGTTCAATTTTAGTCTCATCAGACCAGAGCACCTTCCTCCATACATTTTGGGAGACTCCCACATGACTTTTCACATACTCAAAACGTGCCATTTTGTTTTTTTCGGAAAGTAATGGCTTTCTTCTGGTCACTCTGCCATAAAGCCCAACTCTGCCATAAAGCCCATTTCTATTGAGCGTACGGCTTATTGTCGTCCTATGTACAGATACTCCAGTCTCTGCTATGGAACTTTGCAGCTCCTCCAGGGTTACCTTAGGTCTCTGCTTCCTCTCTGATTAATGCCCTCCTTGCCAGGTCCGTGAGTTTTGGTGGGCGGCAGTCTCTTGGCAGGTTTGCTGTTGTGCCTTGTTCTTTCCATTTGGTTATGATAGATTTGATGGTGCTCCTGGGAATCATCAAATATTTGGATATTTTTTTGTAACCTAACCCTGACTTGTATAATAACATTGTCCCTTATTTGTTTGGAGAGTTCCTTGGTCTTCATGGCAGTGTTTGGTTAGTGGTGCCTCTTGCTTAGGTGTTGCAGCCTCTGTGGCCTTTCAAAAAAGGTGTCTATTAGAGATGTCGCGGACAGTTCGCCCGCGGACATTTCGCGGCGATTTTGGCATGTTCGCGTTTGCAGCGGACGGCGAACACATACACTTTTTGGCTCGCCCCCTGTACTTTAACATTTAGGAAACTTTGACCCTGCACCTCCTAGTCAGCAGACACATTCTAGCCAATCAGCAGCATACACTCCCTTCCAGAGCCTTCCATCTGAAGGACAGCATACATTTTAGAATCATTCTGAAGCTGCATTCGTTGTGAGAGCACAGATAGTGTAGCTGCTGGAGATTTAATAGGGAAATAGATAGCCAGGCTGTGTATTTAGCTTCCATTACAGACCTGAAGGACTCATCTGATATCTGCTGCAAGGACAGCAACCCAAAAAAAACTTTTTAGGGCTAGAACATCATTTATTTTATTTTATCATTTTTTCTGTGTAATCTAATTGCATATGCCTGCCTGCCAGCGTGTGTGTGTGACAGGCCTAACAGCTTATATTGTGCTTATTTTCACTACTCATACCTGGTGGTGTACCATACATTGAAAACAACCATTTTTTTCCTGTAATCTAATTTCAGTTGCCTGCCTGTGTCAGGCTCACAGCTTATATTGTGCTCAGTGAAATAAACAACACTTTTTTGACTGTAATAGATTGAATAGCAGCAGCCTGCCTACACGCATGTGTGGGAAGCCTATTGCATCTACTCTGCCAACTTTTGCCAGTGCACAGTGATACGTCATATCTGGTGCAACCGTAGTGTATAGTGACATAAAACAACACTTTTTTGACTGTAATGCATTGAATATCAGTTGCCTGCCTACAAGCGTGTGTGTGAGGCCTACAGAGCCTACTCTGCCAACTTTTGCCAGTGCACAGTGACACTCATATCTGGTGCAACCTAGAGTACAGTAAAATAAAATAACCCTTTTTTTACTGTAATCGATTGAATATCAGTTGCCTGCCTACAGGCGTGTGTGTGAGGCCTACAGCGCCTACTCTGCCAACTTTTGCCAGTGCACAGTGACACTCATATCTGGTGCAACCTAGTGTACAGTGAAATAAAAGAACCCTTTTTTTACTGTAATCGATTGAATATCAGTTGCCTGCCTACAGGCGTGTGTGTGATGCCTACAGCGCCTACTCTGCCAACTTTTGCCATTGCACAGTGACACTCATATCTGGTGTCACAGTAGCTTGCACGCATAGTACCACTAATCGAAAAAAAAATGACAGGCAGATTCAGGCCACCATGCAGGGGCCGTCGTGGTCGTGGTGCTGTGATTCCCTTTGGCCCTAGAATAATGCCCAGTTTTCAGAGGCAACGTACCCTGAACTTGAAAAGTTCTGAGGACATGGTTGACTGGCTAACACAGGACACCCAATCTTCTACAGCTTCCGCTCGGAACCTAGACGCACCATCCTCCTCCAGCTTAGCTTCGGGCACCTCTCCAGATACCACTCGCCCGCCTGCCGCCACCACCAACACTAGCACCACAGCCGCTTCAAATTGATCCATCAGCAGAGTTATTTACACATGCGTTGGAAGAAATGAGTGATGCGCAAACATTAGTGCCAGAGAATGTAGATAACAGGGATATGTCTTAGTCAGGTAGCATTACACACATGGACGTATGGTCTGATGATGATGATGTTGTACCCGGTGCTGCTTCCTTTGTTGAGTTGTCATATACAAGTGAAGCGGTTGATGATGACGATGCGTCCGTGGATGTCACGTGGGTGCCCACTATAAGAGAAGAAGAACAGGAGGAAAGTTCAGATGGGGAGACAGAGAGGAGGAGGAGACGAGTTGGAAGCAGGGGAGATCGTCGCAAGTAGCTAGTGGCACAGTCAGACAGCATGCATCGGCACCCAGGGTCAGCCAGACAGCACACCAGTCAACGCATGCTGTTGCCACCACCAGAATGCCGTCATTGCAGAGCTCAGCAGTGTGGCAATTTTTGGGTGTGTCTGCCTGTAACAACAGCGATGCCATTTGCAACCTGTGCGAAAAGAAACTGAGTCGTGGGAAGTCCAACACCCACCTAGGTACAACTTCTTTGCGAAGGCACATGATGTCACATCACAAACGCCTATGGGATCAACACATGAGTACAAGCAGCACACAAAGTCAAAGCCGCCTTCCTCCTCCTGGTCCAGCATCTTCAGCCACGTCAACCACTGCTGCCCTGCTTGCCCCCTCTCAACCATCCGCCACTCCGTGTCTCGCCCTGAGCAGTCCCTGCTCATCTGCCCACAGTCAGGTGTCTGTCAAGGACATGTTTGAGCGTAAGAAGCCAATGTCACAAAGTCACCCCCTTGCCCGGCAACTGTCAGCTGGCTTGTCTGAACTCTTAGCCCGCCAGCTTTTACCATAGAAGCTGGTGGAGTCTGAGGCATTCAAAAAATTTGTAACTATTGGGACACCGCAGTTGAAGGTACCCGGCCGAAATTTCTTTGCACAGAAGGCAATCCCCAACCTGTACTCGATTGTGCAAAAGGAAGTAATAGCATCTCTGGCACACAGTGTTGGGGCAAGGGTCCATCTGACCACTGATATCTGGTCTGCAAAGCATAGTCAGGGAAGGTATATCACCTACACTGCGCATTGGGTAAACCTGGTGACGGCTGTCAAGCATGGAATACGTGGCTCTGCAGAGGAGTTGGTGACACCGCTACGACTTGCTGGCAGGCCTGCTGCCACCTCCTCTACTCCTCCTACTCCATCCTCTTCCATAACCTCCTGCTGCTGCTATGTCTTGCTCCACATCAACGGCACCCCCCAGCTCCACAGGTACTATTCCACATCCCGGATACGGCAGTGTCACGCCGTCTTGGGGTTGACTTCCCTGAAAGCAGAGAGTCACACCGGACCCGCCCTGATCACACAGGTGGATCAGTGGCTGACTCCACACCAACTGGAGATCGGCAAAGTGGTTTGTGACAACAGAAGAAATTTGTTGGCGGCATTGAATTTTGGCAAGTTGACACATGTGCTGTGCATGGTACATGTGTGTAATGTGATTGTACAACGCTTTGTGCATAAGCACACAGGCTTACAGGACGTCCTGAAGCAGGCCAGAAAGGTGTGTGGCCATTTCAGGCGTTCCTACATGACTATGGCGCACTTTACAGATATCCAGTGGCGAAACAACATGCCAGTGAGGCACTTGATTTTAGACAGCCCGACACGTTGGAATTCAACACTCCTAATGTTCGACCGCCTGCTCCAACAAGAAAAGGCCGTTAACGAGTATTTGTATGCCCGGGGTGATAGGACAGCCTCTGCGGAGCTGGGGATTTTTTTTGCCACGTTACTGGATGCTCGTGCGCAATGCCTGTAGGCTTATGCGTCATTTTAAGGAGGTGACAAACCTGGTCAGTCGCACCGAGGGCACCATCAGCGACATCATACCATTTGTTTTCTTCCTGGAGCGTGCCCTGCGAAGAGTGCTGGTTCAGGCCGTAGATGAGCGTGAAGAGGAAGAGTTGTGGTCACCATCACCACCAGAAACAGCCTTATCAGCATCGCTTGCTGGACCTGCGGCAACGCTGGAAGAGGATTGTGAGGAAGAGGAGTCAGAGGAGGAATGTGGCTTTGAGGAGGAGGAGGAAGACCAACCACAACAGGCATCCCAGGGTGCTCGTTGTCACTTATCTGGTACCCGTGGTGTTTGACGTGGCTGGGGGGAAGAACATACCTTCAGTGAGATCTATGAGGACGAGGAACGGGACATGACTAGCTCGGCATCCAAGCTTGTGCAAATGGGGTCTTTCATGCTGTTGTGCCTGTTGGGGGACCCTCGTATAAAAAGAATGAAGGAGAACAACCTGTACTGGGTGTCCACGCTACTAGACCCCCGGTATAAGCAGAAAGTGCCTGAAATGTTACCGAATTACCACAAGTCGGAAAGGATGCAGCACTACCAAAATAAATTAAAAAGTATGCTTTACACAGCGTTTAAAGGTGATGTCACAGCACAACGGCAATCTAACAGTGGAAGAGGTGAACATAATCCTCCTCCTCTCACGACCACGCCGGCAAAGAGAGGACGCTTTACAGACGTGTTGTTGATGGAGGACATGCAAAGCTTTTTAAGTCCTATGCATCGCCACAGCCCTTCAGGGCCCACCCTAAGAGAACGACTCGACCGTCAGGTAACAGACTACCTTGTCTTAACTGCAGATATCGACACTATGAGGAGCGATGAACCCCTTGACTACTGGGTGTGTACACTTGCCCTGTGGCCTCAGCTATCCCAATTTGCCATAGAACTTCTGTCCTGCCCCGCTTCAAGTGTCCTGTCAGAAAGGACCTTCAGTGCAGCAGGAGGTTTTGTCACTGAGAAGAGAAGTTGCCTAGGTCAAAAAAGTCTAGATTACCTCACCTTTATTAAGATGAATGAGGGATAGATCCCGAAGGGAATGACAGTGGGCGATACATTCGATTAAAAAAGGCCTGGTAGATGAGCTGCCTTGAGCTAATAATGTTCCACACGCTGCTGTATTTTATCCCTGAATGCCGGATGACTTGCGGGACTTATCCGCCACCAACTAGGGTTCAAGACTCAATGTTTTAGGGCACTTTCTGCCTGGCAAACTAACATCAATTTTTCTGGTCGCTGCAACAATACCTAATTTTTGCATTTAAATTCTTTTATTGTCAGAAGGCGTACAGCATGTAATGAAAAATAAAGCATTTTTGAACAGTCTTGCATAACAGTTGTGCAAAAATACATATTTACAATAAGGACATTTTGTGAAAGTTAGCTGGCTACTCCTTCTTATTTTTACTTTTTAGGTTAACAATTTTTCTTATTTTTTACTGTGATTGCAATTTAAGAGATACCTAAAACATGGTAAAACAGACAATAGTAAAGAGTATATCTGCAGGAAACACCAAAGTCCTATTAGCTATCATCCCTCCAGCAGTATTAGCTTATTATTTACAATATCTAACCTGGGCAATCACCCTTGGGTTACCCTATGGCAGGCTTCAGTAAGCGACTTCTCCTTTCCTGGGATGATTTTGCAGCCAGTTGCTTCTGAAGGGTCTCCAGGGCTCCCCCACTCCAGTCCTTCCCCCAGTGTCGCTTCAACCAGTAACAAATGTTTTATATTTGTAAAGCAACCCAATAATCCCCCTTGATAGAGGTTTATCTTTACACATTTTGGAGAATCAATTTAAGACCGGTCTCCCCTGTTTCTGGGTCAGGGAGTGTGTGAAATGCCTCAGCCTACAGTAATTGTAATGTTCTAACAGCGGTAGCTCATGCTTGTCCCTCAGTTCCTCATAGGTGAGCATCTGGCCCTTTACTAACCAGTCTCCCAGTCTATCTAGTTTCCTTGACCTCCATTAGTGTTGCGATGTTGTGCTCATGTGTTTCGGGGCCTGAGGGTGGTCAAGAATTGAGGTCATTTGGGTGGGTCCAGGGAACAAATCCGTGTGTTTCTTGGCCCATTTCCAGTATGATAGATAGAGATATCTATAGAGTGTCTGATTAGGGGGTTTGGCGAGTTTTTAAGGCTCTGAGGCAATTCTGATAGCCAAGCCACCTTGTCCCAGGTTAAGGTCCTTAAAGTGTAGTTCTCTAAATACACCCAGGCCGGTTGATGCCCTATAGAATGCGCTATTGGGAGGAAAGATAACTGAGCTGCCTTGTGGTAATATTTTAAGTTTGGACATGATAGTCTCCCCTCTGAAGGTACATAATTTTCTTTGTGATGCGTGAGGGAGAGTGGTTCCAGATAAACTGAAATATTTTCCTTTGAATATTTTCTAATTCTTTTTATTTAATCGGGATTGGGAGTGTTCGAAATATGTAGAGCAACCTAGGAAGGACATTCATTTTTATCGTATTTATTCTCCCTCGCCATGATAACCTATACTTTGTCATTTACTCAGGTCATTAATTATTGTTTTATAAAGTTTGGAGTGGTTGGCTTTGTACAAGTCCTCTAGCTTAGGGGTTAGTCGGATTCCCAGGTAGTTTATGTGGTTATTATCCCACTTAATATTAAACTTTTTTTGGAGACCCTGCTTCTCTACTGCTGTTAAGTCAATCGCTAGTGCTTCTGTCTTCTCTATGTTCAGTTTAAGGCCAGAAAACTGACCAAACTCCTCCATAGTTCGAATCAACTCTGGGACTGATTGGGTAGGGTTTGAGAGCATACACAGTAGGTCGTCTGTAAATAGACAAGTTTTGAGATGGTGATGGCCTATTTTTATGCCTGTGATCCCAGCATTGGCCCTAATTGTCTGAGCCAGGGGTTCTATTGCTATTGCGAATAGAAGGGGAGAAAGGGGGCACCCCTGTCTTGTTCCTCTTTCTATTTTAATTAAGGATTAAAACCCGGAATCTGTAACCTTGCCCTGGATGATTTGTATAATGAGTGTATGAGATTTATGAAATGGCCTTTAATACCAAATTTTTCAAGCGTGGCGTATAGGTAAGTCCACTCCAGGGAATCAAACGCCTTTTCCATGTCAAAGGCCATAAGACAGGCTTGAATTTTAGAGGCTTTGGTGTGGTACAGTAGGTTCATGACTTTTCTAATGTTGTCTCCCGCTTGCCTGTGGGAGATAAAGCCTACTTGGTCATTATGTATTAACTTAGGCAAGAAGGATGACATTCTATCCGCTATTATTTTTGACAGGATCTTTGTATCACAGTTTAGTAATGATATTGGCCTGTAGTTTTTTGGTTCTAGGGCATCTCGACCCTCCTTAGGGAATAGAGTGATATCTGCCCTGTTCAGCTCTGCTGGTGTTTGCTTGCCTTCTAGAACTCTGTTAGAGTGACCAAGTGCGGGCCTAATATGTCTATACATTTTTTATAGTATAAATTGGTGTACCCGTCTGGGCCTCGTGACTTACCAGGTTTGAGGTTCTGGACTGCTTTTCTCACTTCCTCTAGGGTCACTTTGGCATTTAAAGTCTCTAAGTCATTGTCTTCTATTAAGGGGAGATCACAGGAATTAAGAAATCCCCTCATTTTGTTTAGATCTATGTGTTTTGTTGCCGTATAAAGGGTATTGTAAAATTTTGTAAAAATCTTCTGGATCTTATTTGGGTTCATTGTTTTGTATTATTATTATTATTGTCTTTATTTATATCGCGCCAACATATTCCGTATCGCTGTACAGTGGTATTGTACAAGGCAAAAAACAAACTTAACACCTTATAAAGAATGGAGGGCACTGTTTTTGAGCATATAATCAAATGCACATAGTGCTTGTTTCCAAGACACGGACACACAATTGAAAACTCCCAAACTTAGAATCGAAGGGTTTAGGTGTGATACAAGAGGGTGACAACTACAAAATGGCAACGTGAATGCAATTTGTTTAGTCAATTGGAGGGGTCTGTGTGTTGTACTGTAGAGTGTGGGTGGGAGTGTTATTATGCTGTGGAGTGTGCAGTTGTATTTATAAAGGCTGAAGGTGATATGATTTTTTAAATTGGTGTGTTTTAAGTAATTTCTTAAAGGTTTTGGGGCAGGAAGATAATCTAATGGAGCGAGGCAAGGAGTTCCAAATAGTAGGGGCAGCACGAGAAAAGTCTTGAAGACGGGAGTGAGAGGAGGTGATGAGAGAGGAGGAAAGAAGAAGGTCGTTAGCAGAACGAAGGCGCGGTTGGGAGAGTATTTAGAGACAAGAGCAGAGATTTAAGGGGGTGCACTGTTGTTGAGGGCTTTATGTGTTGGGGTCAAGATTTTAAATGTGATTCGGAAAGCTATGGGAAGCCAGTGGAGTGATTGTCAGAGAGGAGCTGCAGACACTGATCGTTTGGTATTGAAGATGAGTCTAGCTGAGGCGTTCATTTTGGATTGGAGGGGAGACAGACGAGATATGGGTAGGCCAGCAAGGAGGGAATTGCAGTAGTCGAGTCGAGATATGATGAGAGAGTGTAACAGAATTTTAGCTGTGTCGTGTAAGATAATGACGAATTTTAGAGATGTTTTTTAGGTGAAACTGACAAAATGTTGTTATCGATTGGATGTGAGGAATAAAAGAGAGGGCGGGATCCAGTAGAACCCCAAGACAACGGGCCTGGGAGGTGGGAGTGATGATGGTGTTGTCAACAGCGAGAGATATTTGTGGAGTGGAAGCTGTAGTAGAGGGTGGAAAGATTAGGAGTTCATTCTTAGACATGTTGAGTTATTTGAAGTATCCTATTTTGTGTTGTTTTGGTTTGTAGTTTCCTGGCTAGTAACGGGCCAGGTTTATTGGCTTTATTGAATCCGATAGGAATAAATAGTACAACTGAACACACCACTCTTATCTGCTGGCACCTTAGATTGCACTCGCAGCCCCAAATTTTAAGTGGGAGGACCGACCAAGCATCTTTTTCCATCTCCCGCTTCCAAAAATCCATGCCATATACACGTCCCCTGATAGGTGACGTAACAGGTATTAAACTGATAGGAATAAATAGTACAACTGAACACACCACTCCTATCTGGTGGCACCTTATATTGCACGTGCAGTGCCCCAAATTTGAAGTGGGAGGACCGACCAAGCATCTTTTTCCATCTCCCGCTTCCAAAAATCCATGCCATATACACATCCCCGGATAGGTGACATGACAGGTATTAAACTGATAGGAATAAATAGTACAACTGAACACACCACTCCTATCTGGTGGCACCTTAGATTGCACGCGCAGTGCCCCAAATTTGAAGTGGGAGGACCGACCAAGCATCTTTTTCCATCTCCCGCTTCCAAAAATCCATACCATATACACGTCCCCTAACAGTGGACGTAACAGGGATTAAACCGATAGGAATAGTACTACTTAACAGTACACACCTTATAATAACGCAGACAGAGGCAACGCAGAGAGAGGAGTCTGAAGAAGAGGATTCAGAGGAGGAAGGTGGCTTTGGGGAGGTGGAAGACCAACACAGCAGGCATCCCAGGGGGCTTGTTGTCACCTTTCGGGGACCCTTGGTGGCTGGGTGGAGGAAGGGACCTTCAATGACATCAGTGAGGACAAGGCTAGCTTGGTATCCAACCTTGTGCAAATGGGGAGTTTGCGGTTGTGCAAAGGGACTGTTTGCGGTTGTTTGCGGTGCATTAAACGGGGAGATTGGTCTGTTACTGTGAAGCGGGTGTAACCCTTACACTACCTGATCGATACAACATCATACCTGATGTTTTAAAGCATGTTATTCCAAACAATTTAGGAATGTTAGGTGATTTATGCCCTTTATGGCTTAAAACCAGACTCTGCATCAACTATGTAATTTTCTGTGGGAGTTTTGCCATGGATCCCCCTCCGGCATGCCACAGTCCAGGTGTTAGTCCCCTTGAAACAACTTTCCCATCACTATTGTGGCCAGAAAGAGTCCCTGTGGGTTTTGAAAGTCGCCTGCCCATTGAAGTCTATGGCGGTTCGCCGGGTTCGCCCGTTCGCAAACCATTTGATGGAAGTTCGCGTCCGCTGTTCGCGAACCGAAAATGTGATGTTCGCGACATCACTAGTGTCTATATGTAATGACAGCTCATGTGACACTTAGATTGCACACAGGTGGACATCCTTTCACTAATTATGTGACTTCTGAAGGTAATTGGTTGCACCAGAGCTTTTTGTGGGCTCCATAACAAAGTGGGTGAATACAAACACACATGCCAATTTTCTGTTTTCTATTTCTAAAAAATAGTTTTATGTATATATTTTTCTCATTTCACTTCACCAACTTAGACTATTGTGTTCTGATCCATCACATAAAATTCAGATTAACAAAACATTGAACTTAAGGCTGTAATGTAACAAAATAGGTAAAAAGTCAAGCGGGTGAATACTTTTGCAAGGCACTGTGTATAGTGAGGCCTGTAGTTCCCAGTGGATAAAGCTAAATCAACCTGTAGATACAAAAATAATTGGGAAAAACTGTGTTAATCTATTGTTAATCAATTTGACTTTGCCACATAATACCTGCAAACCAACCTTGGACTGAGTACTGAAGTAGAGACAGACCTTATCAAATAACTTGGCATATCTCAACCAATGATTCCTTTGTCCAATGTATTAATTTCTCCTATTAGCAGGTAAATAATCTAAAAATACCACACACACACACACACAAGTTTAAAAACAACTCCTGTCTCTATAGTGCCGTAATTAATCTGGTCTCCCATTACATTTGTATTCAAGCTTTGCTTACTAACATAACTGTTTCAGAGTCACAGATCCATATAAATGAAACGCTGCCTTATACAGGTTACAAAAACTCTTGGCACTATTTAACAGTAATTTAGGTAGTCTATATAAGTAGCTTTATCAAAGATCGGCTTTATGTATATATATATATATATATATATATATATATATATATATATATATATATATATATATATAATATATATATATATATATATACTGTATAAATATATATATATATATATATATATATATACTGTATACAGTATATATAGTAAATAAATAGCCAAGGTTGGATTATACACAAGCTTAGAATCCTATCAATGTACAGCTGTTTCAAGCTTACTGGCTATCATCAGTGTGTAGAGGGATCTCAGCTTGTGTTGTGGACCTTATGTGTAGGTAGTTCACAGACAACAATCATTTAATATATGGTGGGCAAAAGAGTGATAGAAACCCATCACCGTATATAATGCATTAGAGCATTTATTGCTAGTTCACATGGTTTCCTGATATGTAGTAACCCCTTACTGGGTTATCTCTTACCATGGTTGTTGTATAATAAAACAGACATAATAATAAAATATCCAATATTTTAATTACACATATGTTTTAATATTAGAATATTAGGTGTCAAATAATGATGAACATTCGTCATTTTCTATTGTTTTTTTTGTGCTATACCTTCTCTTTAATTGCTGCTTTTGCACTCAGCAATGGTTTTAATGTTATGACACTGTCCTGATTTGCGAGTTATCCATAAAGTCTGATTAGAATAGGGTTTAATTGTAAAAGTAAGAGTATCTTGTAATCTTTTAACAGTGCATAAATAAGTGGAACAATTTGCCATAATTTTTGGCTCTGGCTTGCAGCAGTCACTGATAACAGTTCTATCTGAATGTTTCTGGATGATTAACACAGCCAGGTAGTTTAACTTTGCTCTTAACTGTGGTGTAATCTGTGATATATGAGATAAGAATGGAGACCACAGTTCCGATCAACAAATAGTTAAATGATGTGTAAACAACATGGTTTACGTTGGTTCACATAATAAGATGGTATTTATTAGAGGGCGGGGGGGGGGGGGGGTTTGTGGTGTCCCATCGGGATTTTCAATGGTGTTTAATGTATGACAATTCTTCATGAAATAAAAGTATGAAAGGGTATTTTTATTAAGCAAATGTGCTGGACATGTTCCAAATGTTATCTCTACACGGAAGACCCATTTTCATTGGATGTTTTAAATTTAGGGTGAGTTGATATGGAGATATATGTATAAGAATTACTACGTGGTCACTATATCCTGAAGAAATTTTGACTATACAAAACACGTTTATTAGGAGGGGGTTAGGCTTGCGGGCCAGCGCTGCAAATGTTAATTGTTTTAAAGTTATTCTCATAAGATGTTTTAAGCATATAGAGTTAATCTATAAACTCATATACAGTGTACCTTGGGGGGCATAAGAGGTAATTGATAAAATCCAGTTGGTTACTCTATATTATCCCTTTGGTGGGAATAAGGAGAAATAATTATATTCTCAGATATATAGCTGTATTCTCAGCTATAGCTTTAATTACCGTATTTTTCGCCCTATAAGACGCACCAGCAGATAAGACGCACCTAGTTTTTAGAGGAGGAAAACAAGAAGAAAAAAAATCTGAATCAAACACAAATACACTTTACACACAGATACACACCTACATTACACACAAATATATATATATATATAGATACACATACATACATATACATACACACATAAATATACATACACATACATACATACATATATACACACACATACATGCACACATACACACACATACACACATACACACATACACATACACATACATATACATATACATATACTGCAGCATTTGGGAGCATTTGGGAGCCCTTGACCCTCCCTGACCCTCCCTGACCCTCCTGATCCTCCCTGACCCTCCTGATCCTCCCTGACCCTCCTGATCCTCACCTTTCTTCTGATCTCTGCCATCTTGATCTCACCCCAGCGCTTCCTACCAGCACTCCTCGTGTACTGCAGCGTTGCGTGTGTGACGTCACTAGGACGCACCGGCCGACGCGATGCTGGTAGGAAGCGCTGGGGTGAGATCAAGAGGACAGAGGCAGTTTGAAAAGGTATATTCGCCGTATAAGACGCACCAACTTTCCTCCCCCAGTTTTGGGGAAGAAAAAGTGCGTCTTATACGGCGAAAAATACGGTACCTAAAATGTTATTCTTAAGGATTATAACTGATACAAAATATATATATATATATATTTGTAAACATAAACCGCCTAATTAAATTGCGATTCAGTACATTTAAAAGGGCTCTATTTAAGCACACAGCATATTTTTTTTACAGACATTTTTAGTTAGTGAACTTCTATCCAAAAGCAAGGTCTTCACTAACTAAAAACTTCTGTAAATAAAATATGCTGTGTGCTTAAATAGAGCCCTTTTAAATTTACCAAATCAAAATTTAATAAGGCTGAAAGTGTTTATTAATATTGAATCTACATACTTCTCCAAATTCTGAAAAAACACTTATTTCAAAAAATGCTATTGGTTTTCTATATTTCCAGGATACTTCCAGTTATATTTGTAATACTGTAGTGTACACTTTTTTAGAAAAAATAATAATGTTATGGTTACTTTGATGATTGACATTACATTTTAATCCATAGGATGTGCATTTTGTTCCAAATTATATTTTTTTTAGATTTAAGGTCTCTTTTAGTAATAAATACAATAAAAACATATATATTTGGCACCAATATACTCAGTACAATAAAAATATTTGATTAGTTCTGTTTTCAAATGTATGATTGATTTTGTTAATTATAAAAAACACAACATAATATATATATATTTTCTTCAGTTTTTTTTTTATACTTTTAATCCAAAAAATAATTATTTCAGAAGATAACTGAACTTATAGTGAAATAAACAATATATTGTTTCCATATCTACTTAGAAATATTTCACAGGAATTAAGCCTAAACAAATCTTTAGTAAAAATGCACTCAGAAGGTTAATGTGTCATATTGTTTTTTCTCCACAAGCTACTTTATAATCTTACATGGACAATTTGTTCTGAAAGATACAACAGATTAAAAATGTAAACAGGTCCGCCTCTTTTTTTATTTTTTATTATTATTTTCTATTACAGGCAGATACATGACAGAGTTACATTCTTGTTTAGTGACATGTTTCACAAGTATATAAAAACGACTATATTCCAAGAACCAAGTAGTTTCAATTGTGTTATTAGAACTGGTTAACTCACTACCTGGAACACCTGAACATATTGAAATTGTAACCACTGTATAGAACATGAAATCCGCCTTCTCCCATTTTCATGATTTTGCTACTCACAACATTCTAAATACAGTAGGGAGCTTCAAAAATAAAGGTTATTCCTGACCCATCAAATACAATCTTTATCACAAAATTCTACAGTTAAATACCGTCTATACAGTTAATGCCAACTTTATTAAAACTAGGGAGTAACTGACTCCTGCGGTTTGAAACAGTTATATAGAGTATTATGGTGCAGAGGATATCACTGATAGGGGAGGAGCGTACTTAAAAACTAAAAAAGAAAAAGACATACAATAGACATATTAACAAAAAAAACAGTCACATTAGTCAACTTGGTCAATATTTTTATTATGCATTTCAAAGTAATCTTTTTGTATGTGCTCATATTCTCTGTATCTGGTCCCTTCCCCAGGCCTTTCTCGTTGTTCTCCGGCCTCTCCACCATCTCCAGAAATTACATCCATCTAAATTTATTGGGATTCAGCTTATGGCTGGGACCTGAATGCCTGTAAAAGTTATCCAGGGGCCCCATATCTCAAAAAATGTAGGGATTGTGTCTGTAAGGGAGTTGCGAAATTCTCTTGTTTGCTGCAATAAAGTGGACTTTTGCCTAGATTGCCTCTAACTCTAATAAGCTTGATTTCCAGTTTCAGGCTCTATGGGATTTTGTGGCTAGTAGGATATATTGCAGAAGTTTATTCTGAGATTGGGAAAGTACCAAGCTAGATCCTATCCGTAGCAGGCAGATTTCCGCTGTTAACTGTACCGATTGATGGAAAATATATTTTGCTAGGTTACTCACTCCTTTTCAGATTTGCGGAATTTACTACACCTCCACCATATGTGGATGTATGAGCTCACATCGGGGCAACCTCTAAAACATTTTGGGCTTTCCGTCTTGTTCCATTTAGCTAACCTGTCTGGTGTGATATATGTACGATGGAGAACCTTTATTGAGGTATTTAGCACGCTATGGTTCAGGGAGCACATAAAATATTGGGCCAAGACTCCTCCCAATTGTTTAAGTCCCATTGGAGAGCTAGGTCATTTTCCCACTCCCAAATATATGTATCCCTACCTTCCACTTTGGGAGAGTTAAGAGTATCGTATATTTCCCCTATCATACCTTTAGTGAGGGGATCCTCTTGGCATAACTTTGAGAGCCTATTGTGTTTAGGTAGGACTAGTGCATGGATCATCCTACTCACAAAATGTCTCAGTCTACTATAGTTGTAATGTTCATATAAGGGGATGGCAAATTCGTCCCTCAGCACTTCAAACGAGATAATTTGACCGTCCCTTACCCACGAACCCAGTCTATCCAATTTGTTAGATTTCCACCAGTGTTGGGAGGTGTTTAGGATGTCTGTTGGGGCTTGAGGATGTGTAAAGATCAAGATTAGATGGGGAGAGTTAGGGTAGAGCGTGGAGTGACGATAGGCCCAAGTTACACACAATGCTGAATGTTTGATCATAGGGTTTGAAGAATTTTTTAGTGCTGATGGTAGCGGGTTAAGCCAATGAGGGCACATAGTCCAGTTCTCGATAAACATCCACGATGGTTGAGAAGGCTTTGAGTGTGCCAGGGGGATGAGAGCTAATTGTGCTGACCTGTAGTAAGGCTTTACATTTGCACACGACAGTCCCCCACTTCTTTTGTGCCTGTACATGAGTAATTTAAATATTCTAGAGGGGCAAATAAAGTAGAAAAATAATCTTTGGAAGTGAGTTAGATCACTCATGATGATCGGAATAGGTATTGATTTAAAAAGGTACATTAAAATGGGTATTGATTTCATCGGCTCTGAGATAGAGCATAATAAATTGGCTGCAAATAGTGACATTTTGAATTACTGAATCCCAATTTGGGTACCTTTTATTTCTGGGGCTACCATAATCAATTGTGCTAAAGGCTCTATGGCAAGGGCGAAAAGCAAAGGGGATAATGGGCAGTCTTTTATTGTCCCCCGCTGAACGCTGAGAACCCGCCTCTCCCTTCCTGGTAATTTTAAGTTGGCTTTGGGATCTTTGTAGTTTGTTTGAATTAGGTTAATTAATTGTCCTCTAAAGCCAAATCTGTTTAGAGAGGCCATGAGAAAAGGCAACTCTACCAAGTCAAAAGCATTCTCCACATCCAGCGAAAGTAGACAAGCCGAAATTTAGTTTTGTTTCGCATGGTGCATCAAGTTTAATATTTTGTGTATATTATCTCCTGTTTGTCATCTTGGGAAAAAACACTTGGTCATTATGTATCAGGGAGGAGAGAATTCCCTCAGTCTACTATAGTTGTAATGTTCATATAAAGGGAGGAGAGAAATTCTGCTATCACATCTGCCATAATTTTAGCTAAGTATTTAATGTCATTGTTCAATAAGGAGATATGGCGATAATTTTTGGTTTCGAGGGAATCTTTCCCCTCCTTGGCAAACAGGACCAAATTGGCCTAGTTTAGGTCTGGAGGAATTATTTGACCTTCCAATATAGCATTAAACAAGACAGTTAAGTGGGGGGCTAAATGGTTTATAAATTTTTAATAGTAAGATTTGTGAAGCCACAGGGACCTGGTGCCTTGCCTACCTTGGAGTTTAGAATAACCACTCTCACTTCATCTGGGGTGACTGCCGAATTTAGATGAGTGAGGTTCTCCTCTGTTAGTCGGGGAAGATCTAACAAATTTAAGAGAGCGTACATTTTGTGGGTGTCTAGGGAAATTGAGGATGTATATAGTTTTTTATAGTAGGCATGGGATATTTCTTGTATTTTAGAGGGGTTAGAAGTGATTTGCCCCTGGGGGTTTTAAATTGGTACACCTTTGGTTGAGCCTGTTTGGATTTTAATTTTCTAGCAAGGAGCGAATCAGGTTTATTTGCTTAGCTGTAGAACTTGTGCTGAGTCCACCTAAGTGCTTTCTCTGTTTTTTTCTGAGAGGATCACCTGCAATTCCGCCGTTAGCCTGTCAATCTGGGTCCTAATTAAAATTGAAGGGTTTTGTTGGTTACTCTGCTCTAGTCTTCTCAATTCCACGTTTAAGTTATTTTCTTGAATTTTGCATTTTTCTTTTGTTCTGAGGCTATCTTGATACATGTGCCCCTGATGTAGGCCATATGTGCTGCCCAGACCCATCCTATCCCTAGCCCGCCTCTCTTAAAGATTTAAGAGCCAAAAAAAAAAGTATATGCAAAAAGCAAGTTAAGCAAGAAAATAAAGTAGAGAATGTCCAAGAAAATAATGCCAGTTCATGGAATATTATTAAATAGCCCATTCTCATGGGATCTAGAAGAGCATATTACATACCCAAATGCATCAACAACAATACCTTATAATATCACTCATTCCATATTTCTTAGTGCCTAGTCACCAAATACAAATTGAATTAACAATGTTAAGAAGAACTTTCCAAACACTATATTTATAGAGAAGGAGCTTAGGGAGACTAATGTGTGTCTACAAAATGTGGTTCAGGATGGAGGGTTTCTAGAGCACTGGGCTGACTTCTCTTTGGGTACAACCTGTATAGTTTGTGTGCTGGGGAAGAGGATGGTAGAAAGGCTGGGGGAGTTTTTAAACTAGGTGGGGGAGGGAATAGTAACAGTGTATAGAGAGAGTAAGGGATGAGTTAACTATTCATAGGGAGGAAAGGGTTGGTTAGTATAATCAACAGGGAGTTCATGGTTAGTAACTCAAACACAATAGCAAGTACTTCAAACCTTCAGAGTCATAACAACCTAAAGTGTTTGCTTGCTAATGTAAGAAGCTTGGCACGGAAAATGTGTGAACTAGTGAGAAATATGATTTGATAGGCATTACTGAAACATAATGTGATGATTCTAATGACTAGGGTGTTCATTTGGATAACCTATTTAGGAGAAAGCAGGGCAATGGCAGAGCAGAAGGAGGAGTAATATGTCTTTATGTTGAACCTGATATAAAGCCTAGAGTCAGAGAAAATGTTTATGGTGGAATTAGTTGTAATGTTGAAGAATTCTGGGTAGAAATAGTGTAGGAACAAATCCTAAACAAAATATTGGAAGGAACATGTTATAAACCCCCAAATACAACTGAGAGTATGGAATTTCACTTATTATTACAGATTGGAAATGCATGGTAAAATTCTAATAATTGGAGATTTTAGCTACCCTGTATAAGAAGCCAACAAAAACTCATCATTTTAAAAGGGCAAATTTTAATGGTCCAAGGCAGTAATGCAGTGTATAGACTGGGACAAAGAACTGACAAGTAAAACTGCAGTAACTAAATGGACATGTAAACCTTTACTAAATATATATATATATATATATATATATATATATATATATATATATATATATATACATATCAGCACATGCCTTGTAAAAATAAAAATAAAAGAAGTAAATTGCTACTCATGTGGCTTAGCAGTGATTTAAAAATCATGATACTTAGGAAAAAGCAAGCATTTCAATTATATAAGAAAGAGGGAACAGAGTCAGCTTTACCTGTATTTAACAAATATATCAAGTCTAGCAAAAAAGGTAGTAGCTTGGCTAAAATAGAAAATGAAAAAGTTAATTGCATAAGATAGTTTGGTTAACCTCAAACAATTGTTTTTTAAATATATTAAAATAAATAAACAAAATATTGGAAACTTAAAATGTGAAACAGGCCAACTAATAAGAAATTACTAGGAAAAGGCAGAAGAGCTAATCAATTATTTTCTTCTGTATGCACAAGGGATTTACCAATAATTAGGACACTGTGACAAAACGGGAGTGGACTACCTTCACCAAATAATTGGTTAGAGTAGGAAGAAATGTGAAAGAGCCTGGAAAAAAAATACATGTTAATAAAGCCCCAGGTCCTGATGGAATACATCCAAGAATCCTGAGAGAACTGGGTTCTGTAATAGCTAAGCCATTATATCTAATTTTTCAAGACGCAATCTCCATAGGCTCTATACCAGATGACTGGAGAAAGATAAATGTGTTGCCTTTATTTAAGAAGGGAGCAAGAGCCAATCCAGGGAATTACAGACATATAAGCTTTGGATCTGTAGTGGCCAAGCTTTTAGAAGGCTTACTAAATTACATTATAAATGTATTTATCCATGTAAATACATCTAGTGTTTTCTACATGGATGCAATGCTACTTGGGAGGCTATTGCAAAAAGTAAATAATACTGAAATATCTGTAAAAATATGCACATTCATTGAGAACTGGCTAAAAGACAGGAAGCAAAGAGTAAATGGAACATACTCAGATTGGACTAATATAATGAATGGCTTTGGTCAGGGTTCGATATTAGGTCCTATCAATTTTAACACATTTATTAATCATATAGAAGTAGGGCTGGAAATTAATGCCTCCATATTTGCTGACGACACTGAGTTGTGCAAGGTAATTAAATCAGACAAATATGTTCTGAGATTTATTACAAATAAATGTAAAGTTATGTAATTGGGAAGGAAAAATAAGAATGCAATTTATAACCTTAATGGAGCAAATCTAGGGGTATCAGATATTGAAAGGGATTTGGGAGTACTTGTGGACAACCGCCTAGGTAACAGTGCGCTATGCCAAGCAGCATCTGCAAAGGCAAGTAAAATATAATCAGCATTAATTAAGAGGGGTATAGAAGTAAGGGAAGCAAATATAGTTTAGACGCTAAATACATCCCTAATACACCATTATTTGGAATATAAAGTACAATTTTGGGCACCACTTCAAAACAAGGGACATTTTAGAACTGGAAAAGCTAAAGGGAAGGGCATAACAATTAATAAGAGTAATAATATGACTAAGCTGTGAAGCAAGACTAACCAAATTAAACAAAGAGGCACTTAAGAGAGGATAAATTTACCTTATATGAATACGTCCAGGCTCAAAATAAGGCTGTATTAAGGTTGCTTTTTATGCCAAGAGGTTTCCAACTGAGAAGAGGACATTCCATGAGATTTGAAGAAAACAGATTCCATCTTAAGGGAAGGAAAAGGGTTCTCCATATCGGACACTCGAAAAATCTACCAAAGGAGGTTGTGGCAGCAAATTGAATAGATACAAATGGGTTGGATATATTTTTGAATAAAAAGGATATACATGGTTATGAAAGATAACAGATATAAAATGGATTATTAATTCAGAGAGAAATCGAGAAATTTACAGAATTTCTATTTTTGGGAGGGGGGGTGGTTTCCCTTTATGAGACAATTGGAAATGTTTAAATTGACTCTTTTTATTTGCCTTTCTCTGGATCAATTAACAAGTATTACACACATTACAAGGATCAATCTGGTGTAAACTCCATTTAAAACATTTATTAGCAGGTCTATGTAAGGTTAAGATGTACAGCTAAAGATAACAGATATGAATAAGATATTGTATTCAACAAGTAACTGAACTTCTCTGAACTAGTCATTTATTCAGTAAGCAATATTCAATGTGAAGCTGAGAGAAGCTACATTTAATAACTTCCTATGAAGGTATCTGGGTACGGTGGTGGTCCAGTGGTATAAGTACCCCCCAGGGACCTAAAGTTATTCCTATAGCTCATGGGGCTCTATACAGAACCCCATAAGCCCCTAATTAACCCTATCACTCATGGGGCTCTATACAGAGCCCCATAAACTCTTAACTAACCCTATCACTCATGGGGATCTACACAGAGCCCAATGAGCCCCTAATTAACCCTATCACTCATGGGGTTCTATACAGAGCCCCATGAGCCCTTAATTAACCCTATCACTCTATACAGAGCTAGTCTAGTCCTATGTAAGCCTAGCTAGTCATATGTAACCTCAACTGGGCCTATTTAACCTCAAATGTACCCAGTAAACCTTATCCTACCCTACACTATTATGCCCCCCTCTACCCTATTAAACCCTACACTGCGTACCTATCACCCTAATAAAATCCCTATTACCCCACTAATTACAGAAAATAATAAAACCTAGAATTACAGAAAAAAAAGGACATTACAGAAAAAGAAATCCAGAAAATTACAGAATTTTTATTTTTGGGAGGTGGGGGGTTCCCTTTATGAGACAATTGAAAAGGTTTAAATTGACTCTTTTTATTTGCCAAGAGGTTTCCAACTGAGAAGAGGACATTCCATGAGATCAATTAACAAGTAATACACACATTACAAGGATCAATCTGGTGTAAACTAAATTTAAAACATTTATTAGCAGGGCTATGTAAGGTTAAGATGTACAGCTAAAGATAACAGATATGAATAAGATTTTGTATTCAACAAGTAACTGAACTTCTCTGAACTAGTCATTTATTCAGTAAGTAATATTCAATTTGAAGCTGAGAGAAGCTACATTTAATAACTTCCCTCATTAATAAAGGTTTTATACACCCTAAGTTGTTTAATCAAGAGTAAGTACCCCACAAGTTGTTTATATTCAATTTACTGTCCTACCTGCACTTGCTTGCTTAATAGGGGAGAGTTTTCAAAATAAGACAAGAATGTTGAAAGACCATAATCATAGTTTGCAAAAGATTGGTACTACAGGAGAGGATGATAGGATAACAAAGTACAGGAGATACAGGGGTTTCTTGGTTCTCAACCTTAATCCAAACTCCCATAAGGAGTAATGTAAATAGTTTTTTTTATCAAACACGATGTGTACCAAGGTAGCGCGTGGAGTACCAAGTTTTTTTGCTCATCCAGACAGGTTGAGGATCAAAAATGTTGAGTTCCAAGGAGGTTGAGAACAAAGGTATCACTGTATAAGAATGGGAAATATGTATATATTTACAGATATAGGAGAAAGGAAGAGAGAATGGTAGAATGGTTAAGAATGTATTTTGAATGGAGAAAAAGGAAAAATAGAAGAGAAAATATAAAAAAAATTCAAAACAAAACATTGTTAACAAACTGATTTTTCAATTCAGCATGTATAAAATTTCTTTACACAACTAAGGGCCCCATCATCTGGGCTGATGAACTACTGCCTATGAGGAGAAGGGTGAGAGATTAGAGAAAAGAGCTTTTGTCCCTCGCTGTTCCTCTCAGATGCCTGTGTGGACATTTGGGGAATATTAGGCTAGAAATAGAGAAGAGGAAGAAAGTAGAGAAGAGGACATAAACGGAATTGATCAGACTGAATCAGAGAGCGAAGAGATTGTGAAGTGGAGATAGAGAAGAAGAACTCTGCATTAGTCTACTGAAAAACACTTTCAAGGAATAGTCAAGGAATAGTTACAAGGCAAAGAAAGGCATTGCTTTAATTCTTTACGCTATTTATGCATTTCCCCTCTCTTTTTGACTTACTAGATGAACCAACTGGAAAAGTAGCAAACAATTCATTCTGTTTCAAATGCTGTATCTGTTTGCTATGTCTGTTTGCTGCATATATATTGTATATCCCTATGTAAAATGTTGAAATTTTATAAATAAATGTTAGTAATAATAATACGAATAATAATAATTTGATTACACGAACATTTATCAGATGTGATCCTGTGCAAATGCATATCATTATATAAATTCTTCTGCACTCTATGATGGCATCTCACTGAGACCCTATTTCCCATTCTTGAAATAATCATCCAAATGCTAGGTATTCATATAATACATATAACAGTGCTGCTGTTTTGGATGGATAAAAATAATCCCATTATGTAATATCTGTTCCTGTCCAAATCATCCGTCTGTTGGCCATGTGTGCACACAGAAACAAGAATTTACACAGACCCAAAAGTTCTGGTATAAAACTTCTTGTATTCTTCCCAACGAACGAACCCCCACAAATACAACATAGGAACTTATATAATATAAGTTGGTCAGATATAACAATCATACGACTCATTGTTAGACAGTGAGTGAGTTATTGATTGGTTGACAAGGTAGGAAGGGTCCTTCCATATTTGGTCTTGGATGTTGATGTCATTATGGTCAGTTTATGTGAAGCTTCTGATTGGCTCTGGAAGGTGGCGGGGCTCATATCCTTATTTGGTCACGGATATGAATGTCATCTGGTAGCTCCCGGATATGATTCAGTAGCCATCTTAGGACTCCCAGGATACAGCTCAGTATCCATCTTAGGACTCTCAGGAAATAAAGAATAAAAGCAATTAGTGCCTTATCTTATGATATATTGTAAGGAAAGGAATGCAGCATGGACATAATATACATTTTCATGAATTTCGTCCACAGCACTGCAACAAATACAGGTTGAAAAAAAAGACAGTCCTGCACTAAGGTCTTCAGTCTCCACACAATAGCTGATTTATAGCCATATTCCATATTCCATATTCCAGCCTCGTAGATACAAGGTTTGATCTGAAGCCCTACGTGCTTAAAATTTGGAAAGGTTACAACGGTATTAAATTAGACTGCTGCGTGCATTGTGTGAGCCACGCAGCACGGCCGTCTGTGTCAAACATGGAGCAACAGGGCAGGAGAAGTGAAAGCCTGCGAGATGATCTTGCAGGCTCCTCACATCATCACTTGCCGCAGGGGGCCCAAACGGGACCTCCGCGACAGTTCTACTTAAAAGGCCTGCCGCAAGGAGCTACTCCAAGTACCCCCGCGGCACCTAACATTAACCCCCCTCTATGCTGGAGGTCTTTATCAGGACTCCCGAAATGTCCCAACATTAACCCCTTGCAGCGGGGGTCCCTGATAGGCATCAATCGGGACCCCCACTGCATTAAACATTTTTACATTTCCCGCCTTTCAGGACCACGCTAAAAAATATTAACCCCTGCCAAGGAGTGTCATCACTAGCTGCTGGCCAAGATTAGTGGGTGTCTGCTCTGATATTTTTAATGATGTTAACATGGAGAGCCTTTTGTATAGTGATTTTTGGTCAGGGTCTCTACTAAAACCTCAACACATACGAGTCTATCGGCTTCACTTATTTCTTGTGCTCCCTTTTTCAAGACTTCTGGAGCAAATCCAAGGGACCTCATGCCCGGCAACAATACAGCAAATAGGAGGAGAGGAAGCAATTTCTCCCAGTCCTGCTCCTGGTCTGTAAAAGCTTGTATCATTGCATTTAGAGTCCCATTGAATAGTGGGGTAATCAATGCCAGTATTTTCATTGTGATAATGCTTTAGAAGTACACAAGATAGAGAAGCATAATTTCTGATCACTACAGTTCTGTAGAATTGTACAGTGAGAATAGATGATAGATAGGTGGGGGAGTTATCGGAGGCAAGATGAATATGAGAGGTAAATGTCAGAAATGAGTCGACTATGTCAGACATATATTTTGATTGGATGCATGATGGGTTTTCAGAAAAAAAATATGTTGATAATTAAATATAAAAAGACTGAAAATTGGGAACCTAAAAGATACCTTTCATGCCAAAGTGGGTGTGATAAAAGACAAAAATGATAGGGAAGATGAACAGAAGAGGTGGCAGGAATACACTGAAGATCTATGCAGGACGGATCTTAACAGCAGTGATGACCTCAATAATTTGTGCAATGAGCTGGAGCCAGACATCTTGGAGAGAGAAGTGAGAAGGGCCCTAGGATGTCTTGCTGATAATAAAACTGAACTATTCAAAATTCTATTATTATATTATAATAAGGCTAAACTATTCAAAATTCTATTATTATATTATAATAAGGCTGAACTATTAAAAAATTCTACAGGATGATGCTGTGAAAGTGTTACTTGCTTTATGCCAACACATTTGGAAAACTCAGCAATGGCCAATAGACTGGAAACAGCCAGTCTACTTCCCAATCCCAAAAAAAGGCAATGCCAAAGAATGCTTCAATTATCAAACAATTGCACTCATTTCACATGCCAGCAAGGTAATGCATAAGATTATACAGGCTCGACTCCAACAATATATGGACCAGGAACTACCAAATGTGCAAGCTGGGTTTCGCAGATGAAGAGGCACAAGAGATCAAATTGACAATGCCTGCTGGATAATAAAGAAAGCAAGAGAGTTTAACATTTGTTTTACTTCTGCTTCATAGACTATTCTAAAGCCTTTCACTGTGTGGATCACAACAAAATGTGGCATGTCCTTAAAGAGATGGGAACACCAGATCATATCATCCTCCTCCTAAAGAATCTGTATGTCGACCAAGAAGCCACGCTCAGAACCGAACATGGGACAACAGAATTGTTCAAGATTGGAAAAGGAGTGCGACAAGGTTGTTTATTGTCACCTTATTTATTCAACTTATATGCAGAGTATATCATGCGTAAGGCTGGACTGAGTGAATCCAAAGCCGGAATCAATATTGCTGGAAGGAATATCAACAACTTCAGATACACTGATGATACTACTCTGATGGCTGAAAGTGAGGAAGAACTAAAAGAGTAAAAGAAGAGAGTGCAAAAGTTGGCCTGCTGATCAACGTTAAAAGGACGAAGATTAGGGCAAACTGCAATCTCACTTCCTGGCAAATAGACGGGGAAGAAGTGGAGGCAGTGACAGATTTTATTTTCCTTGGATCCAAGATCTCTGCAGATGGTGACTGTAGTCATGAAATTAAAAGACATTTGCTTCTGGGGAGGAAAGCTATGGCAAGCTTGGACAAGCTACTAAAAAGTAAATATATTAAACTATCAACAAAGGTTTGCACAAATCAAACTATGGTATTCCCAGTAGTAACATATGGATTTGAGAGCTGGACCATAAAGAAGTCTGAGCGCCGTAGAATTGACGGCCTTGAATTGTGGTGTTGGAGAAGACTGCTTAGAGTCCCTTGGACTGCAAGAAGATCCAATAAATCAATACTTCAGGAAATCAAGACAAACTGTTCACTAGAAGGTATGATCATGAGGCTGAAGCTCAAATATTTTGGCCATTTCATGAGATGGCAGGATTCCCTGGAAAAGACTCTGATGCTGGGAAAGATTGAGGGCACAAGAAGAAGGGGACAACAGAGGCGGAGATGGATAGATGAGGCCACTGAAGCAATGAACATGAACTTGATGGAGCTCAGAGAAGCAGTGACTGAGAGATGCACCGGGAGTGCTGTGGTCCATAGAGTCACAGAGAGTCGGAAGTGACTGAACGACTAAACAACAACAACAATGATGGATTTCCTGATTGTGATACAAAAGTGGTATAAAGACAGTGGTTTGAAATGTACAGTGCCTTGCAAAAGTATTCACCCCCCTTTAATTTGTACCTATTTTGTTTCATTACAGCCTTAAGTTCAATGTTTTGTTAATCTGAATTATTTTGTGATGGATCAGAACACAATAGTCTAGGTTGGTGAAGTGAAATGAGAAAAATATATACATAAAACTATTTTTTTGAAATAGAAAACAGAAAATTGGCATGTGCGTATGTATTCACCCCCTTTGTTATGACGACCATAAAAAGCTCTGGTGCAACCAATTACCTTCAGAAGTTACATAATTAGTGAAATGATGTCCACCTGTGTGCAAACTGAGTGTCACATGATCTGTCATTACATATACACACCTTTTATGAAAGGCCCCAGTGGCTGCAACACCTAAGCAAGAGGCACCACTAACCAAACACTGCCATGAAGACAGAGGAACTCTCCAAACAAGTAAGGGACAATGTTGTTGATAAGTACAAGTCAGGGTTAGATTATAAAAAAATATCCAAATCTTTGATGATCCCCAGGAGCACCATCAAATCTATCATAACCAAATGGAAAGAACATGGCAAAGAAACGGCCGCCCACCAAAACTCACGGACAAGACAAGGAGGGCATTAATCTGAGAGGCAGCACAGAGACCTAAGGTAACCCTGGAGGAGCTGCAGAGTTCCACAGCAGAAACTGGAGTATCTGTACATAGGACGACAATAAGCCATATGCTTCATAGTGTTGGGCTTTATGGCAGAGTGGCCAGAAGAAAGCCATTACTTTTAGCAAAAAAGAAAATGGCACGTTTTGAGTTTGCAAAAAGGCCTGTGGGAGACTCCCAAAATGTATGGAGAAAAGTACTCTGGTCTGATGAGTCTAAAATTTAACTTTTTGGCCATCAAAGAAAACGCTATGTCTGGCACAAACCAAACACATCACATCACCCAAAGAACACAATCCCCACAGTGAAACATGGTGGTGGCAGCATCATGATGTGGGGATGTCTTTCAGCAGCCGGGACTGGGAAACTGGTTGAGGGAAAGATGGATGGTGCTAAATACAGGTATATTCTTGAGCAAAACCTGTACCACTCTGTGTGTGATTTGAGGCTAGGACGGAGGTTCACCTTCCAGCAGGACAATGACCCCAAACAAACTGCTGAAGCAACACTTGAGTGGTTTAAGGGGAGACATGTAAATGTGTTGGAATGGCCTAGTCAAAGCCCAGACCTCAATCCAATAGAAAATCTGTGATCAGACTTAAAGATTGCTGTTCACAAGCGCAAACCATCCAACTTGAAGGAGCTGGAGCAGTTTTGCAAGGAGGAATGTGCAAACATCCCAGTGGTAAGATGTGGCAAGCTCATAGAGACTTATCCAAAGCGACTTGGAGCTATGATTGCTGCAAAAGGTGGCTCTACAAAGTATTGACTTTAGGGGGGTGAATAGTTATGCACATTGACTTTTTCTGGTATTTTGTCCAGTTTATTGCTTGCTTCACAAAAAAAACTTTAAAAAAGAAAAAAACATCTTTAAAGTTATGGGCATGTTAAATGATGCAAATCCTCAAAACATCCATGTTAATTCCAGGTTGTGAGGCAACAAAACATAAAAAATGCCATGGGTGTGAATACTTTTGCAAGGCACTGTATATGAATAGTGTTGCTTAAATATTTTAAGTTTAAGGTTGTAAAAGTGCAATACTAACTAAGAACTTTAGTAGCTTCAAATGCATTGGCTTGCAATGTATATGAATAGTGTTGCTTAGATATTTTAAGTTTAAGGTTGTAAAAGTGCAATACTAACTATGAACTTTAGTAGCTTCAAATTCATGCAGAGAATGAAAAAAAAATGTTTACCTTATCATAGGAGCTATATTAGTGTCAAGGAATATAAGTTCTAAAATGCAGATAGTAATGGAGAACTCTTTGAGAGATAACTGCAGAGAACATATTATTGAGGAGTAATTAATGGAACTCTCAAAACTTATTTTAATGATACAAAGAGTACGGACACTCCTCTGTAGTTGTAGAATATGGCTTCAAATGTTGGATTTACACATTTAAAGCCTCTGATCTGTGTCAAAATAGAACAAATTATTAATGAAGTAACATTTCAAGGTTATGAACAGGGTTGCTTATACAAGGTCACAGATTCAAGGTCTTGAGAATATTCAGTTTTTCTCTTTGACAGACTGATTTCTGCTGGTTTGTTTAAACTGATTAAATAAGTTCACCACTTTGTGATGACATAAAGAAAGCTTTTCAAAATATTTTGATAATTAAATAAAAAAGATAACCAAAGCTAAAAACAAATAATCATGAGCAATCAGTGAAGGATGTTAATAGCATGATTACATTTACAGTAATAGAGTCTTCGTCTTGGCTGATAGAACGTGGGACAACACACAAACTGAAAATATGTTTCCTAACAGTTGTGCATTTAATTCTCTGGTACAACATATCCCAAAATTCATATTTTTCCGTAGAATTTATTTATAGTACAATATGATTATTTGTTTAAAATATGCCTTTTTAGATATTACTTATGAATTACATATTTATATTATGGGATTCATAATTTACATACTAAAGGGTTAGTTGGACAATGTATATCAATTTGTAAGACAAATATTTTAAATCATAGTATTGGTAAATTTGGGGTATGTTCATTAAGTTTTTCAAGAGCATCACATTACCACTGAAGCAGCAATGGCAATTTCCACCCTAGAAAAAAGATCTGCTCTCTATAACTTGTGAAGCATATTTAATCCACCTCACTGTCTGCTTTAGACTCTTATCCCCCACTTTCTATGTTATTGTCAGATCCTTATGCACATTATCTTACACGCTACATGCAATGGGCAACTATGTATTATTTTATACTCATCTATTCCTCTCTTTTTATATTTTATCTAATATATTATACTAAATAAGCTAATAATATATTTCCTCTCTTCCTGAAAGTATCACAATTATTAAAATTCAACATTTACTTTCTCTCTCCGACTACTGATTGATGCGGTTCTTTATGTTAGGGCTTTGCTTCCACCAATATGTAGGCATAACATAAAGCTTATGACAAAGACCACTTTTTTATACTAGACAAACAAAGAATGATGCATGTTGATATACATGATGTTTTGGGTCTCAAACAATATGACAAAGGGACACTATGTGATAACCAAAGTATTATGTATAATTCACTGCACAAGTAAACAATAATGTATATTTAGAAATTAAGGGGCGTGGCCAGCATTAGAAGAGAGTAGACGTGTTTGCACAGAGCTCTCTAGCTACCTGAGTGAGAAATGTGATTATTGCCCCAAATCTGGAATAGAACTGCTCTGAATTTATATATCTGAAGGCATGAGCTTGTGCTGTGTGTATTGATACCAAATGGTATGGCCAGAAATTCACAACCACAAGGTTGAGACCTAGGTGGGAGGATCCTGGGCTCCAGCCTGTGTGCTGTGCCTGCTTCTAATAAAAAGTCAGGAACACTGCACTTGTCACCTTATTATATACTTACCTGTCATAGACTATACTAGCCCCAGATATAGGAGGTCTTCAAGGGGCTTGGGAAAAATTGTTTCTAATTCCCCAGCACTAATAAGCCAACCGCACCAGCAGTAGATTGAAGTCTGTATCTTCTCTCAAAGACACTCATACCAATTTCTGTAATAAGAAACAGACAATCCATTTTGTGGCAAGGAGCTTCAAAGCAGCTCCTGTATAACTTTGATATATGCTGTGAGGTGGATGATAATAAGACTCGTACACCTACTGTCCAGTTAACATAACATTATCTATATTGAAAACCTTACTGAGGATAAATACTTTGATCTATACCAGTTTATACAACAGTGTGTAGGAACATGCTGCCTCCTGCAGGTCACTTAGGTGCATTGCAAACTGCATTCTGCCTAACAACAACACACCCCATTGGGGATTATACAACACTGTTTGCTAGCACGCAATCTGCATTTTGCCCGGTAACACACAGAACAACAGCACATCATAGTGGTGAATGCAGGCATCTGCTCAACAGAGACTGGGAAGTCAAAAGTAGGAGACCAACTAACACATACCCAAGCTGTAATCTCTACCAACAATATTTTTCAACTACAAATTTATCTCCTCTAATGCACAGACTTGGCTTGTAAACCGTTGAACTACATCACTAGTTATCTACAGCAGTCATCCCCAGCTGGATAATGTACATAAGCTGAAGGCCCCAAAGGAGATTTCTCCCACAGCAATATATAACCTGGACTGTATTATGTAAATAGGAATCACGCCAAATGCCACTGTCATGATTTTTAATGATCTTCTCTAAAAGCTACCAATTTTAGCAACGCATGCTAAGGGGGGCTCTAGTCTTAACATTGTCTAGGCGGAAGCAATTGTAGTTTATTAGCTTTCACTTCAACACTTTACAGCCTCCTCCTAGGCAGCAACATGGGGAAGCCTAAAAAGAACCCCTCTTCTAAGAGCATAGCGGACAATTTCTCAAGGCAAACGCCCCATGCCACACTCATTGTCAGATTCTGAAGGGGAAAGAGCCTCAGAAGACTCTTTTCCCAACGTGAATGCATCAGACTCTTCCTTAGCAAAATTTGATCAGCTGTCACAAACTCGCATATCTCTAGTGGTCAGAGAGCTGAAACAGGAAAACAATGACCTTGGGCAAAGGACACATACCCTGGAATTGACTGCTGATAGGATTATAGAAACACAATCAAGTGTCTGAGTCGATATTTCAGCTAATACCTCTCAAATCCTGAGCCTGGAGGCGAAACTAGAGGACCTCGAGAATAGGTTGAGGAGGCATAATATTAGATTAACGGTAGTTCCGACAGCAGTCCAAGATCTTTCTCCATATCTGGAGGAGGTGGTTGTCTCACTGTTGCCTACACTTACAGCGGCTTCCTGGGAAATAGAGCGGGCGCATAGGGCCATAGGGAGGCCCCGTCATCAAATCAACCCAAGGATGTAATCCTCAGATTCCTGCGCCAAAAGAGGAGAGACCTCCTATAGCAAACAGCGAGAAAATTACCAACCATCTGCGGACCGGATGGGGCCAAATACAAATATACGCTGACCTGGCACCAACAATGCTATTAAAACGTAGACAGATGAAACCGGCTCTACTGATACTATCTAAGCATCAAATAAGATATAGATGGGGCTTCCCCTTTAGCCTGTCCTTTCAACATGAGTCTGCTACTCAAACCGCAAGATTCTCCTGCGCTTAGTTCTCCTACAGTAGGGGGAGTTGTTGGCCCAGCAATCAGATATACCTCTCCCCAAACTGCAACGGGAATGGTCGGAGGTCCCTTTGTCTAAAAGACAGAGACGCCAAAGATTGGTCCAGGAGGCCTGTCCTTCAGCAATAGCCTCCACCGCTTCTGCAGACTGAGACAACTTCAGGGCTTGCCCTAGATGAGATGTGTACCGAGGGTCCCTGGGTCTGGATGGAGCTAGTAACCAGGGGCCACCTGATGCCTATATGAATATAAACTGTTACATTATCCGGAAAGGTCTACTTAGGGCTATACAAATGACTTTATGCAAAGACTATGAATAGCATTGAAGCCTCCCCGGCCTAGCGGTTTGATTTACGCTGCTAATAATCTATGAACATCTCCCTTTTACTGTTGGCTACATAAGGATAGAATCGGCTAGGCTTGATCTAATTCTCTCTGATCAGACGGAGAAGACCGTGAGGTGGACTAACCACCTCTACTACTCGAAGGCTAATAAGCTGGATGTGCTGCTAGCAAGGAAACTAAAAAATAAGTTAAATCAATCAAAAATCTTTCAGATTAGACAGCCCTCCGGCAAGGGTACTTCTAGACAGTCCCATATTCAGAAAAATCTTCACAGATTTTCTTAACAGCTATATTCATCTCCCCACAAGGTTCATGGTAGTCAATTGGCATCCTTTTTGGGCTCCTGTGACCTGCCCACCATTGCATCACAAGAGACAGATCTAGTGAAGGCTCCCATCACTAATGTAGAGGTGTTAGAGACTATAGGGGACTTAAAGAGGGGTAAGGCCCTGGGGCCGGATTGATTCTCAAATCTGTATTACAAAAACTATAACTATTATCATTTATTTGTAACGCGCCAACATATTCCGTAGCGCTATACATAAGTTAAGTTACAGGCAATGACAAGTTCAAGATTTACACATTGCAATGAATGGAGGGCCCTGTCCTTGAGCTTGGAATCCGGTGCCCATAGCACTTTCCTTAGAGCACCTTGCAGGATTGAAGTTTGTATGTGGTACAGTAGGGAGAGAGTAGTGCTGAGCATGTTAGGGAGAAAAGTTATAGGCTTCTTTAAAGAGGTGCATTTTTATTGAAGTTTTGAAGGATTTAAGGCAAGAGGATAGTCTGGTGAAGCGAGGTAAGGAGTTCTAGAGAATAGGGGCAGCATGATAAAAGTCCTGGAAGCGGGAGTGAGAGGAGGTGACAAGAGTGGCAGAACGAAGAGGGCATGTGGGGGAGTATTTGGAGATGAGAGCAGAGATGTATGGGGGTGTGCTGTTGTTGAGGGCTTTAAAAGTTAGGGTCAAGATTTTACATTTTATTCTGGAAGCTAAGGGAAGCCAGTGAAGTGATTGACAAAGAGGAGCTGCCGACACTGAACGATGTGTACAGAAGATGAGTCTAGCGGAGGCATTCATTATGGATTAAAGTGGGGAGAGGCGAGTGATGGGAAGGCCAACAAGGAGCGAGTCGCAATAGTCAAGACAAGAAATGATGAGAGAGTGTATTAGAATCTTAGTAGTCTCTTGTGTAAGGTAATGGCGTGTTTTGGATATGTTTTTTAGATGGAAAAGACAGGATTTGGTTAGAGACTATATGTGTGGGATGAAAGAGAGGGCAGGGTCCAGTAGAACTCTGAGACAGCAAGCTTGGGAGGTGGGAGTGATAATGGTATTGTTGATAGAGCGAGAGATGTGAGGAATTGAAGCTGTAGTAGAGGGTGGGAAGATTAAGACTTCAGAACCACAAGAGAGCAGTGTCGAGGGAGGAGAGAATGTGGAGTAGAAGCGGATGGTCAACTGTGTCAAAGGCAGCAGAGAGATCCAGAAGAAGCAAAATGTAAAAGTGGCCTTTAGACTTGGCGGTGAGCAGGTCATTGGTGACTTTTATGAGGGCTGTCTCAGTGGAGTGTTGGGGCCGAAAGCCGGATTGGAAGGTGTCCAGAAGAAAGTTAGAGGAGATGAAACTGGAAAGGCGGTTATAGACGAGCCACTCCAGCAGTTTGGAAGCCAGGGGAAGTAGAGAGATAGGGCGCTAGTTAGATGCAACGTCAGAATCAGATGAGGGTTTCTTGAGAGTGGGTGTAATTATGGCATGTTTTAGAGATGATGGAAACGTGCCAGTGTTTAGGGAAAGATTGAAGATGTGTGTGAGAGCTGGGATTAGTAGAGTAGAGAGGGGAGGGATGAGCTGAGATGGAATAGGATCCAAAGGACAGGTAGTGAGGTGCAAGGATGATAAAGTAGTTCAAAGTGGCTGTGGGAAAGGGGAGAGGAGTAGATTGGGTGTTGTTGGTGAGTTGAGAGGGTGGAGTGTGTAAGCCACGATGCAGAGATATTAGCACCACACTTAGCAAAGCTTTTTATTAACATGCTCCAAGGCCGTGAAGTTCCTCCCAAACTTAATCAAGCAAACCTGGTTTTCTTCCCTAAAGGTGGGAAGGATCCTTTAAATATGCGGAACTACAGGCCGATCTCACTGGATGATGGAGACGTTAAACTGCTGGCAAAAATTATGTCAAATAGAGTCAATACTTTCCTCTCGAGACTTATTCATAAAGACCAGGTGCAGTTCACCCGAACAGGCAAGCAGGAGTCAATGTGTGGAGGGTGCTCGATTTATTGCATCTCACTAAGCGGAACAATACCCCCCTATGCCTTATTTCTCTTGATATCGAGAAAGCCTTCGACTCTGTGGATTGGTCATATCTGTGGGCGGTACTTAGAAAGTTTGGCTTTCCAGATCAGTTCCTAAATCTCCTACACACTTATTATAAAGACCCCAAGGCCTGGATTCGGCTTCATGGAGAGTCGCCACCTTCCATTACCATCAAGAATGGAACTAGGCAGGGCTGCCCACTCTCTCCCTTATTGTTTGCACTTGCAATAGAGCCGCTGGCACAGATGCTAAGGGCTGATTGTGACAAAAAGGGTGTGGTGGTAGGGCATCACCACTTGAAGTGTTACTTCTATGCCGATGACCTGTTATGTACGTTGACTGATCCTATAGTGTCGGTCCCAGCTCTACTCCAGGCACTGGAAAGCTTCAGTTCCGCCTCAGTGCTGAGGTTAAATCTGGATAAGTCTGAGGGAGAGAGAGGGTAGAGGAGAGAAAGAAAGGGGGAGAGAGAGGGAGGAGAGAGAGAGTGGGGGATAGACAGAGAAAGAGAAAGGAGAGAGAGTGTGAGGGGAGAGAGAGGGGGGGATTGAGAGGGAGAGAAAGTGAGGGGAAGAGGAAAAAGAGAGAGAAAGAGAGCGGTATAGAATGAGAGGCGGTTGGGAGAGAGATGGGGAGGGAGAGAGAGAGAGGGGAGAGGAGAGAAAGAAAGGGTGAGAGAGAAAGAGAGAGAAGGGAGGGAAATAGGGAGAGAGACATGGAGAGAAAGGGAGAGAAAGAGGGGGAAGGGGGAGGAAGGGAGAGAAAGAGAGGGGAGATAGAGAGATTGGGGAGTGTGAGAGAGAAGGTGATATATATATATATATATATATATATATATATATATATATATTGGAAAGTACAATTTCATATGGGATTAATACAATGGATCTCTGTCTTGCCCAGGGGCACAACTGGACATCAGAACTCTTTAAATGACACAAGCCCTGGTCTGGTATTGGTTAATTCTGTTGTAATAAATGTTTGTATCTTGTAATTATTAGCCATTCTTGTAGTAGTTAATTTAATATGCTAAAACAATAGCAAATGTAGGATTTAGTGAAAAATATAGCTCTTGAAACATGAATGAGTATAGTGAATTTAAAAAAATATTATATATTTCCGTTTTGTCATCTATCATCTATGTAGGTATTAAGTCTTTGTTCATTTTATATTAGCTTGTTAGAGAATTCTTGTTATGTTCCCATATTCTCAGATTCTTTAGATACTAAATCTTCTGACATAACCAGCACAAGGGGTTAAACTGACAGTTGGGTTCCAGATTTGAAAATAGTCATGTGAGGTGTCTGTTAATAAACTGTGCTCTGCTTGACTATACATGAACATGGACATGGTATGTGTCACTCTAGAGGTGAAAGCATTCATTTACTTTTACCTAGTCTGCTTGTATCCTGTGTGCCTGTATCCCGATGACTGGTGAATGAATAAGCAGGCTGAGAGCTGAGATATCCAAATCCATCCAAATCCAAGGGATGATCCTGTAAGCTGAAAGCATGAGGTTTTGGAATGTAAGGGTTCCCCTCACCCCTTGGTCATGACAGCTGGAGGCAGACGGTTGGATCTCAGCAGCAGCAATGGCGTGTAGATTCTCTCCCCTTATAATTCAATGGAGGATTTTCCTAGGATTGTGACCTGGACATTAGTTATTGGACTGTCTGGAGGAACTGGTATGGAAAGAGATTGCCTTGGAGGATCAATATGGTGCATGGGTTGGGACGGTTGGTGGCCTTGGTGAAAAGCCCTATTTTGGTTGGAGTTAATGGATGGGCTCTGGGAGATCATATATGGTGATCCTGAATGTGGCATGGGGACTTTAAAACAGCAGCTAAAGTTGTTTACTAAATGCTGTCATGGATTTGGACGATAACCATGGTCCCAGGAGGCTAATTTACTTGTCCCTCTGATCTAGCATAAGTTACAGCTGAAGCTGAATGTGTGGAATTGCTGAATGAGGTATCCATGAAGGGGCTTTGGACATCAAGTTCAAGGACCCCTTCAGGTGGACAGGGATGAAGAGGACTGGTTATTGGACCCGTACCAACCAGGAGGGGTCCATGGGGTCATGGAGAGTAGGGATACATCTGAACAACTAAACAATAACAACAACAATATCTCTTGAAAGAGGAATGAGTATAGTATTGTGATACATTTCTGTTTTGCCATATCTTAATACATTTAGTTGCTGTGGCACATTTATATTAAAAATAGTCTGTTATCTATGTAGGTGTTAAGTCTTTTTTCAGTTTATATTAGTTTGTTAGCGACTTATTGTAATGTTCTCATATTCTCATATTCTGTATATACTAAATCATCTGACATAACCAGCATACTAATGGGACCAATTTCTGCTTTTGTGTGCCTCTATCCTTATGACTGGTGTTCCTGAACTGTATAAGCAGCCTGCATGCTGAGATATCTAAATCCAACACAATAAAGGGGTGGTGCTGTAAACTGAAAGCAGGGGGTTTTGGGGTGAACATGGTCCCCTCACCCCTGGGTCATAAGAAGTAACCAATGTCTTATAAATATGTACAACCCACAGGTTTCTATTGAAATAGGAATCTGTCATAAAATGGTGAATATAAACAGCAATAAACATATTCATAATATTTCATTCAAATGTGACAATAACATTGACATGTAATTTAAGTTTTTCCTAAGAATGAAATGACTATTGTATAATTAACAAAATAAATCTGTTTTAAAATCTTGAGCCATGTCTGAAAGGGGCGTTTACATTTATGGAGATTAGGGCTTGTATATATTGATGCAAGCCGCCTGCTTTAGCTGTGCTAGCAACTTTCCACATAGAAAGCAGAAATTGCAGCCTATGGAAAGGCACCACACAGTTTTTGTTCAGAATTTAACGGACAATCATCAAGCATAACATGTCACAAATTAAACAAAAATAGAAATTACACATATCTAAAACTCTATTAAAAACAGATTGGTAAATTAGTTTGTTATGTATCTCAAAGTATTTCCAGATCTGAAAAGCATATTGGTTCAGCTGAAAATGTCCTATTTCTAGTAAGGCTGATGTTTAGAAGAAGCCATTAACTGACACTTATTTGCAAGACAAGTCTATCATTTAGTGCTATTATATTTGTATTATTACTAGAATCTCTATTTATTTTTCTAGGTTTTTATTAGTTTGTCTACGGATATACATTCAAATTTTATTTTTTTATTTATTTTAACACCCTACAATATGAACTGTTTTTGTTAAACACAACGCTTGTTTCTTTTTCCCTGTGCATACTCTTTTATTATTAATGCTTATTATTACTTCATGTTTGAAGAAAAAGAGACAGAAAATTGTCCTTAATTCAGCCTTGCCAGCAAAATATAACATGAAATTATTCAGGGGAAAAAATACAATTTTCTGTCATCTCTGCAATACACTGATAAAGCTACAGGCTAATATGTTTTGATATTTTTGTCACTCATTTATCATGTGACCTTTCATGCTATCATTAATACAGCTGAGGGACAGAGCAGATACACTAAAATAAGGGTGTGGGGAAGTCAGATTGCTTCTCTAACAACTAATGGTCAGTCACAGCAATTTATGTTTTCCTTTGGTAAAGCCCTGATGGAACAGAGTATTTGTTATTAAAATTTGATATTACTGTCTAGGAGCTGCCACCTAGAATTTGCAACTATCATCTGTGATGAAAGTACTGGGGGTTAATAAACCTCTGTTTGAATTATGATGTTAATATACTAGAACATGCTTGTTCATATATTTAAAGTTTTTGAATTGTTGAAACTGTATTTGTGATAATGCATGCTATAAATATTCAGTAAAACTAAAGACTGATGAACATTTATCTTGTATCAGCTATATTTATTATGTGTAGTGTTGTATATTTTTTGGTGACTAATGTACTACCTACAGTATATGTTTGTTATCATAAGGAGATAAATTCAGTCTTAGTACCAAGACAAATTTTCGACCAACCCAAAATAATTTCATATTTTTTATATTTTAGTTTTAGCAAAACCTTTTTTTTATGGGTCTGATAAAGTCACATATAGCAATTATTTTAATTTTACATAAGATGAAATCAAATTCAATGAGAAATACATGATGATATATATATATATATATATATATATATATATATATATATATATATATATATATATATGTATACTCAACAGTGTATATATGTATATATATGGAGTGCAGAATTATTAGGCAAGTTGTATTTTTGAGGATTAATTTTATTATTGAACAACAACCATGTTCTCAATGAACCCAAAAAACTTATTAATATCAAAGCTAAATATTTTTGGAAGTAGTTTTTAGTTTGTTTTTAGTTTTAGCTATTTTAGGGGGATATCTGTGTGTGCAGGTGACTATTACTGTGCATAATTATTAGGCAACTTAACAAAAAACAAATATATACCCATTTCAATTATTTATTTTTACCAGTGAAACCAATATAACATCTCAACATTCACAAATATACATTTCTGACATTCAAAAACAAAACAAAAACAAATCAGTGACCAATATAGCCACCTTTCTTTGCAAGGACACTCAAAAGCCTGCCATCCATGGATTCTGTCAGTGTTTTTTTTTCTGTTCACCATCAACATTGCGTGCAGCAGCAACCACAGCCTCCTAGACACTGTTCAGAGAGGTGTATTGTTTTCCCTCCTTGTAAATCTCACATTTGATGATGGACCACAGGTTCTCAATGGGGTTCAGATCAGGTGAACAAGGAGGCCATGTCATTAGATTTTCTTCTTTTATACCCTTTCTTGCCAGCCACGCTGTGGAGTACTTGGACGCGTGTGATGGAGCATTGTCCTGCATGAAAATCATGTTTTTCTTGAAGGATGCAGACTTCTTCCTGTACCACTGCTTGAAGAAGGTGTCTTCCAGGAACTGGCAGTAGGACTGGGAGTTGAGCTTGACTCCATCCTCAACCCGAAAAGGCCCCACAAGCTCATCTTTGATGATACAAGCCCAAACCAGTACTCCACCTCCACCTTGCTGGCGTCTGAGTCGGACTGGAGCTCTCTGCCCTTTACTAATCCAGCCACGGGCCCATCCATCTGGCCCATCAAGACTCACTCTCATTTCATCAGTCCATAAAACCTTAGAAAAATCAGTCTTGAGATATTTCTTGGCCCAGTCTTGACGTTTCAGCTTGTGTGTCTTGTTCAGTGGTGGTCGTCTTTCAGCCTTTCTTACCTTGGCCATGTCTCTGAGTATTGCACACCTTGTGCTTTTGGGCACTCCAGTGATGTTGCAGCTCTGAAATATGGCCAAACTGGTGGCAAGTGGCATCGTGGCAGCTGCACGCTTGACTTTTCTCAGTTCATGGGCAGTTATTTTGCGCCTTGGTTTTTCCACACGCTTCTTGCGACCCTGTTGACTATTTTGAATGAAACGCTTGATTGTTCGATGATCACTCTTCAGAAGCTTTGCAATTTTACGAGTGCTGCATGCCTCTGCAAGATATCTCACTATTTTTGACTTTTCTGAGCCTATCAAGTCCTTCTTTTGACCCATTTTGCCAAAGGAAAGGAAGTTACCTAATAATTATGCACACCTGATATAGGGTGTTGATGTCATTAGACCACACCCCTTCTCATTACAGAGATGCACATCACCTAATATGCTTAATTGGTAGTAGGCTTTCGAGCCTATACAGCTTGGAGTAAGACAACATGCATAAAGAGGATGATGTGGTCAAAATACTAATTTGCCTAATAATTCTGCACTCCCTGTATATATATATATATATATATATATATATATATATATATACACATAAAACATAGGGCCATATTTGACTGATGTTTTGGGCGATCCGTTAGCCCGTAAGGGAGGTCGCAAGTTAAATTGCTATTCAATTGGTGTCTTTTTGCGGGCACAGAACGGCTTCCAGTTTACGGCCTTGAAAAAATGTCGATGGTTAAACCCATAACTTACAACCTCCAGAAGCCTTTGATCTTTCACTTTCGCAATTGCTCAATTTCTCAAAGCCTGCAAATGTTTTCACACCTGTAAATGGCAAATTAGGAAACAATCCTATGAGTGCTAGAGAGGACCCACAAGGGGGTTAAACACCTATTCGTAGAACTGTAAATGCAAATAAAAGATCAATACTGCACTGTAAATAATGGGGAAAGCAATGATAGACATTAATTAATTAGAATTAATTGTACAACAGTCTCAAGTTCACAAATCGACAGGAAATTAAATGTATTTTTATGTTTCATTTCGGGGTTAAATCGATCTTGGGTATCAATGAGTTAATACATATCAGGCCTCCCATATGGACTAGAACAGTACTGGCATTCATTTTCATAATTCTTTATTTTGAGGGTTTGCGAGTCTGATCGCTTATCGGACCCCCGAACCTAACTGATTGACATGTTACCTCCATGTTTTGCTGCCATAATAATGACAGTCTCATTTTCTATTGGCTGATTCGAAATGGGAGGATACGGGCTTGCTTAATTGATCATGTTCCCGCCATGAACTGCTACGACCCAGTGCATGGTTTACAGTTTCGGCTTTGGGACAGTAACTTGCTGGTTTCAGCAATTGAATAGTATCGCAATCGGAGACAAACGGAAGAACACACCCGCAGACATTCGTCCGTCTGTGATCGAGTTGCGGGCTCGCAACTGAATATGGCCCACACATTTTTGAGTGTTTTTAAATATATAAAATGCATGTTTTTTGTTAGTATTTTATGTAACTTAATAGCATACACATACCCACACATATACCCACATATACTGTAGACGTGTGCAGGAAAAAATGACCTTTATATGGAAGACAAGAAAGGATGACAGTTAAACTGCTAAAGCTCTAAATAGGTCCCAGAGAGACAATGTACATTGAAAATGAATGGTAAATATTCTATTGCAATTGTAATAAATAACATTTCTATTTAGAAGAGAAATTACTAATGCTCATTTAAAGTATTTATAATTATGCATTGCCTTCGCTTGTATAATTTTAATCAATATAACATAAAATTACAATTAAAAAAAAATAATAATTTTATTGCCGATTTGCAAGCTTGATACTATTGTGCAATTAATTCTAATGTCTTTTAAAGTGCAGTATTGATTTTTTATTTGCATTTGCTTACGATCAGGTGTTTAACCCCCTTGTGAGTCCTATTTGGTACTCGTGGGATTTTCTTCTATATTTGCCATTTACGAGTGTGAAAACAATTGCGGGCTTCAGGAATTTTAGCAATTGAATATCGATTTGCGATTGTAACATTTACAGTCTTGAAAGATCAAAGGCTTAGCTGGGTCAGAGTTACGATTTTGACAACTGCAGGAATTTTCATCCTGTAACCCGCAAATCGTTTGTGGGTAGCTAAAAGACGCCAATTGAATAGCAAATTAGTTTACAGGCTACATTACGGGCTCCAGTAACCAACAATTGTTTAATTGAATAGGGGCCTTAGATTCTGTTCTGTTTTATGTTGTATGTTGTAGTATTTCAGTGGCTTTACTCTAGAGAATAACAGGGGAGAAACAACTAGAAATAATAATAATGTTTTTTTTTTTTTTTAAATGTATCTTCTTATGTATTTGAAACCTACTTTATCTCTTCTTAGTTCAAAAGAAGAGTTTCCAAACATGAAACCAATAAAAATCTTTAAATAGATATGGAATGTTTTTTGTATCTTAAAGACGGTATGTGATCATTCTTCACCGCATGTTTTCCTTTTTCAAATGATGCCCTCAGAGCAGAAAAAAAGCTGTCTCAAATGTTTAATTACCATGTGTGCTTGCCTCTATCATCCAATGAGCAGTAGTATATATTTTGGTTTATCAGTTTGATTTTCTGCTAATGAGATCTACGGACTTATGTATGGACTTAAGTATGTTCTGTACATCTTATGTTTTAAGTAAGTTTAATAGAAATAAAAAAAAACATTTGGAATGCTTGAAAAATGCTATTTTAAATGCATTAAAAATTATTTTGTTCTTTATGTTTTTAAAGCAAATTTTTAAGATCAGAAATCAATAATCAAATTAATAATCAATGTGTTGTAATTACATGTGTTTTATGATATATGTCTTGTTTGTAGTAACATTGCACAGTAGATTAAGATATGGAATATGCTGACAACTGATTATTGACCAGAAATTAACAATATGTGTATTGAAATGGAAACAAAACGTGTATATATATATATATATATATATATATATATATATATATATATATATATATTTATTTACTCTAATCTGCACTTCTGCATACTTGTAGACAGTTGGCTGAACAGAACATTATTTGTAAATCCTCAAATGTTTTACTTTCTATGGGAATCTAAAATCAGTATTGCCTCTGACTTGACAAAGAGAGGTCCGCTCACGAAAGCTGGTCTTAAAAATGTTTAACTTTTTAGTCCAATAATAAATGTATCACTATATCATGCAATACTCTGATTATTCATCTATAAATATTATATATATATATATATATATATATATATATATATATATATATATATATATATATATAACCATATCATCACCCAAACAACTACACAAAGCAATCACAATTTTATTAATTCTTTGGGGAAGTGTGAATGGTCATACTCACAACACAAATCAAAATGGTAGTTCTGCCAAAAGTCTATGTGGATTCTTTATATTAATCCCTTGTCTGTCGACAAAATAATCAAGTGAAAAGCACAGGAACTTCCACAACATATATGACGTGTGCTGGATATCTGCTTGCGTTCAGGATTGATGCATCCCTCCGGGTACAAATTTTATGACATTGGTACATCTAGGAGCAGGGAACTTAAATTGTTGATAGCAATAAAAAAAATATCACTGTCTGAACACAAATGAACACTTCACTGGCTTAGGCAAAATATTACTGCTTTTGACACTCAAAATACCACTATGTAGCTGTATACTTTTATAAAAGTGGATTATGCCTATATGTAGTTTTACAGTTATTGATCATGTCAAGCAAGATGCCTGATGTTTGGTTGTCTTGTTTTATCTTAATATAATCAGACTTGTCTTCTTTTCTACGTATGTAATATATTATTCAAGAACCATTTTTGCTGTTGTTGCTTGTACGCAACCCACTGTCCTTTTGTTCTTTTCTTTGTGTTTTTGAAAGCTGGGTACCTATGGAGAAAAAGTTGTTCATCCACTATTAGATTTAAAAAATACAACCACATTTTTATTGACTACAATAATGTATTGTTTTATTGTAAATAATTATTGTGTTGCAACATATGGCGATAACCATTAATAGGAAACAGCGTATACAAGTATTCAACAAGTATATATCAGAGAAAGAGGAATATAGTAACAAGAGATTGTGTTCTGAATTTAGAGTGTAGATTTTTTTCACTAAGTAGGATAGATTCACTGGGCATCTCAGAGGCTGTAATTTGCTTTAGAGAGGCAAAACTGGTAAGTTTACCCAATGGAAATAGACATCTCAACCTTGCATTGAGCACATCATTGTCCCTATGATGCTTAGTTAATTTACCCTAGGAATAAATACTACACATAAAAGCTTTTTGATATATGGAATATCCATCACACAGAAGAGATAGAGCCGAATATGTATTTTGTATCTTTACTAAGGTGTCAAAAACTGCTTTGAATTATGTTTTTGGTACTCTAACAATAAGGTTTAAAATTTAGGTTTACATTTAAAACTAATGTTTAACAATATATATTTTAATAGGTTAATATAAATAAATTTTTTTTAACATCATTTTCAGATTGAGACATCCAGTAATGCTTCTCTCCATTTTCAGTCTAAACATAAATAATATTATACCAGGCAATTTTATACAATATTATACATCGCAACACATCTGAAAAGGTAAGTAATGTGGATTAGGGTTACTTTTGCTAAACTGTGTGGTGCCTTTTAGGGGCTACAGTGTTCATTTCTACGACTTTGCTAAATTTCTGCATATCTACACTCTCCATTGCTCTTGACTGTACCACAATAGTATGATTCAGGTGAGCTCTGTGTATAGTACTAATCATGAACCCTTCATGTTTTTAATGCATTTTTTCCTTCTGGAATCCCCCTGTTATCCTGCTATATTACTTTGGAATAGCAAGGACAGTAAAGTGCCTATTCACACACTCATAACTAACTATAGTACTGCATGTAAATAAATTACAAACAAGGGCAGAGAGAGCGCTCATCTCCTAGTGCAGATAAGAACTTGTGGAACAAGAATAAATGAAAGTTCAATGGTAACCAGTAGCACGTAATAAATAGAAGATCAGAACACTCACATTTGGTGATATGAGGAATAAAACTTGTTTCACGAAAGATGTCATCAAATATCCACTGCATATTGTACTGCATATTCACCTGTATTTTGCATCAGGAAATGCATTTTCATGTTAAACACCATATTCCAGGTAATTTGCATTATTTTAGAAGCTGCAATGGCAAAAATAGTTTTATTTTTCAGCTTCATTATAAATAAAATGATAATGATTATAACATACTGTATACAATTAAGTAATATATATATATATGCATGCTCATTAAAGTTCTTGTGTGGGGTACTAAGAAAATGTGTGATGAAAAACTGGATAAGACTTTACAGACCAAGATATAATAATGCAGTTTTAGTGAATACAGTGAAGGTTGCTACTGCTGCAATCACATGTGCAATCACAGAAGATGTAGCCCTCAGAGACCTTTCCCTGTCCTATACTATCATGTGTGACTAGGTTTGGAAACTAAATTGTAGTGTTTTTTTTTGTATTACACTCTCACCTGTTCTACTGCTATCCATTGATGTAATACATTGTTGTTGTTCAATCGTTCAGTCGCGCCTGACTTTCCGTGACCCTTTGAACCACAGTGCGTTAGGCACATCTTTCGTTATGTCCTTGGTTGTGCTTTTCCATAAAGTTTTCTTCAAAGATACTGAAGTGGGTTGCCAGTTCCATCTCCAGTGGACCACAATTTGTCTGTCATCACTGCTATCACCTGCCAATCTTGAGTGGCCTTACATGGTATAGCTCACAGCTTCATTGAAGTATGCAAGCCCATTCACCACAACAAGGAAGCGACCCAGAAGGCGACTAATACATTATAGACCGTAAACTGTTATGAATATGGCCCAAGGGCCAGATGATTTGTTGTTTTTGTTGTTTGTACCAGTGTATAGAGTATGTTGGCACTTTACTAATAAATAAACATAATAAGTGGGGAGAACCTCTGATTAGGTTTATGTGATAAAAATTGTCATCTCTAAGAGTTATCCAGCACAACATTTAGCACCATGATTTCTTTGATAGTATTATTTAGTAATACAGCTCATTATTTTATACTTGTGTTAATTTTCAAATATACTTTGTAACTCTTTTATGTAGCTCTGCATTATATGCTGGCATTCCTAAACAAACATTGTTAGAGCAAAATTATTAATTTCTTGTCCATCGAAGGCTACAGTGGCTATTTTCTATTGGGAAATTGTCATTACAGCCTAAGAGTAGCACTTTGCAGCCTCTGTGATGCTTAGTGAATTTAAGCCATTGTTGCAACATCATTAAGCAAATCATACAATGCCTTTACAATTAAGTTAAAATGAATAGAGTATTATGGCCAGTTGTACAAGGCTAATACACTAGAAAGCAGAGGAAGCAAGTAGTGTAGGTCATCGTTAAACTTCTTTGTCAGTAATGACAACAGTGACCTACAGAGGTAGCCCTTTCCTAATAAAGAGAAAAAAATAAAAAAAGCATAGTTTCATTGTTTTCTTCCCCTAAAAAAATAAACTGACAAACAAATATATTCTAATAAGATTGATCTGAGCTTATTAACCATTGTAATAATTTTAAGAGCTATATTTCTACATTTCCCTAAAGAAAAATAATGATTTAAACCATAATGCTTCTGAATTACAATATCCATTGCAGATATTTCAAGAAATAGACACAACAACATGTAATATTTTTCCTGGTTTCCTAACTAACAAACAAGCAATTATTCTATGTCTGTTAATATAATAATGGTGCTGGTAATAGTTCTTATGGGTGCAACATAAATATGATTTATACTAGAATTTTTTTTTATATTAAATGTCAGCAAATGTATTCATCAGCAATTTGATATGAAGCAATATTTATGCAAAAATATATTAAAGCAAATACAGCT